>CAJVGK010000045.1:567711-869591 GCA_910950805.1 Acrocephalus scirpaceus scirpaceus | reverse complement strand
CGAGCCCCTTGCTTCCATTAGGCTCTGTAGCATCACAATTGTCCCCCCTTACTTTTATGAGGCCTTGCCATGTCACAGTGGTCACCTTGGTACCGGTGTATCACAATGGACTCTTGGTTCAATGAGGCCCTGCAGTGTCAAAAAAGCCTCCTTGCTTCCACAAGGTCTTGCAGAGCCCCTCGGTTCATCGAGGCCTCAAAGTTTCATAATGATCTCTAGGATTCCACAAGGCCCTGTAATGTTGCAATTGACCCTTAGTTCTATGGGGTCTCATGGGTACATGAATCCGTAGTTCCATGGGGCCCTGTTGTGTCACAATGGACCCCTTGATTCAATGGTGCCACACAGTGCCACAGTTGCCTTTGGTTCCATTCAGCCCCACAGTATCACTATGGTCCCCTTGGCTCCACAAGGCCCTGAAGTGCCACAATGGCCCTTTGGTTTCCCAGGACCTCAAGGTGTACAAATGGCCTCTGGGGTTTCATGAGGCCCTGCTGTGTCACAATGGACCTTTGGCTCCATGATGCCCCATAGTGTCACAATGGTATCCTTGGTTGCAAGGTGTCAGAATGGACCCTGCATCCCCTGGACACCCACAGTGTTCACTGAAGCCACCTAGATTCCATGAGGCCCTGCCATGCTACAATGGCCCTTTGGTGCCAGTGGGTCCCAAAGTGGCAGAACAGTCTCCATTGTTCCATGAAGCCCTGCAATGTCACTGTGGTGCCCTTGGTTCCACAGGGCCTCAGAGTGTAACCACGGACTCTTGGCTCCATGATGTTCTTCAGTCACAATGGCTCCTTGGTTCCATGAATCTTTGCTGTGTCACAATGGACTCCTGGTTCCTTAAAGCCTTTCTCTGTCACAGTGTACTTTAAATTCTGTGAAGTTCCAGAGTGTCACAATGGTCTCCTTGGATCTGCAGGATCACAATGGACCATTGGTTCTATGTGGCCCTGCTGTGTCATTAAGGATTTATCTCTGAAATATCAGAATAAGACTACTTAACAAAAATTTACAATTAAAGGGCATCACTTATTCAGGCTTCAGGTCAAACTTGTGGTAACTCCTAACCTTACACAGACATGTGATTCTAAAAGAGTATTACCTATGTACAGTCACTACCTGTGTATTACATTTTAGCCCTTACCTAAAAACCCACCCAAATGCTGAGATTCAGTCTGTGATTTTCTATCACTGCACTCTTAAACCAGATGTCTTCTCTTCCAACCATCCTCTCTGGGAAAGCAGGCCCTGTGTGCCTTGTTCCTGTGCTAAACTTTAGAGGCATGGTAAAAATGAAATTACCCTTTCAGTATGAAGCCCAAGGCTCTGTGTGCCCAGGCAGAGGCAGGCAGGATGCAGAGCTGTCAGCAAAGGAAGGGGCCAGCCAGGTGGGGCAGCCGGGGGATGACGACAGCCTGCAGGGACAGAGGCGCAGGGCATGGACACCGTAGGACAGCCTGGGCTGCACAGGGCACAGGCATGGGCAGCAGCTGAAAGGCCCTGACACAGCCAACTCCTGCAGCACTTTGGCCATGGCTGCTGGCCCTGTTGCTGAGGCAGGAGGAGGAGACAAGTGAGCCTGGCAGCAATGGGGCCTCCTTGCCTCCTTGTCCCTGCTCAGCAGCCTGGCAGGGGCCGCCCCATGGTGCTGCCCTTGGCATTGCACATCCCCACATCCCAGTGGCCTGGGAAGAGCCCTGAGCAAGGAGGGAGGGACAGGATGTGCCTTGCCAGGGGCTGGGGCTCAGGCCTTGGCCCTTTGCATTCCTGAAACACATCCAGGTGTGGTCAGCATCAGAGACACCTTTGCCTTGTTTGTCCCCTCTGTCATCACTGCCTGCAGTGTTCTGCTCTAACTGGAACCTGGGGACACTTCCTCAGTCTTGTTTCTCTGTGGGACCCATTAAAACTTCAAGTAACTTCAGTGTTTCAGTCTAACTTTGAGGTTTTAAAAAGTTTTTTGAACTTCTGAAATCTGTCTAATTACTCACAGAAGAACTGAAAATGTAATTTGTTTCCCAGGGGCTTTTCTTGTTTGGTTGTTTTGAACAAATGTTTATTAACTTTTCTCACTGAGTTTCTCAACTGAACAGCTCAAGAAAGAAGAGGCCTCTAAAATAGTATAGTTCATCACTGACCTCCAAGTGTCTGAGGATCCATCCTCATCAGGGCAGCAATGAACAGAAATGGGCACAGCTTTCTGGCTGCCCCAGCTCTGGCATGGGCCCTGGGCCTGCAGCAGGAACAGCTCCTGAGGGCCACAAGGCCACGGCTGTTGTGCTGGCCTGGGCAGATGGGATGGCAGCAGGGGCTGCAGAGCTCTCAGCATCTCCTGGAGAGGAGAGCAGGGCACACAGGGAGCCTCCTTTTCCTTTGGCCAGGCACCTTCGCCCATGGCTGGGGCTGAGTCCTGTCTGAGCTGCAGCTGCTGCTGTGCCCTTGAGAGGGGCTGAGGCCGTGGGGCCCCTGCCCAGAGCAGCCTGGCCTGAGCAGAGCTGTGGGGCCAGAGGCGGCTGGGCTGTGCTGGGGAGAGGCCCTTGGTGCTGCCCAGAGCTCAGGGCAGCTGGCAGAGCTTGGAGGGAGCTGGGCTGGGCTGAGAGAGCCTGGCAGAGAAACCATCAGTGTCCATCCCAGCCTGTGTGAGCGTGCAGGGGCCAAGAAAAGCACCCCAGGGTCCACAAGTTCTCAGTGTGGGAGCTGAGCTTGTGACCCCTTGAGCCCTGCCAAGTGCTGGGGCTGCACCTCCAGCTGCAGAGGAGATGTGACAGATGGGAGCAGATACAAAGAATTCCTGCTGGATTCTTTCTTGTGTTTGCTTCTACAGGTTACCTGGAAGCATATGTAGAGGAGGTGACTTGTGTCAGGTAACACTTGCAAGAGTGATAAGAATAATAATATTTAGCTTAAAATACCATTTTATGTATAATACACAATGAGAATAAAAGACACCAATGATCAGAAGAGCATCTGAGTTTTTCAGAGGATGAGAAACTCATTGATATTCCAGAAGTCAAACCTGTTCAAATCTTTTTCTCAGGGCTTCCTTGAGATGAGAGGAAACCAGCAGTGGCCAAGGCCAGCCAGAGCTCTCTGTCCTGGCAGCTTTTGTCTGGGACAACCCTTGCATAGAAGGAATTTTTCAGGGGGAGTATCAGTTTTGGCAGCCATGGGCACCTGGAAAGATGGATGGTTCTTTTCCATAGGAAGGAAATCACAGAGCCCCATCAGCTCTAGGGGCTGATGAGAGGCAGCCCTCAGCATTCCAAGATCAACTGGACCTGTCAAGTGGCCCCTGGGAGGCCAAACCAGCCACACCTTTTCCATCTTCCCTTGGTTCCATGAGGCCCTGTAGTGTCCTAATGTTCTCCTTGCTTCTGAGGTGTCACAATGGCCCCTTGCTTCCATGAGGCCCAGCAGGGTCACAATGGCCCTTTGGTTCCTTAGGGCCTCACAGTGCCACAATGGTCGTGTCATTTTTGATGCTTGGTTGCACAGGAGCCCCACTGTGTCACACTGGCCCCTTCTTTCCATGAGGCCCATTAGTATCTTAATGGTCTCTTGCTTCCATGAGGCCCTGCAGAGTCAAAATGGTTTCCTTGGTTCCATGGAGCTGCACAATGACACAATGGCCCCTTGGTTCCATGAGGCCTCAGAGTGTCACAATGGTCTCCATGATTCCTGACAGTCCAGCAGTGTCACAGTGGTCCCTTGGTTTAATGAGGCCCTGCAGTATCACAATGGTCTCCTTGGTTCCACAAGATGCGACAGAGGCCCTTGGTTCAATGAGGCCTCAAAGTTTCATAATGGTCTCCAGGATTCAGCGAGGCCCTGCAATGTCACAATGGACCTTTGGCCATGGACTCTCGCACTGTTACATAAATTCTTAGTTCTATAGGGTCCTGTACTGTCACAATGGACCCCTTGGTACAATGGTGGCACACAGTGCCACAATTGTCCCTTGGTTCCATTAAGCCCCACAGTGTCACTATGGTCCCCTTGGCTCCACAACGCTCTGAAGTGCCACAATGGCCCTTTGGTTTCCCAGGGCCTCCAGGTGTCCAAATGGCCTCCACAGTTTCATAAAGCCATGCAGTGCCACACTGGATTTTTGGTTCCATGTTGCCCCATAGTGTCACAATGATATCCTTGGTTCCACAGTGTCAGAATGGACCTTGCATCCCATGGAGACCTACAGTGTTCACTGTAGCCCCCTTGATTCCATCAGGCCCTGCTATGTTATAATGGCTCCTTGATTCTAGTGGGTCCCAAAGTGTCAGAAAAGTCTTGACTGTTGCTTATGGCCCTGCAATGTCACTGTGGTTCCCCTGGTTCCACAGGGCCCCAGAGTGTTACAATGGACTCTTGGTTCCATGAGGTTCCTCAGTCACAATGGCCCCTTGGCTCCATGTGGCCATGCTGTGTCACAATGGCTTGTGGTTCCATGAGGCCCAACAGAGTCACAATGGACCCTTGGTTCCATGAGACCTTGCTGTGTCACAATGGAGTTCTGGTTCTGTGAACTTTCATACTGCCACCAACAGTCTCCTTGGTTCCGCAGTGTCACCATGGACCCTTTGTTCCATGAGGTTCCACATTATACATGGTCACTTTGGTTCTGTGAGGTTCAGCAGTGTCACAATGGCCTCCTTGGTTCTACAAGGCCTTGCTCCTCACAATGGCCCCTTTTGTTCCACAAGGCCACACAGTGTCACCATGGTCTCCTTGGATCTGCAATTTTCACGATGGACCTTTCAGTCCATCTATCCCAGGTGTGTCACAGAGGCCCCTTGGTTCCATGAATTTCTGTACTATCAACAATGGTTCCATTGTTCAAACAAAGCCTTGCTGTGTCACAATGGCCTCTTGGTTCCATGAAGCCTTTCTTTGTCAGAATGTACTTTGGATTCCATGAGGTTCCAGAGGGTAACAATGGTGTCCTTGGATCTGCAGTATTAAATGGACCATTGGCTCCATGTGGCCCTGCTGTGTCACAAAGGATTTTGGTTCCATGAGGCTGAAGGTATCACAATAGACTCCTTGGTTCTGTGAGACCTCACTGTTACCCAATATATGAAATATAAGAATAAGACTCTAAAAAAAAATTGCAATCAAGAGGGCATCATTTACTCAGCCATGAGGTCCAGTGTGCGGTAACTCAAACCCTTCCATGAACATGTAATTCTAAAAGAGTATTATATACATTCACTACATGTGTATTACAATTTAGCCATTACCATAAAACCCATCCAAACTTCCCAGATTCACTCCTAGTTTATTCTATCACTGCACTCTTGAGCCAGATGTCTTCTCTTCCAAAAATTTTTGCTGGGAAAGCAGGCCATGCATGCCTTGTTCCTGTACTAAAAGTTCACAGACACAGTAAAAATGGAATTAACCCTTTTGGTATCAAGCCCAAGGCTTTGTGTGCCCAGGCAGAGGCAGGCAGGACGCAGAGCTGTCAGCAAAGGAAGGGGCCAGCCAGGTGGGGCAGCCGGGGGATGACGACAGCCTGCAGGGACAGAGGCGCAGGGCATGGACACCGTAGGACAGCCTGGGCTGCACAGGGCACAGGCATGGGCAGCAGCTGAAAGGCCCTGACACAGCCAACTCCTGCAGCACTTTGGCCATGGCTGCTGGCCCTGTTGCTGAGGCAGGAGGAGGAGACAAGTGAGCCTGGCAGCAATGGGGCCTCCTTGCCTCCTTGTCCCTGCTCAGCAGCCTGGCAGGGGCCGCCCCATGGTGCTGCCCTTGGCATTGCACATCCCCACATCCCAGTGGCCCAGGAAGAGCCCTGAGCAAGGAGGGAGGGACAGGATGTGCCTTGCCAGGGGCTGGGGCTCAGGCCTTGGTCCTTTGCATTCCTGAAACACATCCAGGTTTGGTCAGCATCAGAGACACCTTTGCCTTGTTTGTCCCCACCTGTCATCACTGCCTGCAGTGTTCTGCTCTAACTGGAACCTGGGGACACTTTCTCAGTCTTGTCTCTCTGTGGGACCCATTAAAACTTCAAGAAACTTTGGAGTTTCAATCTCACTTTGAGTTCTTGAAAAGTTTTTTGAAGACACTCTCAGGGACTGAGTCTGATGTAAACAACACCAAAAGCCCCAAGAGGGTCATTAAAGTCCTTGTGCTTTGTCTGTGCTGCTGAGCTGGGCTGGGCTCCTGGCACAGAGGCAGCTCCTGGCAACCAAGAAGAGCTTAAAAAGACAACCTGAGAAGTAGCTCCCCTCCCAGCCCAGCAGGGCTGAGGGCACTGCCTGCAGGTACCTGAGAGCAGTGAAGCAGACAGAAGGTCAAAGAAACTGGAAGGAAAAATCTAGGCTTCTTCGTGGAAAAGTCTTCACCACTTCTGACACAGTCGGTCTCTTGCCTGCAGGGATCTCCTAAAGCTGACCCAGGACAGCACTGACAGGACTGTAAGGATGGCTCTGCTGCCCTTTCTGGGTTGGGGGAGGATGTGCTCCAGAGCGGGGCTGCCCTGGGCACCATCAGAGGGACAGGGCAGGACGGCTCCTGCTGCCAGGGACGGCTGCAGGGGCTGAAGCTGGGGCTGCAGCCAGGGGTGCCCAGGGCTGTGGTGCAGAGCAGCTCCTGCAGCCCTGAGGGCTCTTGGCCAGGCCAGGGGATCTGCCACCTGCCAGGGGCAGCTCTCAGCCTGCCTGGGAGCTCCCATGGATGGTGGAGGGGAGCTGTGGGTGCAAGGAGTGACTGCTGCCAGGGCAGGTCCTGCTGCTGTGGAGAGGGTGCTGTGTGGGCCAGGGCTGCTCAGAGCTCCAGCTCATGCCCAGGTCATTTCTGAGGAGAGGACTTTTCATGAGCTCATTCAGGGCAGGAGTTTCCTGCTTGAGTCTCTGCTTTCCTGAATCTCTGCTCCCACTTTTCCCTGGCTCAGCTTGGTGGCAATGGAAACTCAGCTGTGCAGGGCAGAGCAGGGGCTGAGGCTCTTAAACCATCACACTGAGCATTCCTGGGAACCTCAGCAAGTGCCTCCAGCTCCCCAGCCTCCAGATCCATGCAGCATCCCCTTTCCATGGTGCCCAGGCCTGGGGGAGCTGTTCTTGAACCCCTGCAGCCCCGAGCAGCTGCAGGGCAGAGCTGGCCCAGGGGCTGGGCTGGGCTCTGGCAGCACTGGCAGGGAAGGAGCCCGGGGCCACAGGAACAGCTCGGGCTGGGACAGCTGCAGCAGCAGAGCCGTGGGCAGGGAGGGAGGGAGGCAGTGCTGAGGGAAGCCCTGCTGCAGGGGACATGTGGCACCTGCCGGCCCTGCCCTGCAGGGCACACACTGCCCTGAGCAGCACAGCTCTTGTGTCCCCTGGCAGCCAGCACAGCCCTCAGCCCGGGGGCTCGGGGCCCTCAGTCCCCTCCTGGGCCAGCAGAGCAGCCCCAGAGATGAAGGGCATCTCTCCTGCCATGTGCCCATTTATTCCCTGCTGAGCAGGGCCTGAGGGCCACTGTCCTGCACTGCTGCTGCCTGGCAGGGGCTGGGCAGGGCTGGGCAGGGAAAGGCTTTTCCTCAGGGCCTGGCTCTCTCTCTCCTTGCCTTGCCCAGGTGCTCCTGGCATTGCTGACTCTGGGCTCTCTGGGAATGGCAGTTCCAGCTGCAGGCTCAGGCCCAGCCCTTGGGCTCCTCCTGTGCAGGCTGAGCACAGCAATGGGGTGTCCCAGCTCCCTCTGCCCCGGGGAGCTCTGGGCAGTGCAAGCTGGCAGGCTGGGAATGAGCCTACTACCCCTGATGGTGGGAAGGGCAGGAGCCACTTTGTGTGCCAGAGATCCCTCTGCTCTCAGCAGCGTCTCCTGGCTTTCCATTGGAGTGGACCTCAGAAAGGTGTAAGTCCAGGGAAGCTGGGAACAGGAGAGATGAACAGAGCAGCTTCAGTCTGTCCACACTTATGGTCAGACAATCCTCTTACCTCACTGGACTCTCTTTTCTCCACAGGTGCAGCAGAATCTCTCGTTCTGCCTCCTGCAATCCCCATCCCTTTGCCATCACAGCTCTCATGCCTTAAGATTCTTTGTCGAAGTTCACACCCCAGGACTGGCCCTTCCCTCACTGTTCCCCTGCACTGACTGGGGGTCACGGCTGACTCCCAGGTGTCCTGCAGGTCAAGGTCTTGCTTATTAGTGAATAATGGTCAGCAGCAATGAGGGCTCCAGCAACAAAGGTCAGGGAAGTTCTCCTAGACACAGACAAAGGAGGAGGTGTTTAAGTGCAGGGAATGGCCTATGGAAAGAGGATTAGACTCTTGTATGAGAAATGTCACTCCAAATGTCATTTTTCTCCTTCTCCAGTTTGGAATGTCCAGAGACAGCAAATGTCCAACAGCAGCTCCATCAGCCACTTCCTCCTGCTGCCATTGGCAGACACGCGGCAGCTGCAGCTCCTGCACTTCTGCCTCTTCCTGGGCATCTCCCTGGCTGCCCTCCTGGGCAACGGCCTCATCATCAGCGCCGTAGCCTGCGGCCACCTCCTGCACAGCCCCATGTTCTTCTTCCTGCTCAACCTGGCCCTCACCGACCTGGGCTCCATCTGCACCACTGTCCCCAAAGCCATGCACAATTCCCTCTGGGACACCAGCACCATCTCCTATGCAGGATGCGTTGCACAGATGTTTTTCTTTTGCTTTTTCATTGCATCAGAATTTGTGTTTCTCACTGTGATGTGCTACGACCGCTACGTGTCCATCTGCAAACCCCTGCACTACGGGACCCTCCTGGGCAGCAGAGCTTGTGCCCACATGGCAGCAGCTGCCTGGGCCAGTACATTTCTCAATGCTCTGCTGCACACAGCCAATACATTTTCCCTGCCCCTATGCCATGGCAATGTACTGGGCCAGTTCTTCTGTGAAATCCCACAGATCCTCAAGCTCTCCTGCTCACACTCCAAAGTCAGGGAACTTGTGCTCATTATTCTAAGTGCTTTTCTATATTTTGGTTGTTTTGTGTTCATTGTTTTCTCGTATGTGCAGATCTTCAGGGCCGTGCTGAGGATCCCCTCTGAGCAGGGACGGCACAAAGCCTTTTCTACCTGCCTCCCTCACCTGGCCGTGCTCTCCCTGTTTATCAGCACAGGCACATTTGCTTACTTGAAGCCGCCCTCCATCTCCTCCCCATCCCTGGATCTGTCACTGTCAGTTCTGTACTCGGTGGTGCCTCCAGCCCTGAACCCTCTCATCTACAGCCTGAGAAACCAGGAGCTCAAGGATGTCCTGAGGAAAATGATCACGTGTGGTTTTCAGAAGCAATAAACTCTTGTTCTTCTGCATAGCTCTTCTTTTATTACCCATTATTGCTCATTCTGCATACTGTATTTTTTGCTGCTGACACAGGAGTTACACTTTAGAGAATTTATTCCCGCAAAAGTCTTTCACTATACACATTTTAATTCAGTATTTGCACTTCTAGCAAACCCAGAGACTGTAAAACCAAGGAGTTGTACTATATCTGTGCTTACACAAAATAAAGAATTCTGTATTGCCATGTGTGCCTGACATCTTTCCTCCCTGACTTCTCTGGAGCTGCAGGCTTGGTGCCTCTGGGCAGAGCTGGGGGAAAAAAAAGGGAACCCCAGTGCATCTCATTGCCAGGGAGCCTCAGGGCTTGCTCTCCATAACCTCCCCTTCCTTCACTTCCACACTGCCCTTCAGAGCCCCTTTGTTGGTTTAAGGCCTCAGGGCTCTGTCAGCTCAGTCCCAGTCCTGCTGTGTGACTGTCCAGGGACTGCAGGCAGGGACAGGCCATGGGCACTGCTGGGACAGAGCTGGGCTCTGCAACAGCATTTCCATCATGCAAGGGCATCTTCTCAGTGCACAGCCTGAAAGCTTCAATCTTCTTCCCAGTTTGCTCTCAAGGATGTGCCCAACACAGCAACCTGGAGAGGAAAACAGCAGTGACCAGCAGAAGTGTGGCAGTGTTCAGGGTGGGGGCTGTCCCAGCAGTGCCCTTGCAAAGCCAGCACTGCTACAGCAGAGGCCTCTCACCCCAGGTCAGAGAGGTCGTTCTTCCCTCCATGGAGGGACATCAAGTGACCGGGTCAGGAGTCTGTGTTTGCAGTGCACAGACAAGACACAGCCCTGAACATCCTGTGTGTGAGAGGGGACATAAACCCAATGAGCACAAACACCTTCAGCTGTTCCTGGAGTTTCCAGAGAGTTTCCTTTGTCCACTGGGAACCCCCTGAGTGCAGGGCTGGCATGAGCTCCTGTGCACAGAGCTCCCCCTGTCCATCCCTCTGGCCGTGGGGCACCTCAGGCAGGGCAGGGCAGGGCAGGGCAGGGCAGGGCAGGGCAGGGCAGGGCAGGGCAGGGTGACACTCACAGGGCTGAGGTCCCTGCCAGGCTCTGGCCCTGGCAGCAGAGCCCAGGGAGAGCCTGCTCGTGCTGCAATGAACTGTCTGTGTGTGTGCAAGGGAAGGACTCGTGTCCCTGAACAGCCCTGGGGCTGTGAGCAGGGCATGAGCCCAGCTCAGGGGTGGGCACCTGACAGAGCCCTGACATTTCTGGCTGTGACTCCAGGAACAAGCCCCAGTGTCACAGTGATTTTCATCTCACCTGCCTTGGACAGGGCCCTTGCAAATGTCTCTCCCTGACATCTCTCTCTCCTCTGCCTTTCTTGCCTGTGCCTGTCACCCCACACCAGGAAGGCAGCCCTGTCTGGGGAGCATCTCTCCTGTGCAGTCACAAGGGGCTCTGCAGGCACGAGTGCCATTGCCCTCTAGCAGATGGCACCGTTACCTTGACAAAGCACCGAGCCCATTTAGGAAATATAAATATACTCAGAGGCTGATACACTGCTTGTCTCCACTCTGTGAACCTCTTACACAGGCTTTTTAGCAGCTAAGACAGCCGGAAATGTTCTTCCTCACAGCCCTCCTACCAGGAGAGAGCAGACAAGAATGACCTTGATCTTTCCTGGGGAGACAGGAATGAGATGATGAGAACCCATCAGTGCTGTTCCCTTGGTGTCAATGACACATGAGACCAAGGTGACCCTGTGACACTGCGGGGCCTCGCGGTGCCCAGAGGCCACTGTGACACTGTGGGGGCACACGGAACCAAGGGGCAGTTGTGACACTGTGGGACCTCTTAGAACCAACAGAACCTTGTGACACTGCAGGGCCTCGTGGAGCAAAGGGGACCATGTGACACTCCTGACACTCTTGGTGCCCAGGGGCCCCTGTGACACTGCAGAGTCTCATGGAATCAGGGGCACCCTGTGACACTGCAGGGCTTCATTGTCATCAGTCTCTACTGAGAGTTGTCTGTACTCACAAGGTGGAAATACAGGGGAGCCTGAGCCTCTTGATCCTAAAACCTCCCATCTTCCTACGTCATGTGCCTTGATACCAAAATTGGCCAGACAGAACTTTTTAGCACAGCTTTGAGTTTCAGAAAGCAGCCATTCTTTATTGCAGTGCTGGTCACTCAGAGGACACTTCCTCTAATTGAGTGCCCAAGCCTTATGTGAACAGAGTTTTTATCAGACACACTGATTACATAATCTGAACTATCCCTGTTTACTTGATGGAAAGGTATTACTTTACATAATTGCAAGCCTTATCAGAAGTCTTTATAATGTTCTTTGGGGTCTGTCTCCAACACCTGGTGTCCTTTTTCAGGTGGCTGTTCCTCAACCCCTGCTTTTCAGTAAGGCCAATATCATTGTTTTGCATAACTTCTGCTTTGTCAGCTTTGCAGAACTGAGCTGGCATCCTGCTTGTGTTTTGTGTGAGTTACATCCTTTACCTGTTTCTCCAAGGCTGTTCTGTTCTACAGTCCTCATCAAGTCCCTCTTTTTCCTAAAGCTCAGTTCCTTATGGGCACTAATCTCCCAATATCTCAATCTCATTTTATAGCGTAGGGCACTACAACACTTAATCTTGATGGAAGCTAAACCCATACAGCAATTATTCAGGTGACCATTATAAACAGATGTTCTAACCAAGTCCAGCTGGGTAACTATGAAGGAAGTTTGGTCCAGATTTCTTCAAATCCTCAGGAGCTGTCATCTTGAGCTGTGCATTAAAAAAAAAATTCAACTACAATTCTCTCTCCCTAGGTCAGTGCTTGAGCTTCCTGGATCAGGAGAGAAGCAGCTGCTACTGCCCTCAGCCAGCCCAGCCAGCCCTGGCTGGCATTGTCTGGTTGCTGTGAAAAGTTGGCCATCGCCCTGCTCCAGTTCCCAGGAACTGTGACAGCACTCCCAGTGCTGGGTTTTGTCTCTCACAGGGAAACAGATCAAATGAGTCATTGGGGTCTGGGAGCCCCACAGCAGGGCCTGCAGGAGGGCTCGCTGGAGCTGTGAAAAGGCAGCCCATGAATCACCAGTCCAGACTTTAAAGGCCTGCTGAGCTGCCTTCAGGAGCTCCCATAGAGGCTTTACCAGCAGCCCACAATTGCTGATCCACAGCCGACACCATCCCACCTTCCTGAGAAATGCCCACAACTCTCTCTGTTTGTCACTTGAGTTGGCAAATGCTTCTTTTCCTTCCTGTCCCAACCTCCTTTGTCCCTGGAGGATTTCGGATCCCAGGCAGGGTCCTGTCTTCTGGACTATTTGTACTCCATATCCACTTAGTGCCAGAAAATTCCAGAATGCCAGAGTCTGATCCCATCATTGCTGTTGAGTTTCAGTGGCCTCAGAATGTCATCTCCATACCAGACTGTGACAGATAGCTGGTCTATAGCTGCACAGATAATTTGGCTTAACAGATACCAGCTTGACCAGCCTAGCTCACGTAAGCAATTCCCCAGACCTGATGACGATAGGTCAGATTCAAACTCAAACAGAGGACCTCAGCCAACCCCTTTGAAGCACGGATGCACCTGTATCATCAGCCAGTGAGCTAGGCGGAGTTAAGACCCTTGACCAATCATGTCTGTAAGCACGGGAAATTTGAAAGCCCTACAAAATGAGCTGCCAGACAAGAAACAGGGGTTGTTGTGCACGAATTCAGTGTGTTAATGTCACGTCCCTGTCTCAGACACCACAGTGGCATCTGGTGACCTGGCACAATTATGACAAGCTGCTGCAGTATTGCAGGGAGACAGGGGCTGTGGGATATTTCTGTGGGCAGCAGAACTGCTGCAAGCAGCCAGTGGGGCTGTGGAGGGCAGTGGAATATTGCTGTAGGCAGTGGAATTGCTGCGATAGGCGGCGGAGAGTGCCACGTGGATCCCCACCCCCCCAGCTTTCTGGGGGATTGGAAACGCCACTGGGAATATGACAAAATGGGCTTCAGTACCAGAAGTTCCTGTTCGCCAGGTATGGACTCTTCTTTTTCTTTCCATTATAAAATACTGGAGACTTGTTTCAGACTGGCTGGGGCAGTTGGAAGCCAAGAAAATTGCAAAAGCATCTACTAAGATGCCAGTTCTGGTCACTCTAAATGGCAGAGAGTACATGGCGCATCTGGTAGTTATGTATATAACTTCCCATCTGGGAAGGAAATTATTGTTTTAAGAAGGTTATAGCAAAATGAATCAGTGACTAGGCATGAAAATTGACAGCTAATATAGTCATTAGAAAAGTGATACGTCTCTGTGAACACACAGGCTTAAAAATCAGAAGAATCCTGGGGAAATTCCTTTTCCTTCCGGCCTTGAAAGAGGTAAGAAGGTGGCCTGGCTCCCTCCTTGTAGGGGCCAGGATGGCCAGGCCTGCCCAGGCCAAATCCCACCGGGCCCAGTGACTCCCAGGCAGGGGGAGGGGAGGAGAATATGCCTTGCCCCAGCCCCGATTGGATTTCCAGTGGCTGTTAAAACATCCTGCCACTAAGCCCAGGGGGGGAGAGCCTCCCCTTGCCCTTAGGTGACTCCCAGGCAGAGGAAACAGGGGGAGTGTCCTGGTTTAGGGCAAATTTGGGAGGAGACCTCCGAATGGGGTTCCTCTGGAAAGCAAACCTAAACGGCCCCTACCCCACAACCGGTCCAGGAAAACATCTTCCTCAGAGAAAAGTGGAAAAGCCTATTTATTTAACAAACAAAGTGCCCACAAGCACAAAGAATGAATAATTTGAAACAATAAAACCTTTAGTTGATCTGAAGTGAGATGGTAAACTCAGAAAGTCTCTGTCGTGGGCAGCTCAGCTCTCTCAGTCTCCTATCAGGCCTCTGGAGGTCCAGGCCCTGGTGGGCTGCAGGTGTGAGAGCCCTGGGTGCTCCTCTGGGTTTTTCAGTCCGGGGCAGGTTTAAACAGTCCCAAGAAAATGAAAAAAAAAACAGTCCAGGGAACTCCTCTGCCCTAGCTAGCTAAAACTAACTAAAAAGCACAGGAGATCTCTGTCCACAGTCTGTCCGGGACTCAGTTGAACACACTGTCCAGAGAAGAGAAAAAGAATGCGTAGGAGTCAGGCAATTTTCTCAAAACAAACTGTGCATTTCTTCTTACCCTGTTTCACTCTCAGAATCAGTCTTAAAGGTACAGAACACAATCTACAGAACAGACGATTTGGGGATAGAAGCATCATAAATGCACCCTAGGACATTCCACCTCTTATACCCATATCATCAAACTACTACCAAAACAAAATAAATTCTAACTCTACACACACACTTTATACATGCGCATACATATTTATATAGACAGTATACAACTATATACAGACAATGGCAGTAACATTCAGCAAACAGTGATATTTACTCATAGTTCTCACCCAACAATCGGATCTCCCTGAGGTATACATTGTGTTGTTCCATCTTTCTGCATTATCCACCATGTGCAGCCTGGTCCCTGAGCAAAAACAATCCCATGGATGGGTTTGTCTGTACTCAAGGCAGATTTGGTCCAAACTATCTTTCCTAACAAACCTCTGGCATGCATCACTGGGATTTATCTCAATCTACTGTAGGTAGGAGCTCAAACTGGGCAGGGCCTGCTCTGTTGGTGTTCACTAACCATGGCCTTTGCTAGATGCTACTCCAAATTTTTGAAAGATCCCCCACCCAGTGCTTTCCAGGTGGTTTTTAACAGTGCATTGTATCTCTCCACTTTCCCGGCAGCTGGTGCATGGCAGGGGATATGGTACACCCACTCAATGCCATGTTCCCTAGCCCAGGTGTTGATCAGGCTATTCTTGAAATGAGTCCCATTGTCTGACTCAATCCTCTCAGGAATACCATGCCTCCACAGGACATGCTTTTCAAGGCCTAGAATGGTGCTATGGGCATGAGGCACAGGGTAGGTCTCCAACCATCTCATGGTGGGTTCTACAACTGTGAGCATGTAGTGCTTACCTTGGCGTGTCTGGGGCAGTGTAATATAAACAATCTGCCAGGCCTCCCCATACTTATATTTGGACCACTGCCCACCATACCATAGGGGCTTCACTCTTTTGGCTTGTTTGATTGATGCACATGTCTCACAGTCATGGATAACTTGAGAAATACTATCCATGGTTAGATCCGCCCCTCAGTCTTGTGCCCACCTATAGGTGGCATCTGTGCCCTGATGTCCTGAGGCATCATGAGCCCATTGAGCTAGAAATAACTCTCCCTTGTGTTGCCAATCTAAGTCTATCTTTGACACCTCTATCTTGGCAGCCTGATCTACCTGCTTGTTGTTTTGGTGCTCCTCATCAGCTCTACTCTTGGGGACATGGGCATCTACATGGCAAACTTTCACAGGTAGTTTCTCTACCCTGATAGTGATGTCTTTCCACTCTTCAGCAGCCCAGACTGGTTTTCCTCTACGTTGCCAACTAGCCTTTTTCCACTTTTCCAGCCATCCCCACAGAGTATTGGCTACTATCCACGAATCAGTGTAGAGGTAGAGCTTTGGCCACTTCTCTCTTTCAGCAATGTCCAGGGCCAACTGAATGGTTTTGAGTTCAGCGAGTTGGGTTGATCCACTTTCTCCTTCAGTAGCTTGTGCAACCTGTCGTGTGGGGCTCCATACGGCTGCTTTCCACTTATGTTTCATCCCTACAACATGACAAGAACCGTCAGTAAAAAGAGCACAGCGTGTTTCTTCTGCTGGCAGTTGGTTATAAGGTGGAGCTTCTTCAGCACGTGTAACTTGCTCTTGTTCCTCTTCATCAGTGAGTGAAAACTTAAGTTTTCACCTTCAGGTCAATTTGTGATTATCTCCAAAATCCCAGGGTGATTCAGTTTTCCAATGTGGGTGCGCTGTGTGATGAGAGCAATCCACTTACTCCATGTGGCACTGGTGGCATGGTGAGTAGAGGGAACCTCTGCTTTGAACATCCACCCCAGTACTGGTAGTCGGGGTGCCAGGAGGAGTTGTGTTTCAGTGCCTATTACCTCTGAGGCAGCTCAGACTCCTTTATAGGCTGCTAAAATTTCCTTCTCTGTTGGAGTGTAGTTGGCCTCAGACCCTCGGTAACTTCGACTCTGGAATCCCAGGGATCAGCCTTGAGTCTCACCAGGCACTTTCTGCCAAAGGCTCCAGGACAGACCATGGCTCCTGGCTGCAGAGTAGAGCACATTCTTCACCTCTGGTCCCGTCATGACTGGGCCAAGGGTTACCGCATGAGCGATCTCCTGCTTGATCTGGGAAAAGGCTTGCTGCTGTTCAGGGCCCCAGTGGAAATTGTTCTTCTTGCAGGTGACCAGGTAGAGAGGACTCACAATCTGGCTTTACTCAGGAATGTGCATTCTCCAAAAGCCTATGGCACCTAGGAAAGCTTGTGTTTCCTTCTTGCTGGTTGGTGGAGACATTGTGGTGCTCTTGTTGATGACATCAGTGGGAATCTGACACTGTCCATCTTCCCACTTTATTCCCAGAATTCTCGAGCAGGTCCCTTAACTTTGCTCTTCTTGATAGCAAAACCAGCTTTCAGGAGACTCTGGATGATCTTCTCTCCTTTCTCAAACACTTCCATTGCCATGTTCCCCCACACAATGATGTCATTGATGTACTGCAGATGTTCTGGAGCCTCACCCTTTTCCAGTGCAGCCCGGATCAGTCCATGGCAGATGGTGGGGCTGTGTTTCCACCCCTGGGGCAGTCGGTTCCAGGTGTACTGCACGCCCCTCCACGTGACGGCAAACTGAGGCCTGCATTCTGCTGCCAGAGGAATGGAGAAAAATGCATTGGCAATGTCAATTGTGGCATACCATTTTCTTGCCTTGGACTCCAGCTCGTACTGGAGTTCCAACATGTCCAGCACAGCAGCGCTCAGTGGTGGAGTCACTTCATTCAAGGCACGATAGTCCACAGCCAATCTCCATTCTCCTTAAGATTTGCGCACAGGCCAGATGGGGCTGTTGAAGGGTGAGTGGGATTTAGCCCTTGGCTCTCCAGCTCTTGGATCATTTTGTGGGTGGGATCATGGCATCTCAAGTTGTTCTGTAGTGTCGGCGATGCACTGTCAAAGTGGCAATTGGTACCCGTTGCTCTTCTACTTTCAGGAGTCCTACTGCAGATGACATCTCTGATAGTCTAGGCAAGGTGTTTAATGGCTTAACACCCTCTGTCTCTACAGCCGCTATCCTAAATTCCCATCTGAATCCCTTTGGGTCTTTGAAATACCCACTTTGGAGGAAGTCTATGTCCAAAATGCATGGGGCCTCTGGGCCAGAAACAATAGGGCATTTTTTCCACTCCTTTCCAGTCAGGCTCACTTCAGCTTTCACCAAACAAAAATCCTGTGATCCCCCTGTCATGCCAACAATAGAAAAATTCTTCCCCCACATATCTGAGTCTGAGAGCAAAGGGGAGGGAGAAGCGCAGTTCCTTTTTTCAGAAAACTCTGCTCCTCCGAGTGGCCTTGAAGCGTCAGAATTTAGCAACACACACGGTGCGGGACAGAGCAGCTCTTCTTTTTTTCTTTAGCCGAGGCGGAGAAGGTCCTTCAGGGACAAGGACTCCATAGTGGCTCCTGATCTTGACAATTGGTTGGGCCAATGATCTCGTGCTAGTTGTTTGGACTCCTGATCTTGTCCTAATTGGTTAGACTCCTGATCTTATGCCAGATGGTTGGGCTTTTGATCTTGTGGTAGCTAGTTGGACTCCTGATCTTTTGCCAGTTGCTTCAGCTTCTGATTGTGTTCCAGTTTGTTCGGCCTCTGATTGGGTGTCGGGAAGCATTGAGGGTCCTTCACCTGGATCACTGTCCACTGGTCGATCAGTTTTGCCCATGTGCTTCTTTCCCTTCTTTCCCTGTCTGGTTTAGCTACAACCTGAATAGCTGGGGTGTTGGCTACAGCCTGAGTGATTGGGGTAGCTGCTGATTTATCTCCCTGCCCCCTGCCTCTGTCTGCTGCCCTACAGTATCTAGCAGCATGTGACAAGCATATGCCAGGGCCCAGCTTTTTCCAATGAGCTTTTTCTCGTTAGTGTCATCATGGCAGTTCTCCTCTAGATGTTTCCCCACCTCATCTGGGTTCTGAATTTGTTGACATAAAAATTCCCAAGCTGAGGGATCAGAAAATTCTTTCAAGGTTCGTCCCATTCTCTCCCATTCTCCACACCACTCAGGATTTCTCACACCTGGATCTACCTCTGGGTCCACTTCTGGGTCAGCAGTCTCATCAGCCCCTCTGGAAATCTCAGACCTCACTCTAGACAAGCTGCAGACTGTATAGAGGAAGCTGACCAGATTAAATACCAGTAAGGTGGTCTCTTTAACATTCAGGGGAAACTGACCATTTTCCAAAAGTGATGAAACCAATTCAAAAGAGAAGGAAAGACTCAAAAGCTTCATCCCCTACTCCTCCTCTGAAAAACTGGATGCAATTATTAATAAATCCCCAAACCATGCTGCTGGAACTAGGATGCAGGGTAGGACGAAGAGGCCATAAACCAAAAATACCTGGCACAAACTCCAGTACCTGTATAAACTTTCTATAAATCATGATCACTGAGCCCAACAAAATAGCAATCCTAATCCATGCACCTCTAGTGTAAAAAGCAATGTTTCAGGGACAGCACTGGAGCTATTCCAGGATAAGAAAACGAACCCAGGGACCAGAATGGTATCAAAAACTCAAAAAAGCCTAGGGAACAGAAACACAAGAAGGACTCCATTCCAAGAGACATTATGAATTCAAGAAGCAACATGGCTATTGACTGTTCTATCCCTACACAAAATATGACCCAAAATGCAATCAGTAATCAATACCAGTTTTGTCCACTCTCTCGAGCCATGCAGTTGAGCACCAATAAAAATGTGTATGTCCTGGTTTAGAGTGAATTTGGGAGAAGACCTCTGAATGGGGTTCCTCTGGAAAGCAAACCTAAGTGGCCCCTCCCCCTCAACCAGTCTGGGAAAAAAGAACTTCCTCAGAGAAAAAGAGGAAAAAAGTGTTTATTTAACCAACAAAGTGCCCACAAGCACAAAGAATGAATACTATGAAACAATTAAACCTTCCATTGCTCTGAAGTGAGATGGGAAACTCAGAAAGTCTCTGCCATGGGCAGCTCAGCTCTCAGTTCTTTGTCAAGCCTCCCGAGGTCCAGGCCCGGGTGGGCCGCAGGTGTGAGAGCCCCGGGTGCTCCTCTGGGTTTAAACAGTCCTAAGAAAATGAAAAAAAAACCCAAACAGTCCAGGGAACTTCTCTGCCCTAGCTAGCTAAAACTAATTAAAAAGCACAGGAGATCTCTGTCCACAGTCTGTCTGAGACTCGGTCGAACACACACGCAGTCCTGAGAAGAGAAGAACACGTAGGAGTCAGGTAAATTTCTGAAAACAAACTGTGCACTTCTTCTTTCTCTTTTTTGCTCTCATAATCAGTCTTAAATCTACAGAACACATTATACAGAACAGACAATTGGGGATTACAAGCATCATAAAGTCACCCGAGGACACCTAGTGATATCCTTAAACATTTCTTGACTTGCCTTTAGCTCTGTCCAAAGGTTAAGCACCCTCTTTTTTCATCTGAGTTCCTGCAAAAGCACCATGCCCAGCCATGCCTGTCATTTTCCACTCTGAGTCCACACAGGGACAGTTTCTCTTGCTCCTTCAAGAATTATTTCTTGACGTATGTGTATCCTACTGGACTCCTTTGTTTTTAAGGGCTGTTTCCCTTAAAAAGATCAGTACCTGTTTCAATACTCCTCAAATCTGCATCCTGACAAGGCCAAAGTCTCCTCTCTGAAAGTCCAGTGATGACATTTGGTTGATTCCCCTCCTTCTTTCAAAGAATATTTAAAAACTCAATATTTTCATGATCACTGAACCCCAAACATTGGGAAGGGAAGGAAATCTCCTGAAAGTGCAACTTGGAAGGTTCAGCCAGGAGGAGAGGAAAAAGAAAAGTCTCTCCCAGGGTAGAATTTTGGTGCACGAGGTGTCCCAGCCCAGGTGAGCCTGGGCCATGGCCTGGCTCTGTGTGCCAGGAGCCGGCAGCGCTGGGTGCAGGGAGCCCAGGGAGGGCCCAGAAATGCTGGGCTGAGAAATGCTGGGGGCACAGCCAGATGGGCGTGTGCAGCCGGCCAGGGCACAGCAGCAGCACGCACAGGGGGCACAGCCTGCAGGACACATGGCCAAGGGCTGGGCACGGCTGGCACGGCCACAGGCACCCAGGCCTTTGTCCCCTGGGCTCTGGCAGCGCCTCTGGAGGCCCCACTGAAGGAACTTTCCTTGCAGGGGCTGCACTTTGCTTCTGCCTCGCCCCTCCCTGAGGAGGCTGGCAGGGTCACACAGCTTTAGGACATTTGTCCTTGCTGCCCCTCCCATCCCACTACCCCACCAACAGCCCTGAGCCACCCAGGAGGGACAGGCCCTGCTGTGCCAGGCCTGGGCTCAGCCCTTGGCCTTTCTGCTTCCTCCAGCCAGCCCAGGCCTGGCTCAGCATTGCAGTTCCCTGCTCACAGCCTTGGGCTCCCTGCAATCCTGGCCTCAAGGATCTGCTCTCACCAGTCCCTGCGGAGCCTTTGGCACTCCCTGCCCTCACTGGGGCCCAGTGATGCTCCAAGGGCCTTGGAGTTTTGCTTCTGACTCCTTGAGCAGCTTCTTCACATTCTCTCAGTGCCTGAGGGTCCTGGACTCAGCCCCAAATCCACCGTGGAGCTCATGAAAATACAGAATACCCTCAGAAGCTTCTTGTCCTCCAATTGTCTTTGAGTTTTCAGGGCTTGTGCAGCTCATTGGAATCAATCTGGAGTTCTGCTAAGGAGGAAGATTTCAAAGCACGCCTCATGACTTTTTTTTTATAACCAAGCATGTTTTTATTTTTCATTTCAGAGAGGAGCTGATAGAAGCATTTCCCAAGTGATCTTGATGCTGAATGTTTCTTTAGGAGGTCTGGGCACAGAGAAGAATGAGCCCCTTGCAGGCTGACCCTGTTTGGACAACCTGCTCCTCACTCCAATCTCAGCATGTCTGAAATCGCCCACCTGGGAGTGCACTCTGAAAACATTTTAATAATTTTTCTTTTTTTTCTGCAAATAAAATTTAATAAAAATGAAATAATAATTGCATTTTTGTTATGTGTAGTAATATTATTCTTTATTTTTATTGCTTAATTTTTACATTGTTTTAAAAAATCTATACATTTTTCCAAACCAAAAAGGTAATGGTCATTGGTTCTAAGTAACACAATTCCCTACAATAATCATGGAAAACTATGGGCTATTGACATCTCCCTCTTTATGCTAATTACCAAAAGTTAAGTATTTTTGTCATTTTCACACACAGGGTGAAAGTGACCACTTTGGACGTCATGGAGACATTTCTGGGGCATATCTGGGGCATTTTTGTGCCGGGGGGGAATTTGGGGAACACTTGGTGGTCTGGAGGACACTCGGGGGAGCTAGGTGGGAACTTGGAGGGGCACTTAGGGGTTCTGTTGGATAATTTGGGGTCCGGGGGAGGACTTGGGGGCCCAGGAGGGCATTTGGAGGTCAGGGAGGGGAATCTGGGAGCCCTTCAGGGTCCGTGAGGGCTTTTGGGGGGCTCTGAGGGGGCTCTCTGTGGCGCGGGGGATGATGGGAGTTGTAGGCACGGGTCTAACACTGGTTACCAGGGCCGCGGAGCATCACGGGAGTTGAAGGCGCAGCTCCAGTGGTTTTCGGTGGAGCGCGGGGCATGACGGGAAGTAAAGTTACGGCTGGAATAGCTCTCGCCGTGCGCCGCAGAGCATGCTGGGAGCTGCAGTCCCGGAAGTGGCTGGAACGGGGCAATTCGGGGCCCGAGAAGGCACCTGGGGGACACTTTTGTGTCCGATCCACTAGTGGGGGTCCTCAGGGGGAAACGACTGCGGCCTGGGAGAACTTGAGGGGAGCTTGGGGAACTCTAACCGGGCTGTTTACATCGCGGGGCACGGCAGAAGTTTTAGGCGCGGAACTGTGTTATGAGGGGCTCTGGAGCCGTGGGGGATGACAGGAGATGAACTCCCAGAAGTGCCCATAGCGGGCACCTGTGGGAGCCTTCAGGGGATCCGGGGACGCTTTTGCGTGGTTCCGAATGGGCTCCGAGGGGCCACTTAGGGATCCTGGAGGGTCTCGGGGACAGTTATGGGATACATGGGAGGCGGATACCGAGGGTTCCGGGAAGCGCGGGGCATGACGGGCGTTGTAGTCCCGGCTGTAGTCGGGCTCTATCAGGCCGTGGGGCATGACGGGAGTTGTAGGCAAAAAGAAAAGATGGGGTCGACACCAGGGACCACCCTGGTAGCCTCAATCCCCAGCGCTGATTGGCTGCAGGCGGTGATGGGCGGGAACTTGGACAAATGGGAGGCGGCGGAGGCGGGAACAGCCGGTTCAACTCCTTCAGTCCCTCCCAGTACGGTCCAGTTCATCCCCAGTACAACCTCAGTGCCCCTCCAGGCCCACCCAGTACACCCCAGTCCCCCACAGTAAACCTGTGTTCATTCCCATTCCCTTCCAGTTCCTTCCAGTGCCTTCCATGGCACACCCCAGTGTCTGCCAGTCTTTCCCACAGCGGTCCCAGTGTCCCCAGTTTGTCCCAGTATCCCCCAATATCACTCACAGTATCCCCAGATTACCCCAGTATTGCCCAGTACCACTCCCAGTATGTCCCATTATGTCTCAGTGTCCATCCACCGTCCACCCCAGTCTGCCCAGATTCCCCCTTAGCATTCCCCGTATTCCCAGGCTGTCCCAGTCCTCCCCAGTGTCACTCCCAGTATGTCCCAGTATCTCCCACAGCATTCACAGTGTTCCCCAGTATGTCCCAGTCCTCCCCAGTGTTTCCAAGGAAACTGGAACTGCTCCCAGTTGCCGTGGCACCCAAACCCAGCAGTGGGGTCAGTGCAGTGTCCATGGGCACAGCCCCTTGCAGTGGCCCAGGGCAGCTTGGGATGATGATCCACCCTCAGCGCTGGCCCAGGGCAGGGCTGCAGTGCTTTTGGTGGCACCTTGGGCTGGCACACACTTGAGCAGTGGGTCTGTTTGCAGTGGGGAAAATTAGGAGGTTTACATTGCTTCAGAAAATGGAAAACCCCTTTTTGCCTGAGTGCAGGCAGCTCTGCAAGCAAAGCAGGTGCCAGGGGAGTGAGGACAGACAGGATGGGCTTGGGGAATGTGCAGCAAGGTTGTCCACACTGGGTCACACCTCAAGGCACAGCTTCTCTGAGCAGGGGAGACCTCCTTAGCAGAGACCCTGGATCAGTATCAATTACACAATGCTGTAACCACCTCTTGTGCAATGAGAGCAGTAAATAAATACACCCTTTATAACAGGAATGTATATTTCTTAGAAACTCTTTGAAATCTTTCTCCATAACAATGATAGGAAACCTTCCAAATGAACTGCACCAGACCAGAGGGAAATCAAGGCAGACTTGTTTGATCCCAATGAGCCCCATGGTGCATTTGGTGCTCAGTCCTTTAACCTCAGGTCCTGAGAGGAGGGGGGACGCTGAGGGCAGGACAAGAGGGTGACAGTGCCCAGCCTTGCTGGGGCTGTGCCAGGTGGCCCCAGGGCCTCAGGACAAGGTGTCTCCTCCCAGCCCTTGGTGGCACAGCGGCTTCTGTGGCCCAGGGCACCAGGCCTTGGCTTCTCCTGGGCACTGCCAGCCCTGCCAGGGCCTTTGGCCATGTCCAGCACAGCTTTTCCTGCACTGTCCCACAGCTGCTGCTGTGTCCCTGCAGGTGCACACTCCCATCTCGCTGCCCCCCTGGCTCTGCCCTGCATTTCCCTTTCTCTTCTTTCTCATATCCTGTGATGGAACATGTGAGAATGGCTCAAAGCTGTACCAGGGACGGTTTAGACTGCACAGGAGAAAGTGTTTCTTTACTGAGAGGGTGATCAAACACTGCACAGGCTCCGTGGAGAGGTGGTTGATGCCCCAAGCCTGTCAGTGTTTTAGAGACATTTGGACAGTGCCCTTAATGACTGCTTGAACTTTTGGTCAGCCCTGGAGGGCTCGGGCAGTTGGACCAGACCATCATTCTGCTCTGAACTGCAGATCATTCCCAACAGGACTATCCTGGTCCAGTCTGTCCCATTCCATAGTCATACCTGCTCATGGATCCCTGCAGCAGCTGTGCTCAAACACTTGTCTGCTCAGCAGCTTCCCCTGGATTCCAGTGTCACCAGCTGAGGCCTTTGGATATCTGAGCCCTGAGGCCACAGCCCCATTCCAGGTGCTGGTGCAGACCAGACACACCCCACAGCCCCAAACCCTTCAGTCCTTCTGGTCACTCTGTGGCCAGAACTATTGGCAGATGGGCTGTTTGGTGTCCTCCCCCAGCTGCTGCCCTCAAACCCCCAGGCTCTGTGCTCAGGCAGAACAGAGATTTGCTCACACAGGAGGTAGAATTTGAGTTTAATGAGAAGACAGGACAGACTGCTCTGGTTGGGGTCCTCCTCTCACCTTCCCACAAGTCCTGTGCTATCCAAACCTGCTCTTCCCCTTCATCCCATAACGTGTCCTACACGCCAGGGCAGCAATCCCCTTAGTCCAAATGGTGACCTGCTCTCAGTGACTTTGGGGTTTCAAACCCGGGCACCAGGGCTGGTGGCTGTCCTAGGAAAGGAGCTGGGACAAGGTGTCCATTGCTCAGGAGCTGTAATTTGGATTGTCACTTGCCACTGTTCCTCTGCTTTTCTCTCCTTTGGAGGTGGGCTCTTAATGAGCTGGTGGCTCAGCAGTGATGGGCCCAGGAGCAGCCAAGGCAGAGAATGAACTGAGTTTCTCCTGCTGCCATTGTTGCTGCCCTGTCTGGGTGTGCAGATGAGTCTCTTATCCCTTAACCTTACACAACCCAGCAGGAGCATCAATCTCCTGAGGCAGCCGTGTTTGGAGGCTGCACACACAGGCACTGGTATTGTGTAAGAGATGATACCAGATTCTTGGGATGGCTTTCCACAAATGCCCCATGGTTAGGGGAAAAGCCTTGTTCTTGCCCGGGCAATGGATTTTTTCAGGGCCAGGATGACAGATTTGTTCCGAAGGCTGTAGATGAATGGATTTAAGAGAGGGTACAGGACTGTGTTCAGCAGAGCTACAATTCTGTTGGTCCTCAAGGAAACATCTTCTGCAGGACATGTGTAGAGAGCAATGCAGCTCCCATAGGCAATGGTTAAGCTGATGAAATGGGAAGAACATGTGGTCAAAGCTTTCTTCCTCCCAGAGGCTGCTGGAAGATGCAGAACACAGGAAAGGATGCAGATGTAAAATGCCAGAGTCAAACATAAGGAACCCAGCAGGACGCACGATATGAAGGCAGAGTCTATTTTCCAGAGCAGGCTGGTGTCAGTGCAGGACAATTTGAACAAGGGGAAGTTGTCACAAAAGAAGTGGGGGATCTTGGAGCCACAGAAGGACAGCTCAGAGAGGAAGAGCAGCCGGTAGCTCATCAGGGCAAAGCTGAGGGCCCAAGCAGCAACAACCAGGTGGACACAGAGCTGAGGCTTCATGATGGCAGCGTAGAGCAAAGGGTGGCAGATGGCAACATAGCGGTCAAAGGCCATGACAACAAGCAGGACAAACTCTATGCAGCCCAGGGAAAAATAGAAATAGTTTTGGGCAAAACAGCTGCTTAGTGAGAGAGTGTTCTGGCCAGAACTCAGCATCACAAATAATTTGATGCTTGTGGAGGATGTAAAGCAGATTTCCAGGAAGGCCAGGTTGCTGATGAAAAAGTACATGGGGGTTTGCAGGTGGTGATCCACACACATGAGGAAAATGATGGTTGCATTCCCCATCACTGTTGTCAGGTACATGAGCAGAAGGACCTGAGAGAAAAACAGCTGCAGTCTTGGATCAAGCTCTGGGAAACCCTCCAGGATGAACTCAGTAACTGCTGTTGCATTTTCTGGTGCCATGCTGAATTCCAGCTCATCCTGCTGAGACAGGAACATGGCAAAAACAAGTGTGGTAATTTCACAGTCTGGACAAACATTTTATCCTTCCTTCAATGTTGCTTTCTTTTCCTGCTGTCTTGCTATACAGCACAGAGATTGTGCTTCAAACAATCCTCAAACCCTGATTGTTCTGTTTCACATTTCATGTAGAATCCTTAGAGATTTTATTGTCTTTTGCCTACCTTTTCCAAACACTCCCAAAGAATTTTTTCACCAGAACAGAGGATTCTAAAGAAGCTGTTGGCTATTTCCCCCTATTCCTGGGAAATTCCCAGCTCACTCAGACCTACTGCAAACATCTGTCACACCCCTGTGCCAAACACCTCTCATCTACAGCACAAACATTAAACTGTGAAATTACATCCAATCTGTACATTGAAATCGCTTGTTTCTACTTTTCAATACTTGCCTGTGAATCAGGAGTCCCTGAGGATCTGTTGACTCCAAAATAAGCAATCTCAAGTATCTTTTTTGCAACCCTCTGCTTTCTTCCACAGCTTTTTCCTCTCTGGCTCTTCGGGAAAGGAAAGGGGAGGACAGAATGAGGACCAAGTATAACTTGTTGTTTTAGTACTCTGAATGAGGACTGGAATTTATTATGGATCCACACAGAATGTCACAATCTGAGCTGTCACCTGTCTGCACCAAAATGCTCCTGTTGCCATGCAGTCCTTCATTGTTATTGCTATCAAATAATCCGAGTGCAGAGCAAGAGAAAAGTGCCAGGAAGAGATTTGTAACCTTTCTTTTGTGTGCCAGCATGGAGCACCCAGCCTCCAGAGTGTTCTCCTGTCTCCACTGACTACAAAGGGAACCTGGAGAAAACAAATTCTCCTGGGTGCCTGCAGGGGAGTAGATGAAACTTACTATTCAAGCCTCAAATCCCTGATTGACTAATTAAGTTTCTCCATTTTTATAACAAAATATTCACTTAAGAAAAGAAGCGTGAAAAAATATATGCAGTAAAGACTGGTGTTTTCCCTTTCAGCTTTCATGTTTTGCTTTTAGACATGGAGAAGAGCAGAGCAGATGGTAAAAACATCTGTTTATCATGGTTACCACAATAATTACTTTATGATTTTAGTTTCCATCAAGATTCAGTGTTATAGTGCCCTATGCTATAAAATGAAATAGAGATATTGAGAGACCAGTGCCCATAAGGAACTGAGCCTCAAGGAAAATGGGGAGTTGATGAGGACAGTAGAACAGGACAGCAGAGCATTGGAGAAACAGATAAAGGATGTAAGTCACACAAAACACAAGCAAGATGCCAGCTCAGCTCTGCAAGGCTGACAAAGCAGAAATTATGCAAAACAACAATATTACCCTTACTCCAAAGCAGGAGTCAAGCACCAGCCACCTGAAAAGGACACTGGGTGTTGGAGACAGACCCCAAAGAAACATATAAAGACTTTGGATAAGGGGTAGAGCTGTGTCCAATAAAGTCAAAGGAAGTGGGGATAGCTCATGAATATATAATCAGTGTGTCCAATAAAAGCTCTGGTCACTTGATGCTCAGTGCACTGAGATGGATGAAGGATCCCCCAAGTGACGACCATGCTGTAATAAAGAACATCTTCTTTCAAATACTCAAAACTGTGTGAGATGGTTTCTATCCAGCAGATTTCAGTTTAAGTGGTGTCCTTGATTCCATTACACCCCACAGTTTCACAATGGCTCCCTGGTTCCATGAGGCCCTGCTGTATAACAATGGACCTTTGGGTCCATTGGGGTCCGTGCTGTCAAAATGGCCTCCTTGGTTCTGCACTGCCGCAATGCTCTCCTTGGTTCCACGGGGCCTTGGTGTGTCCCAACAGCCCCTTGGTTCCATGAACTTCCATAGTATCACCATGCTCCGTGGGATCTGCAGTACCACAATGGAGAATTGGTTACAGGTGGCCTCGCTGTGTCACAATGAATATGTTTCTGTGGGGCCCCACAGTGTCACAATGGCTCCTTGGTTCCATGTGGTTCCACAGCGTTGCCGTGATTCCAGAAGGTTCTGCTGTTTCACAATGGCCCCTTGGTTCCATAAGGTTCCATAGCATCACCATGGTCTCCTTGGATCCGCAGTGCCACAAAGGAGCCTTGGTTCCATGAGTTCCTGCTGTGTCACAATAGATGTATGGTTGCATGAGGTTCTGTAGTGTTACTGTGCTCCTCTTGAATCGGCAGTGTTACAATGGACCATTGGTTCTGTGAGGAACAAAAAGCTTTGCATAAACATTGAGTAACTTGTGCTTAACACACTCAGGAACATCTGTTTGCCTCAAAAGAAGGGTTAAAGGTGAGGATGGCATAAGCAGCTTCCTTCTGCAACAAAGAACCAGGGAAAGGACAGGGACAAAGGATTCAGCTGAAAGACTCAGAGAATTCTGCTTACAGAGATCATTTCTGGTCACACTGTTCCTTGTAGAAAGGTGACATCATTTGAGACAGCCTGTACTGAGCATGCGGTTCCTGAGTGGGGTTTGTTGTTTAGGAAACCTGCTCAGGCTTTTCCATTCTTGCTTACCACCAGGAAAACTTCTCTTGGGCCTGTGTGCAGGCAGAGCCCTGAGGAGAGCAGGTGGGACAGGGTGCAATGGGCTGGGACACCCAGCTGCAGAGCTCAGGGGACAAGGTTCTGATGCAGGGCACAGAGATGTCAGTGCCAGGTGGGCGATGTCAGACAAGGTGAGGTTGGGGGTGAGGAGCAGGTTGTCCAAACAGGGTCAGGCCTCAAGGGGCTCATTCTTCTCTGGGCCCAGACCTCCTAAGAAGACATTCAGCATCAAGATCACTTGGGGAATGCTTCTATCAGCTCTTCTCTGAAAAGTGAAAAAAATACTCACTTGATAAAAGAAAAAAAAAATGAGGTGCACTTTGAAAACTTCCTCCTTAGCAGAAATCCAAATTGTCTCCAATCAGTTGTACAAGCCCTGAAGACTCAAAGACAACTGAAGGAATACAAGGAGCTCCTGGGGGTAATCTGTATTTTCATGAGCCCCATGGTGGATATGGAGCTGAGTCCAGGACCCTCAGGCACTGAGAGAAGGTTGAAGAAGCTGCTCAAGGAGTCAGAAGCAAAACTCCAAGGCCCTTGGAGCATCACTGGGCCCCAGTGAGGGCAGGGAGTGCCAAAGGCTCCGCAGGGACTGGTGAGAGCAGATCCTTGAGGCCAGGATTGCAGGGAGCCCAAGGCTGTGAGCAGGGAACTGCAATGCTGAGCCAGGCCTGGGCTGGCTGGAGGAAGCAGAAAGGCCAAGGGCTGAGCCCAGGCCTGGCACAGCAGGGCCTGTCCCTCCCGGGTGGCTCGGGGCTGTTGGTGGGGCAGTGGGATGGGAGGGGCAGCAAGGACAAATGTCCTAAAGCTGTGGGACCCTGCCAGCCTCCTCAGGGAGGGGCGAGGCAGAAGCAAAGTGCAGCCCCTGCCAGGAAAGTTCCTTCAGTGGGGCCTCCAGAGGCGCTGCCAGAGCCCAGGGGACAAAGGCCTGGGTGCCTGTGGCCGTGCCAGCCGTGCCCAGCCCTTGGCCATGTGTCCTGCAGGCTGTGCCCCCTGTGCGTGCTGCTGCTGTGCCCTGGCCGGCTGCACACGCCCATCTGGCTGTGCCCCCAGCATTTCTCAGCCCAGCATTTCTGGGCCCTCCCTGGGCTCCCTGCACCCAGCGCTGCCGGCTCCTGGCACACAGAGCCAGGCCATGGCCCAGGCTCACCTGGGCTGGGACACCTCGTGCACCAAAATTCTACCCTGGGAGGGACTTTTCTTTTTCCTCCCCTCCCATCTGAACCTCCCAAGAGCCATTTTGAGGAGGTTTCCTTTTCTTCCCACTTCCAAGGAAAGCTCTGTCTCCTGCTGTTCACAACCAGAGAAGGGCTGGTGGGAGATGTGGTGGTCAGAGGCTGTTTGTGGTACAGTGACCATGAAATTATTGAGTTTTTAAATATTCTGTGAAAGAAGGAAGAGCCTCAACAAAACTTCTACACTGGACTTACAGAGAGTAGACGTTTTACTCAAGATGAAGATTTGGGGAGTATTGAAAGAGATACTGATTTTTAAAAGGGAAACAGCCCTTAAAAACAAAGGGATCCAGGAAGGATGGAAACACTTGAAGAAATTTTGAAGGAATGGGAGCAGGCTGTGTGCCCAAAGACAAGCCAGCAAGGAAAATGACTGGCCTTGCCAGACATGGAGCTTTTGCAGGAGCTAAGGGGGAAAAAAAAAAAAAAAAAGGGTTCATCACTTTTGGTCAGAGGGGCAGGCAACTCAGAGAATGTTTAAGGGTTCTGTTAAGTCATGCAAAAAAAAAAATAGAGAGGTGAAAGCTCAGTTAGAACTCAACCTGGTTGCTTCTGTGAAGCTTAAGGAAAATGATTATATCAATACATGCTGTGACCTCATGGCCTTAGCCATAGTCCCAGAGTGTTCCCCAGTCTGTACCCATGCCATCCATGATTGTAAATGTTTGGCTTCATCAAAGGGCCGTGGCTCAGCAAAACCTTTGTTTGGCCTGCTGCCATTGCAGGTCAGGCTGTGCCCCTGCAGATGCTCTCAATGGTTTCCCTCTTTTCCGGTCCGTGCCACTGGAGGAGGTGCAGGCCCAGGTGATGGCACTGCAGGAAATGTGCCCTCAGCCCAGGGACGCTCAGCATGGGCTCCCCCAGCCCCTTGGGGCCCCGCCGCTGGTCACTGCAGCCCCTGCCTGGCCCCTGCCTGCCCACACCGTGGGCATCCACGGCTGCTCCCGACCATGGAGCTCAGCCAGTGCTGCTGCTCTGTGGGCTCTGCTGGGGTGAGCGCAGGGACGCTGGGGTGACAGCTCCATCTCTTTATTGGAACAGAAGGGCTGATCCTGGAAACTCTCAGTAAAAGTTCACTTCAGTGCTTCCAAATCCTTTCCTGGGGGTTTCACCTTCAGCCCTGGGTGGCAGGCTAGGCCTGTGGCCTCAAAGCACCACACGGCTTGAAGATGCAAATATTGACTCATCTCAGCTGCTGCTGTAGCTCTCCTGGCTGTAGAGGTCTTGGGTCAAGCCCCAAGCTTTCAGCTTTTCTTCAAGGAGGTGCCTGTGGAGAGAGGAGGTGTCTGAGGCCCCAGCTGCCACTGGCACACAGAGACCCTCGTGCACAGCAGGGCCCAGAGCTGGCACGGCTCCCCAGCATGGCTGCAGCTGCTGGCACAGCTTGGCCCAGCTGCACAGCTGCCCCCAGCAGGGCCTGGCTCTGGGAAGGGGCCCTGGCCAGGAGCGGGCCCCAGAGCGCCTCTGCCTCGCAAGGGCAAGCTGGGCCCTGCTCTTTCTCCTGCCCACCTTGCTCTGCCTCTGCCCGCTGCCCCCGGGGCTGCTCTTGGCCAGGCAGCCTCAGTGGGAGGCAGCACTGGCTGTAGCCCCAGCACACTCCCCAGGACAAGGGCCAGCAATTAAGAGACCAGTGAAAGCACTGGGCAGCAGCAGAACCCTGAGCAGAGTAATTAGGGCAACCACTGGCTATCCACAGCTCCACAGCAGCACCACTGGGAATATTCCTAACTTACAGCAACTTTTAAAGGAAGTTAAGATCAGCAAAACACTCACCATTTTTCCTTCCAGCAACAGCAGATGCCGGCAAAACACATCATCAGGAGAAGTGCCCCACCGGCCACAATGCCCATTAACTTATTCAAACAAAGTGGTCCTCAGCAGAAAACTCTTCTCATGGTTTTCCAGATGTTATTGTCCTGTGTTGTGGTGCCGGCTGCATCTGCAGGAGCAATGGGGAGTGTGAGCCCGTGCTGGGTCAGTCCTTTAGATGTGAGAACTGACTGGTCTCCAGCCAACAATAGAACATTAGCTGCCGGCCATACCTACAGCTTTTCATATAAATTAGCACAAAGCCTTTATTTTTGCAAGCTGAGGGATGTCGGGAGGATTTTTCCCATCAGGCTGAGGTACAAGGCTCTGGATCTACACAGCACTGTGGTAGAGAGGGGAACACAGGTGTGGAGAACCCGGGCTGATAGCAGTTCCCCCACCCCCTCATCAGAGACATCACAATTGCTTTTAGAGCTCATAAACCAGCTGGTGAAAAACTGTTCTTGTTTTCTGGCGTTCTGCACACTCACAGGCAAGTTGAACAGAAAATCTGCCCCTTCCTCCTTTATCTCAGAGCACCAAAGCAAAGAACCCATTCTTCCCTCCAAAAGAACAAAACAACAAACAAACAAACAAACAAACATGCCACCAAAAACCCCAAACGAAAAAACCCTAAAATAAAAAATAAAAAAAATAAATTTGCCCATGCTGATTTTTTAAAGAGCTTTCTAAGATGAACTAATGTTACAGATAGGAAACACCAGAGTTGGCTCTCGCAATTAAGCGATGACTATTATGTGTATGTTAAGAGAAGGTTTATTGATGTACAGTGATTGTGATTTGTTGTTTGGCTGTTGTGTGTTCTCTCCACAGCCCCCCTTGCCCCGTACGGTTGCCAAGGGCCGGCCTGGGCAGTGGGGCCATGGCTGAGGGGCTGTACCTGTGCCTGGGGCAGGTGGGAGGAGGGCAGGCTTGTTACTATGGCAACATCTGCCCTGCAATCAAGTTGCAAGAATGCAATCTCCACCAATGGACACCGAAGAAGAGTTGACTGACAGGCAGTGGGCGGGGCCAGAGTTGCCAAGGGTTTAAAAGGCGGCGCAGCCATTTTGTGGGTGAGCACATGGTGGTTTAGTTCTGTGCTTCAGATGCTGTAATTTTTCCTTATTCAGTCCTTTGTTAAGGTTTAATAAACCTTTGGATTTATAAATGCGAGAGGTTGTTTCTCACAACTAAGCCAGTGCTAACAGCATTAGATTCAACAAATGTTTTTACTTCCAAAAGTATCGTGCTTGATGAAAGCAAGCAAACAACCCTCTGCCAGGACACAAATTTAGAGGGCAAAAAATAAAAAAGCCCCACACAGTCAGCCGCACTTGGCAGTGAGGAGGGTCGGAATTCTTGTGCCCCACAACGCTTCCCAGCAGATTCACAAAGGTAACTGGGATGTAAGCTGTGCCTTCCAACCGAACAGAGCCAGCCTCCCTTCAGTGTGAGAAACCATGGCCTCAGTTCTACCCCTGTGTGCCTCCGGTACTCCAGCGAATGGCTGTGGCTGTAAATGTGTGTTTGCCTGCAGCACAGGGCCAGGGCAAAGCTCGGCAGCCTCATCAGACCCCATGGCCATGGCCCTTCCCTGCTGGGGCCCTCACCTGGCCTGGCCCAGCCTGGCCCGAGCAGCCCGGACTGGTCTCAAAGAATGGGCTCTGTCTGCCCACTGTGCCCAAGGGGTGGGCCCAAAGGCTTTGCAAGAGGCTTTTCCCCAATTTTGCAAAACCTCAGCCAAGAGTGTCCCCTTTGCTGTCCTAAGAAGGGTAAAAAACACCCCTCAAGTTTAAACCCGCTGCACACCTCCCAAGGGATCCCTGCCTTAGGAGAGACCATAAATATTCCTTTGTGCCTCATGAGGGGTCCATGCACACCTTAGCAGAAAGCCCAAAATAGCCTTAATGTGCTTCCTTAGGTGCAGGCCCAGGTGATGGCACTGCAGGAAATGTGCCCTCAGCCCAGGGACGCTCAGCATGGGCTCCCCCAGCCCCTTGGGGCCCCACCGCTGGTCACTGCAGCCCCTGCCTGGCTCCTGCCTGCCCACACCGTGGGCATCCACGGCTGCTCCCGGCCATGGAGCTCAGCCAGTGCTGCTGCCCTGTGGGCTTTTTTAATGGTAAAGACCCAGGCATAATTGTGACAACTCCATTTCTTTATTTGAATATAAAACATGGGCCAACTCCTGCCCAGGTGGACAGGGCCTGCCCCCCTTCAGTCCTGTCAGGGGAGCAGAGCCAGGGGACTCTGGGGGAGAGGTTCACGTTTTGGGCGATTGGGTGTTGGGAAGGGTTCAAGAGGGTGGTGCAGCCACGGCAGGGCAGATGGGGACAGTAGTGAAGGGCTGCGACGACAGGGCAAATTCTCTCTGCCTGAGTTAAATAGCTGGTCTTTTAAAGCTGCACAGGGGCTCCTGTGGAGAGAGGAAGCCCCAGCTGGCGCTGGCACACAGGGACCCTCCTGCACAGCAGGGCCCAGAGCTGGCACGGCTCCCCAGCACGGCTGCAGCTGCTGGCACAGCTTGGCCCAGCTGCACAGCTGCCCCTCCAGGCCCCGGCCAGCAGGGCCTGGCTCTGGGCAGGGGCCCTGGCCAGGAGCGGGCCCCAGAGCGCCTCTGCCTTGCAAGGGCAAGCTGGGCCCTGCTCTTTCTCCTGCCCACCTTGCTCTGCCTCTGCCCGCTGCCCCCGGGGCTGCTCTTGGCCAGGCAGCCTCAGTGGGAGGCAGCACTGGCTGCAGCCCCAGCGCACTCCCCAGGACAAGGGCCAGCAATTAAGAGGCCAATAAAGACACTGGGCAGCACCAGAACCCTGAGCAGAGTAATTAGGGCAACCACTGACTATCCACAGCTCCACAGCAACACCACAGGGAATGTTCTCTAACTATCAGCAGCCTTGAAAGGAAGCTGTTTGCGGCAAAGATCAGCAAAACACTTACCATTTTTTCTTCCAGCAATACCAGATGCCAGCAGAACTAATCATCAGGAGAAGTGCCCCACAAGCCACAATGCCCATTAACTTATTCGAACACCGTGATCCCCAGCAGAAAACTGGGGCATGGCATGGGCTCATGGTTTTCCACATAATATCATCCTGTGTTGTGGTTCCGGCTGCATCTGTGGGAGCAATGAGGAGCGTGAGCCCGTGCTGTGCTCCACTGCTGAGCTGGCAGCACGGGGCACACAGCCAGGACGTTCTCTGTTCCCCCAGGGATGGGCCTGCAGGCACCTTGGCGCACCTTGTACAGGACTGCTCAGTACCCAAACTCCTGAGACTGCATGGCAAAATTTCTCTGTGCTGTAACGCTCTTCTTCAGGCAATAGTTGTCAAAGACATGGATAGGGACAAGGAAATTGCCCAGGGTTTTGGAGGTGCTTCAGGGCACTCCCTCCTTGAAACAGCCGCCTCTATGGATCTACCCAGAGACCAGGAAATTGCAGGGATCTCAGGGTGGGCATGGCCCATGGGGCAGTTTGGGCTCCCTGGCAGCTGATGCCAAATGCCTTCCTGCAGAGGCTGGGGAGAAGCTGCAGCCAGGCCAGGCTGGCAAACAGCCCTGCAGGGTGTGAAAGCAGCAGCGGGGCAGTGAGGCTGCCATGGATCCCTTCCCACTGTGCCAGGCACAGCGTGTGCAGATGTGCAGAGAAAGGGCCCGGCTGCTGAGTGTCAGGGGAAGGCTCAGGTACATGCACCCACCACGGCGTCTCTCGAGTTCCCTCAGTATGTGGTCCAGATGTTTGGATTCCTCCAGGGCCTTACTATCTGCTGTAGGTTTCTTCTTCCTTCTCAGGAGACCTTAAGAGAAAGGATTTCCATTTCCCAGGAATGGATCCCACAACGTCAGGGCTCAGCCTGTGGGGTCAGCAGGGACACACTACTCACCCCTTTGATGGGAGCTGGGTCTTTGTGGAAAATCCACCAAAGGAGCATGAACAGTCTTTCCTGCAGACACACCTGTAACACAACAGGCACATAAGCTTCTGTCACCTGTGCTGATGTGCACGGGCAGCACAGAGCTGCAGGAGCGGTGAGGGGAGTGCGCAGGACGAGGGCGCACACGTGCACGGCTCTGTCCTGGCACCTGCAGTGATGCCCCCCTGGGCCAGCTTAGGCTCTGAGCTGGCAGCTCTGCCAGGGGGAATTGCCGTGACCTATCCTCACCATCTCGCAGGGGCTCAGTCTTGGACATGGGTTGGGAAGCCGGATGACCTTCAGCAACAGGCTTGGCTGCAAAGAAGGGCAGGACAGAAGAGCTCCCGTGGCACAGCAGGAGATCCTCAGGCTCCCTGGAGGCGGCCAAGGAGGCACACAGGGCAAAGCCCCTGGGCTTGGCCCCTTCCCTCTCTGCTCTTCTCCGTGGCTGCACAGAGCACACACAAGGACACCCTGGCCTTGCACATGGAAAGGGCATTGATAGCTAAATGCTCCTTCCTCCCACTGACAGCCATCCTGGGGGATCACTCAGGGCTCCAGAAGGGAGCTGGAAAGGTTTCCAGAGTCCAGCAAACTTCAAAGGATCTTAAGGCAAATGACACATCAATATTGCTCTGCACAATCACTTGGACAATGATTACTGTGTTAGGAAAGGGTTGCTGATAACTTACCTTTACCAAGCTCCAAGATCCTTAAACCGTGGTTTATCCTTGATTCCAAATGGTGCAACTCACGAGACCAATCTAGAAAGGAGCACAGATGGGAACTATTCCATCTTGTGCTGGGATACCTTTCTCTAGGGAACTGAGCAGTCCAGGGGGGTCAGGTAATGCTGTGTTTCCCCCGCTGCCAAGCAGCAGAGATGGCAGCTCCAGCCTCAGCAGGGCTCAGGCCCAGAGGAACAGCAATTACCTCCTGTGCCTGTGCCTGTGCCTGGCATTGCCTCCCTTCCTGCAGCAGAGGCTTCCATGGAGCCACTGCTTCCTCCAGGAAACCTCGCCTTCGGCACATTGTCTCCTTTCATCTCTGCAGAATGGAAGAGGCACAGCTGGATAAGGTGGGGCTGTTCCCCAATGGGAAGGTGGCATCTTCAGGAGGCAAAGCTTGTCTAAGTCATGGATAAGAATCAGGAATCCCTATAAACTTTTTGGGTAGGACAGGGCACTCCCTCCTCCAAGCAGCTGCCCCTCCTGATGTGGCCGGAGACCAGGAAATTGCAGGGATCTCAGGGTGGGCATGGCCCGTGGGGCGGTTTGGGCTCCCTGGCAGCTGATGCCAAATGCCTTCCTGCAGAGGCTGGGGAGAAGCTGCAGCCAGGCCAGGCTGGCAAACAGCCCTGCAGGGTGTGAAAGCAGCAGCGGGGCAGCGAGGCTGCCACGGATCCCTTCCCACTGTGCCGGGCACGGCGTGTGCAGATGTGCAGAGAAAGGGCCTGGCTGCTGAGTGTCAGGGGAAGGCTCAGGGACATGCACCCACCACAGCGTCTCTCCAGTTCACTCAGCATCTGGTCTGTGTATTTGGATTGCTCTAGGGACCTTTTGTGTCTGTTTGTTCCTCTCTCTTGGAGTAATTTAATGCAAAGAATTTCCATTTCTCAGGAATGGATCCCACAATGTCAGGGCTCAGCCTGTGGGGTCAGCAGGGACACACTACTCACCCCTGCAATGGGAGCTAAGCTTGCGTGCAGCAACCAACAAAGGAGTGTGAACTGTCCTCCCTGCAGACACATCTGCAACTGAACAGGCACAGAAACTTGTGTCACCTGGTTCCTGCCAGATCGTCAATGATCATTCATTTTGGAACATTGACAACATACCTGCAGGAGGCTCCAGAGGCTGCAAAACTTCATCAAGCCATGCTTCTGGAGAAGCCTTCCTAGCACCCTGATCTAGAAGGCAGCACAGATGAGAACCTTTTTCAAGGTGGGCTGGGATCTCCTTCTGCCTTTGTGGGCTGGGCACTGCCAGGGGGTCAGGTAAGGCCGTGGGAGCCAGATGTCACTGGGCATGGCCAAAGCTGCACAGGGGCCTGGGGAGCTCTGGGCTGGCTCTGCTCACTCTCCTAACTCTTTCCATGGCCTGTGCAACATCCCTGGAGGGGCAGCTGGAGCAGCCCAGGGCCCCTGGAGGCTCTATCCAGCCCTCCCCCAGAGGAAACCCTCCCTAAAGGCCTGGGGAAAACCATCCCCAAGGCTTCCTGGGGAGAAGGGAGCACTGTCCTGGCAAAGGGCAGCCAGGCTGCCGGCTCACCTGCTCGCCACGGAGCAGCCTGGGCAGCCCTGGCAGGCAGGGCCACTGCCAGGAGCAGCAGGAGGAAGAGGCGCAGAGCAAGGGCCATGGTGCCTTGCCCTCTGCCAGTCCCACAACTCCTGCTGCCACCACTGTCCTGAGCTCGCTGTCCCAAAGTCAGCACCACTGCTGCCACCGCTGCTGCTGCCACTGCAGTTGTGCCCAAGGACCGACTGCTCGGTCACTGTGGGGCTGTGCAGCCATGGGGCTCTGGATCCTCTGTGACCTCAGAGCCTTCTGTGACCTGAGCCTGCTGTGACCTCAGAGCCTGCTGTGACCTCAGAGACTGCTGTGACCTCAGCCTGCTGTAACCTCAGAGCCTGCTGTGACTTCATGGCCTTAGCTGTAGCCCCAGAGTGTTCCGCCATCTGTACCCATGGACTGCCTTGATTGCAAATGTTTGGCTTCATCAAAGGGCTGTGGCTCAGCAAAACCTTTGTTTGGCCTGCTGCCATTTCTGGTCAGGCTGTGCCCCTGGAGATGCTCTCAATGGTTTCCCTCTTCTCTGGGCCCTGCCACTGGAGGAGGTGCAGGCCCAGGTGATGGCACTGAAGGGAATGTGCCCTCAGCCCAGGGACGCTCAGCATGGGCTCCCCCAGCCCCTTGGGGCCCTGCCACTGGTCACTGCAGCCCCTGCCTGGCTCCTGCCTGCCCACACCGTGGGCATCCATGGCTGCTCCCAGCCATGGAGCTCAGCCAGCTCTGCTGCCCTGTGGGCTTGGCTGGTGGTAAACACCCAGACATAATTGTGACAAATCCATTTCTTTATTTGAACATAACATATGGGAAAACTTCTGCCCAGGTGGACAGGGCCTGTCCCCCTTCATTCCTGTCAGGGGAGCAGGGCCAGGGGACTCTGGAGGAGAGGTTTGTGTTTAGAACGTGTGGGTGTTGGGACAGGCTCAAGATGCTGGTGCAGCCGCACTGGGGCACATGGGGACAGTAGTGAAGGGCTGCGATGACAGGGAAAATTCTCTCTGCCCGAGTTTTTTAGCTGGTCTTCGGAAGCTGCTGATTTTTTCCTGTGGAGAGATGAGGTATCTGAGGTCCCCGCTGGTGCTGGCACACAGGGACCCTCATGCACATCAGGGCCAAGAGCTGGCACGGCTCCCCAGCACAGCTGCAGCTGCTGGCACAGCTTGGCCCAGCTGCACAGCTGCCCCTCCAGGCCCCGGCCAGCAGGGCCTGGCTCTGGGCAGGGGCCCTGGCCAGGAGCGGGCCCCAGAGCGCCTCTGCCTTGCAAGGGCAAGCTGGGCCCTGCTCTTTCTCCTGCCCACCTTGCTCTGCCTCTGCCCACTGCCCCGGGGCTTCTCTTGGCCAGGCAGCCTCAGTGGGAGGCAGCACTGGCTGCAGCCCCAGCGCACTCCCCAGGACAAGGGCCAGCAATTAAGAGACCAGTGAAAGCACTGGGCAGCACCAGAACCCTGAGCAGAGTAATTAGGGCAACCACTGGCTATCCACAGCTCCACAGCAGCACCACTGGGAATGTTCCCTAACTATCAGCAGCCTTTAAAGGAAGCTGTTTGAGGCAAAGATCAGCAAAACACTTACCACTTTTTCTTCCAGCAATACCAGATGCCAGCAGAACTAATCATCAGGAGAAGTGCCCCACCGGCCACAATGCCCATTAACTTAATTAAGCAATGTGGTCCCCAGCAGAAAACTCTTCTCATGCTTTTCCAGATGTTATTGTCCTGTGTTGTGGTGCTGGCTGCATCTGCGGGAGCAATGGGGAGCGTGAGCCCGTGCTGGGTCAGTCCTTTAGATGTGAGTACTGACTGGTCTCCAGCCAACAACAGAACATTAGCTGCCGGCCATACCTACAGCTTTTCATTTTAATTGAAGGAAACACAGGGCAGGAGATTGGTTTAACTCCTTTTGTGCCTTTATTGAGTAGCTCTTTTAGGTGGGGAGCTCGGGGAGAGGTCACCTATGCCGCCGCTGCTGCTCCCTCTGGTCACCGCTGAGGAGGTGCAAGTCGATCCTGCAGCTCACGCTGCAGAGTCAGGATTCCAGCCTCACGGGGGTTCCCAGGAACTCAGTCTGCTTGGCTCAGTCTAGGGGTGTCCCTCTTTTCGGTCACCTTTCAAGTCACAGTGAGAACGCACCAACAAGTTGGAGACTGTCCCCGGGTAGCTGGATGTCCCGCTCTTACAGCAGTGTCCGTCATAGGTCTTGGTTTTGGGTTAGCTCGTTGTTATAGGGACCTTTTCCTGCTAACTGGACTTCTACTTGGAGCCGAGCATTATGGGGGTCAACTTGATTTCCATATTGGGCGGTGTCTTGTGGTTTCATGAGAAGACAGGGAGCAACGGAGGCCACACCTGATGGAAGGGAAAGGGGAAACTCGGGATTTGGGAAAGAAGGGAATATACAACTTGGAATACAGGGGACCGGGATGATGTGAGGGTACAGAGTCGGCACAAGCAATCTGCAACAACAGAAAAGTGACAGCCTAGCTTCAAACAATACATGACAACAAACAGTATAATGATACAACACACCACATACAATGCATAACAGTGCTTAACTTGGAGTCTCTTAGGTTTTATTCATCTAAGCTCCCAGGACAAAAAAAATAGTCCCTCCCAGGGTAGAATTTTGGTGCACGAGGTGTCCCAGCCCAGGTGAGCCTGGGCCATGGCCTGGCTCTGTGTGCCAGGAGCCGGCAGCGCTGGGTGCAGGGAGCCCAGGGAGGGCCCAGAAATGCTGGGCTGAGAAATGCTGGGGGCACAGCCAGATGGGCGTGTGCAGCCGGCCAGGGCACAGCAGCAGCACGCACAGGGGGCACAGCCTGCAGGACACATGGCCAAGGGCTGGGCACGGCTGGCACGGCCACAGGCACCCAGGCCTTTGTCCCCTGGGCTCTGGCAGCGCCTCTGGAGGCCCCACTGAAGGAACTTTCCTGGCAGGGGCTGCACTTTGCTTCTGCCTCGCCCCTCCCTGAGGAGGCTGGCAGGGTCCCACAGCTTTAGGACATTTGTCCTTGCTGCCCCTCCCATCCCACTGCCCCACCAACAGCCCTGAGCCACCCGGGAGGGACAGGCCCTGCTGTGCCAGGCCTGGGCTCAGCCCTTGGCCTTTCTGCTTCCTCCAGCCAGCCCAGGCCTTGCTCAGCATTGCAGTTCCCTGCTCACAGCCTTGGGCTCCCTGCAATCCTGGCCTCAAGGATCTGCTCTCACCAGTCCCTGTGGAGCCTTTGGCACTCCCTGCCCTCAGTGGGGCCCAGTGATGTTCCAAGGGCCTTGGAGTTTTGCTTCTGACTCCTTGAGCAGCTTCTTCTCTCAGTGCCTGAGGGTCCTGGACTCAGCCCCAAATCCACCATGGGGCTCATGAAAATACAGAATACCCCCAGAAGCTTATTGTCCTCCAATTGTCTTTGAGTCTTCAGGGCTTGTGCAGCTGATTGGACTCAATTTGGAGTTCTGCTAAGGAGGAAGATTTCAAAGCACGCCTCATGACTTTTTTTCTATAATCAAGCATGTTTTTATTTTTCCGTTAAGAGAAGAGGTGACAGAAGCATTTCCCAAGTGATCTTGATGCTGATTTTCTCCTTGGGATATCTGGGCCCAGAGAAGAATGAGCCCCTTGCAGGCCGACCTTGTTTGGACAACCTGCTCCTCACTCCAATCTCAGCATGTCTGAAATCGCCAACCTGGGAGTGCACTCTGAAAACATTTTAATAATTTTTCTTTTTTTCTTCAAATAAAATTTAATAAAAATGAAATAATAATTGCATTTTTGTTATGTGTAGTAATATTAGTCTTTATTTTTATTGCTTAATTTTTACATTGTTTATAAAAATCTATACATTTTTATAAACCAAAAAGGTGATGGTCATTGGTTCTAAGTAACACAATTCCACAATTTACATAATCATGGAAAACTACTGGCTATTGACATCTCCCTCTTTATGCTAATTACCAAAAATTAAGTATTTTTGTCATTTTCTCAAACAGGGTGAAAGTGACCACTTTGGACGTCATGGAGACATTTCTGGGGCATATTTGGGGCATTTTTGGTACCAGGGGAGGGAATTTGGAGAACACTTGGTGGTCTGGAGGACACTCGGGGGAGCTAGGTGGGAACTTGGAGGGGCACTTAGGGGTTCTGTTGGATAATCTGAGGTCAGGGGAAGAACTTGGGGGTCCAGGAGGACACTTGGAGGTCAGGGAGGGGAATCTGGGAGCCCTTCAGGGTCCGTGAGGGCACTTGGGGAGCTCGGACGGGGCTCTCTGGGGCGCGGGGGATGATGGGAGTTGTAGGCGCCGGTATAACACGGTTTAAAAGGACCGCGGAGCACCACGGGAGTTGAAGGCGCAGCTCCAATGGCTCTCGGTGGTGCGCGGGGCATGACGGGATATGAAGTCACAACTGGAATACCGCTCTCCGTGCGCAGCAGAGCATGCTGGGAGTTGAAATCCCGGAAGTGGCTCGAACGGGGCAATTTGGGATCCGAGAGGGCACCTGGGGGACACTTTTGCGTCCGAGCCGCGAGCGCAGGTCCTCAGGGGGAAACGTCTGCGGCCTGGGAGAACTTGAGGGGAGCCTGGGGAACTCTAACCGGGCTGTTTACATCGCGGGGCACGGCAGGAGTTTTAGGCACGGAACTGTGTTATGAGGGGCTCTGGAGCCGTGGGGGATGACAGGAGATGAATTCCCAGAAGTGCCCATAGCGGGCACCTGTGGGAGCCTTCAGGAGATCCGGGCATGCATTTGCGTGGTTCCGAATGGGCTCCGAGGGGGCACTTAGGGATCCTGGAGGGTCTCGGGGACAGTTATGGGATACATGGGAGGCGGATACCGAGGGTTCCGGGAAGCGCGGGGCATGACGGGCGTTGTAGTCCCGGCTGTAGTCCGGCACAATCAGGCCGCAGGGCATGACGGGAGTTGTAGGCAAAAAGAAAAGATGGGGGCCGACACCAGAGACCACCCCGGTAGCCTCAATCCCCAGCGCTGATTGGCTGCAGACGGCGATGGGCGGGAACTTGGACAAATGGGAGGCGGCGGAGGCGGGAACAGCTGATCAAACTCCTCCAGTCCCTCCCAGTACGGTCCAGTTCATCCCCAGTACAACCTCAGTGCCCCTCCAGGCCCACCCAGTACAACCCAGTTCCCCACAGTAAACCTATGTTAATTCCCATTCCCTTCCAGTTACTTCCAGTGCCTTCCATGGCACACCCCAGTGTCTGCCAATCTTTCCCACAGCGGTCCCAGTGTCCCCAATTTTTCCCAGTATCCCCCAATATCACTCACAATATCCCCAGATTACCCCAGTATTGCCCAGTAATACTCCCAGTATGTCCCATTATGTCTCAGTGTACATCCACCGTCCATCCCAGTCTGGCCAGATTCCCCCTTGGCATTCCCTGTGGTCCCAGGCTGTCCCAGTCCTCCCCAGTGTCACTCCCAGTATGTCCCAGTATCTCCCACAGCATTCACAGTGTTCCCCAGTATGTCCCAGTCCTCCCCAGTATTTCCAAGGAAACTGGAACTGCTCCCGGTTGCCGTGGCACCCAAACCCAGCAGTGGGGTCAGTGCAGTGTCCATGGGCACAGCCCCTTGCAGTGGCCCAGGGCAGCTTGGGATGATGATCCACCCTCAGCGCTGGCCCAGGGCAGGGCTGCAGTGCTTTTGGTGGCCCCTTGGGCTGGCACACACTTGAGCTGTGGGTCTGTTTGCAGTGGGGAAAATTAGGAGGTTTACATTGTTTCAAAAACTAGAAAACCCCTATTTGCCTGAGTGCAGGCAGCTCTCCAAGCAAAGCAGGTGCCAGGGGAGTGAGGACAGACAGGATGGGCTTGGGGAATGTGCAGCAAGGTTGTCCACACTGGGTCACACCTCAAGGCACAGCTTCTCTGAGCAGGCCCGACCTCCTGAGCAGAGACCCTGGATCAATATCAATCACAGAACGCTGCAATCACCTCTGCTCCAAAGAAAACAGTAATAAATACACCCTTTAAAATAGAAATGTATATATCTTAGAAACTCTTTGAAATCTTTCTCCATAACTTTGAAAGGAAACCTTCCTAATGAACTGCACCAGACCAGAGGGGAATCAAGACAGAGCCAGGGTTTGTTAGGAAACCTCCCTAGAATTCAGTCATAATTAAACTCCAAAGTTTCTTGAAGTTTTAATGGGTCCCACTGAGGGACACGACTGAGAAAGTGTCCTCAGGCTCCAGTTAGAGCAGGAAATTAGAGGCAGAGATGACAAGAAGCCAAATCCTGGTGCATTGGGGACTAAGGGAAGTGGGGAGGATGCTGAGGGCAGGACAAGGGGGTGACACTGCCCAGCCAGGAGGCCCGAGTGCCTCAGGACAAGGTGTCCCCTCACAGCCCTTGGTGGCACAGAGCCTCCTGTGCCCAAGGCCACCAAGACTTGGCTTCTCTTTGTCCCCACCTGTCAACTCTGCCTCCAATTTCCTGCTCTAAGTGGATCCTGGGGACACTTTCTCAGTCGTGTCCCTCAGTGGGACCCATTAAAATGTCAAGAAACTTTGGAGTTTGATTTTGACTGAATTCTAGAGAGGTTTCCTAACAAACCATGGCTCTGCCTTGATTTCCCTCTGGTCTGGTCCTTGAGTCTTCAGGGCATGTGAAGCTGCTGGATGAGCTCCCCAAGCTGCTCTCCATCATTTCTCATCACTCCTGGCTCACCATTTGGTCCCAGAGGCCTGGAGGTGCCAGTGTGAGCCCATCCCCAAGAAGGGCTGCAAGGAGGATCTGGCTCGGGGCTGTTGGTGGGGCAGTGGGATGGGAGGGGCAGCAAGGACAAATGTCCTAAAGCTGTGGGACCCTGCCAGCCTCCTCAGGGAGGGGCGAGGCAGAAGCAAAGTGCAGCCCCTGCAAGGAAAGTTCCTTCAGTGGGGCCTCCAGAGGCGCTGCCAGAGCCCAGGGGACAAAGGCCTGGGTGCCTGTGGCCGTGCCAGCCGTGCCCAGCCCTTGGCCATGTGTCCTGCAGGCTGTGCCCCCTGTGCGTGCTGCTGCTGTGCCCTGGCCGGCTGCACACGCCCATCTGGCTGTGCCCCCAGCATTTCTCAGCCCAGCATTTCTGGGCCCTCCCTGGGCTCCCTGCACCCAGCGCTGCCGGCTCCTGGCACACAGAGCCAGGCCATGGCCCAGGCTCACCTGGGCTGGGACACCTCGTGCACCAAAATTCTACCCTGGGAGGGACTTTTCTTTTTTCCTCCCATCCCGTGTGAACCTTCCAAGCTGCACTTTGGGGAGGCTTCTTTGTCTCCCCACTGCCAAGGAAAGCTCTGTCTGCTGCTGTTTACAGAGAAGGGCTGGTGGGAGATGTGGTGGTCAGAGGATGTTTATCGTACAGTGACCATGAAATTTTTGAGTTTTTAAATATTCTGTAAAAGAAGGAGGAGCCTCAACAAAACTGCACCACTGAACTTACAGAAGGCAGACTTCAGTGTATTCAGGATGCTGATTTGGAGAGTACCAAATTAGGTACTGATTTTTTCCAGGTAAACTGCCCTTAAAAACAAGGGTGTCCAGGAAGAATGGACACACTTCCAGAAAGAAATCTTGAAGGAACAGGAACAGATTTTCCCTCTGTGCAAATAAATGAATGAGTAAGGAAAAAACTGGCCTGGCTGTGCATGTTCCTTTTGCAGGACCTCAGGGAAAAAAGAGTATGCATCACCTTTGGACAGAGGAGCAGAAAACTCAGGAAATTATTAAGGATATTGTTAGGTCATGCAGAAAGAAAACTAGCTTAAAGGTCAATAAGGACTTAACCTGGCTGCTTCTTTGAAAGATAAGAAATAATATTATATGGATCCATTAATGGCAAAAGGAGAAGTAAGGAGAACTTCCGTTCCCAAATGAGGAGGATAGGGTTACCAAAGATGGGGAAAATGCTGAGGTACTTAAACCCTTTATTGTCTCAGTTTTCAACAATAGCACACGTTGTCCTTAAGAGAAGTGTTGTCCTTAAGAGGAGTGTTCTCCTGACCTGGTAGATGAGCACAGGGAGCAGAAGAGCCCCCTTGTCATCCAGGAAGAAGCAGCTGGGGACCTGCTGAGACACTCAGATGCTCACAGGTGTCTCTGGGACCAGATGGGATCCATCCTAGGGGCATGAGGGAGCTGCTGGATGAGCTCCCCAAGCTGCTCTCCATCATTTCTCATCAGGCCTGGCTCACCAGGGAGGTCCCAGAGGCCTGGAGGTGCCAATGTGAGCCCATCCCCAAGCAGGGCTGCAAGGAGGATCTGGGGAACTCCAGGCCTGTCAGCCTGACCTCGGTGCCCAGCAAGGTTATGGAACAGATCACCTTGAGTGCCATCACAGGGCACCCACAGGATGGCCGAGGGATCAGAGCCAGCCAGCGTGGATTTCAATATCTGCATTGATGATCTGGATGAGGGGATTGAGTCCAGCATCAGCAAATTTGCAGATGACACCAAGCTGGGTGTGAGTGTGGATGTGCTGGAGGGTAGGAGGGCTCTGCACAGGGACCTGCACAGGCTGGATCCAGGGCCCAAATCCAACCATGTCAGGTTTAACAAGACCAAGGGCCGGGTCCTGCACTTTGGCCACAACAACCCCTGCAGTGCTACAGGCTGGGGACAGAGTGGCTGGACAGTGGCCAGGCAGAAAGGGACCTGGGGCACTGCTGGACAGCAGGCTGGACATGAGGCAGCAGTGTGCCCAGGTGGCCAAGAAGGCCAATGGCCCCTGGCCTGGATCAGGAATGGTGTGGCCAGCAGGAGCAGGGCAGTGATTCTTCCCCTGTGCTCAGCACTGGTGAGGCAGCACCTCGAGTGCTGTGTCCAGTTCTGGGCCCCCAATTTAGGAAGGACATGGAGGGGCTGGAGCGTGTCCAGAGAAGGGCACCAAGGCTGGGGAGGGGTCTGGAACACAAGTGCTGTGAGGAGTGGCTGAGGGAGCTGGGGTTGTTTATCCTGGAGAAGAGGAGGCTCAGGGGAGACCAGGTGGTGTCAGGGCACAGGTTGGACTTGATGATCTCCAAGGTCTTTTCCAACCTTGCTGATTCTGTGATTCTCTGAAACCACCCTTGCAGCAGTTGCAGGATGAGCCCTGGGCCTCCTCTTCAGAAGGTGCAGCAGCCCAGGTCCCTCAGCTTCTCCTCACAGCCCCAAAGCCCATCCTGTCAGTCCTGCAGAGCCTCTGCAGCCCCTCCTCCTTGCCCAGAACAGGGAGCCCCACAGCCAGACACAGCAGCCCAGATGTGCCCCCCTGGCCTGTGGTGCCTCTGGCAAGGGAGCAGCACGAGGCACTGCAGGAGCCTGCAGACAATTCCTGAGGCATTTGGAGGATGATCCTTCTTCCCAAGCGACATTCTCATGGTGTGATGCTGTTTTCCCCAACTCTGCCCACAGCAACCCTGGGGCTGCTCCCGGGGCTTTTCTGTGCTGAGCATTGGCCTGGGCGTGTTCCTGAGAGAGCCTGGGCAAGGAGCCTGCAGCCCCCAGGGCCTGGCCTGAGGCGTCAGCGCTGCCCCAGCAGTGCCCATGGCCTGTCCCTGCTGCAGCCCCGGCACTGCCACCCCCAGCACTGTGCCCGGCCCCGAGAGCACTCAGGCCCTACAGCAACACCAGGGCCAGCAGGGCAGCGGGGCAGGGCCACGGCAGCAGCACTGGCAACACCAAGGGCTGCTGCTGCTGCTGGGCACAGCTGCTGTGCCAGCACTGATCTGCCCCAGCTCTGCACACAGACATTGCTGCTGCAGCTGCAGAGAAGGGAACAAAAGGGGGATCTCCAGTGAAAACTCTGCAGGGAGATCCTTTCATTTGTTTAAAGCCATTGAGAGCATAGCTCCTTATTGACAGTCTGTTGCCAAAGAAAAGTTGGAGAGAAACAAAACAAGAAAAGACAAAAACAATGACTTGTGAACATTGTTGAAACCTGAAACAAAGAAAAAAAATCTGACACCCAAACCAACAATTTCTACCAAAGATGACTTTTATTTCAAATTATGTGATTTGCAGTAAAAGTAGCCAGCAGTTTAGTGTTTCTGAAATTGTCCAGTGATCAGTGTCCACAATGCAGCCTTGAGCTCCTGGTTCCTCAGGCTGTAGATGAGGGGGTTCAGAGCTGGAGGCACCACTGAGTACAGAACTGACAAGGACAGATCCAGGGATGGGGAGGAGATGGAGGGGGGCTTCAGGTAGGCAAATGTGCCAGTGCTGAGGAACAGGGAGAGCACGGCCAGGTGAGGGAGGCAGGTGGAAAAGGCTTTGTGCTGGCCCTGCTCCGAGGGGATCCTCAGCACAGCCCTGAAGATCTGCACATATGAGAAAACAATGAAAACAAAGCAGCCAAAATATAAACAGGCAAAAATCACAATAATCCCAAGTTTCCTAAGGTTCGAGTGTGAGCAGGAGAGCTTGAGGATCTGGGGAACATCACAGAAGAACTGGCCCAGGGCATTGCCATGGCACAGGGGCAGGGAAAGTGTACTGGCCATGTACACTAGAGCAGTGAAAAAGCCACTGGCCCAGGCAGCTGCTGCCATGTGGGCACAAGCTCTGCTGCCCAGGAGGGTCCCGTAGTGCAGGGGTTTGCAGATGGACACGTAGCGGTCGTAGCACATGATGGCAAGGAGGCAATACTCTGACCCAAGGAAGAAGACAAGTAAAAACACTTGTGCAGCACATCCTGTGTAGGAGATGGTGCTGGTGTCCCAGAGGGAATTGTGCATGGCTTTGGGGACAGTGGTGCAGATGGAGCCCAGGTCGGTGAGGGCCAGGTTGAGCAGGAAGAAGAACATGGGGCTGTGCAGGAGGTGGCCGCAGGCTACGGCGCTGATGATGAGGCCGTTGCCCAGGAGGGCAGCCAGGGAGATGCCCAGGAAGAGGCAGAAGTGCAGGAGCTGCAGCTGCCGCGTGTCTGCCAATGGCAGCAGGAGGAAGTGGCTGATGGAGCTGCTGTTGGGCATTTGCTGTCTCTGGACAACGAGACCTGCAGAAAGAGAAAAGACAGTGACATTTGTGGGATCATTACTCATACAAGAGCCTAATCCCTTTTTCATAGACCCTTTCCTGCCACTAAACACCTCCCGCTTGTCTGTGTCTAGAAGAACTTCCATCACTTTGGTTGCTGGAGTCCTGTTTGCTGCTGGCGAATGTTCAGTGAGGAGCCAGACCTTGATCTTCAGGACACCTGGCAGTCAGCCTTGACCCCCAGTTAGTGCAGGGGAACAGTGAGGGCAGGGGCGAGTCTTGGTGTGTGAACTTGGAAAAAAAATCTCTTCCTAAGGCACAGGAGCTACCAGGGTGAAGAGATGGGGATTGCATGAGTCAGAATGAGAGATTCTACTGAACCTGGGGAGAACAGAGTCCAGTGAGGCAGGAGGATTGTCTGAGGCTTAGTGCAGACTGAGGGGAGCTGCTCTGTCCCTGCGATCTAATCCCAGCAGCCCTGGACTTGCACCTGAGCTCTACTCTTGTATTACCCTGGAAAGCCAGGAGGCACTGCTGGGAGCAGAGGGATCCCAGGAACACAAAGTGGCTCCTGGCTTTCCCAAAGTCAGGGAGAGTCGGCTCATTTCCAGCCTGCCAGCCTGCCCTGCCCAGAGCTCCCTGGGGCAGAGGGAGCTGGGACACCCCATTGCTGTGCTCAGCCTGCACAGGAGGAGCCCAAGGGCTGGGCCTGAGCCTGCAGCTGGAACTGCCATTCCCAGAGAGCCCAGAGTCAGCAATGCCAGGAGCACCTGGGCAAGGCAAGGAGAGGGAGAGCCAGGCCCTGAGGAAAAGCCTTTCCCTGCCCAGCCCTGCCCAGCCCCTGCCAGGCAGCAGCAGTGCAGGACAGTGGCCCTCAGGCCCTGCTCAGCAGGGAATGGGCACATGGCAGGAGAGATGCCCTTCATCTCTGGGGCTGCTCTGCCGGCCCAGGAGGGGACTGAGGGCCCCGAGCCCCCGGGCTGAGGGCTGTGCTGGCTGCCAGGGGACACAAGAGCTGTGCTGCTCAGGGCAGTGTGTGCCCTGCAGGGCAGGGCCGGCAGGTGCCACATGTCCCCTGCAGCAGGGCTTCCCTCAGCACTGCCTCCCTCCCTCCCTGCCCACGGCTCTGCTGCTGCAGCTGTCCCAGCCCGAGCTGTTCCTGTGGCCCCGGGCTCCTTCCCTGCCAGTGCTGCCAGAGCCCAGCCCAGCCCCTGGGCCAGCTCTGCCCTGCAGCTGCTCGGGGCTGCAGGGGTTAAAGAACAGCTCCCCCAGGCCTGGGCACCATGGAAAGGGGATGCTGCATGGATCTGGAGGCTGGGGAGCTGGAGGCACTTGCTGAGGTTCCCAGGAATGCTCAGTGTGATGGTTTAAGAGCCTCAGCCCCTGCTCTGCCCTGCACAGCTGAGTTTCCATTGCCACCAAGCTGAGCCAGGGAAAAGTGGGAGCACAGATTCAGGAAAGCAGAGACTCAAGCAGGAAACTCCTGCGCTGGATGAGCTCATGAAAAGTCCCCTCAGAAATGACCTGGGCATGAGCTGGAGCTCTGAGCAGCCCTGGCCCACACAGCACCCTCTCCACAGCAGCAGGACCTGCCCTGGCAGCAGTCACTCCTTGCACCCACAGCTCCCCTCCACCATCCATGGGAGCTCCCAGGCAGGCTGAGAGCTGCCCCTGGCAGGTGGCAGATCCCCTGGCCTGGCCAAGAGCCCTCAGGGCTGCAGGAGCTGCTCTGCACCACAGCCCTGGGCACCCCTGGCTGCAGCCCCAGCTTCAGCCCCTGCAGCCGTCCCTGGCAGCAGGAGCCATCCTGCCCTGTCCCTCTGACGGTGCCCAGGGCAGCCCCGCTCTGGAGCACATCCTCCCCCAACCCAGAAAGGGCAGCAGAGCCATCCTTACAGTGCTGTCAGTGCTGTCCTGGGTCAGCTTTAGGAGATCTCTGCAGCCAAGAGACTGACTGTGTCAGAAGTGGTGAAGATTTCTCCATGAAGAAGCTCAGAATTGTCCTTCCAGTTTCTTTAAGTCTCTGCTTCACTGCTCTCAGGTACCTGCAGGCAGTGCCCTCAGCCCTGCTGGGCTGGGAGAGGAGCTGCTCCTCAGGATGTCTTTTTGAAGCTCTTCTTGGTTGCCAGGAGCTGCGTCTGTGCCTGGAGCCCAGCCCAGCTCAGCAGCACAGACACAGCACAAGGACTTTAATGACCCTCTTGGGGCTTTGGTGTTGTTTACATGAGACTCAGTTCCTCGGAGAGTGTTCAAAAACATTCTCAAGAACTCAAAGTGAGATTGAAACTCCAAAGTTTCTTGAAGTTTTAATGGGTCCCACTGAGAAACACAACTGAGAAAGTGTCCCCAGGTTCCAGTTAGAGCAGAACACTGCAGGCAGTGATGACAGCTGGGGACAAACAAGGCAAAAATGTCTCTGATGCTGACCAAACCTGGATGTGTTTCAGGAATGCAAAGGCCAAGGCCTGAGCCCCAGCCCCTGGCAAGGCACATCCTGTCCCTCCCTCCTTGCTCAGGGCTCTTCCCAGGCCACTGGGATGTGGGGATGTGCAATGCCAAGGGCAGCACCATGGGGCGGCCCCTGCCAGGCTGCTGAGCAGGGACAAGGAGGCAAGGAGGCCCCAGTGCTGCCAGGGTCACTTGTCTCCTCCTCCTGCCTCAGCAACAGGGCCAGCAGCCATGGCCAAAGTGCTGCAGGAGTTGGCTGTGTCAGGGCCTTTCAGCTGCTGCCCATGCCTGTGCCCTGTGCAGCCCAGGCTGTCCTACGGTGTCCATGCCCTGCGCCTCTGTCCCTGCAGGCTGTCGTCATCCCCCGGCTGCCCCACCTGGCTGGCCCCTTCCTTTGCTGACAGCTCTGCATCCTGCCTGCCTCTGCCTGGGCACACAAAGCCTTGGGATTGATACCAAAAGGGTTAATTCCATTTTTACTGTGTCTGTGAACTTTTAGTACAGGAACAAGGCATGCATGGCCTGCTTTCCCAGCAAAAATTTTTGGAAGAGAAGACATCTGGCTCAAGACTGCAGTGATGGAATAAACTAGGAGTGAATCTGGGAAGTTTGGATGGGTTTTATGGTAATGGCTAAATTGTAATACACATGTAGTGACTGTATATAATACTCTTTTAGAATTACATGTTCATGGAAGGGTTTGAGTTACTGCACACTGGACCTCATGGCTGAGTAAATGATGCCCTCTTGATTGCAATTTTTTTTTAGAGTCTTATTCTTATATTTCATATATTGGGTAACAGTGAGGTCTCACAGAACCAAGGAGTCTACTGTGATACCTTCAGCCTCATGGAACCAAAATCCTTTGTGACACAGCAGGGCCACATGGAACCAATGGTCCATTTAATACTGCAGATCCAAGGACACCATTGTTACCCTCTGGAACCTCATGGAATCCAAAGTACATTCTGACAAAGAAAGGCTTCATGGAACCAAGAGTCCATTGTGACACAGCAAGGCTTTGTTTGAACAATGGAACCATTGTTGATAGTACAGAAATTCATGGAACCAAGGGGCCACTGTGACACACCTGGGATAGATGGACTGAAAGGTCCATTGTGAAATTGCAGATCCAAGGAGACCATGGTGACACTGTGTGGCCTTGTGGAACCAAAGGGGCCATTGTGAGGAGCAAGGCCTTGTAGAACCAAGGAGGCCATTGTGACACTGCTGAACCTCACAGAACCAAAGTGACCATGTTATAATGTGAGACATCATGGAACAAAGGGTCCATGGTGACACTGCAGAACCAAGGAGACTGTTGGTGGCAGTATGAAAGTTCACAGAACCAGAACTCCACTGTGACACAGCAAGGTCTCATGGACACCAAGGGTCCATTGCAACTCTGTTGGACCTCATGGAACCACAAGACGTGGTGACCAAGCATGGCCACATGGAGCCAAGGAGCCATTGTGACTGAGGAACCTCATGGAACCAAGAGTCCATTGTTACATTCTGGGGCCCTGTGGAACCAAGGGGACCACAGTGACATTGCAGGGCCTCATTGAACACTGGAAACTATTCTGACACTTTGACACTTTTTGACCCACTGGCACCAAGAGGGCATTATAGCATGGCAGGGCCTCATGGAATCAAGGGGGCTACAGTGAACACTGTGGGTCTCCATGGGGTGAAGGTCCATTCTGACACCATGGAACCAAGGATACCATTGTGACACTAAGGGGCATCATAGAACCAAAGGTCCATTTTGACACAGCAGGGCCTCGAGAAACCCTGGAGGCCATTTGTACACCTTGAGGCCCTGGGAAACCAAAGGGCCATTGTGGCACTTCAGAGCTTTTTGGAGCCAGTGACACTGTGGGGCTCAATGGAATCAACGGTCTGTGGTGACAGTGCAAGGCCTTATGGAATCATGGAGACGTTTGATACACTAAAGGCCTCATGGAACCAAGAAGACTCCTGTGACACTGCAAGGCCTCATGGAAGCAAGGGACCATTGTGACACTTGGGAGCCCCATGGAAACAAGGGGCCAGTGTGAAACACCTGGGCCTACGAGAACCAAGGATCCAATATGACACGACAATTGTGACACTGCAGGGCCTCATGGAAACAAGGGGCCACTATGACATTGTGGGGCCCCATGAATCCAAGGGAACAGGTAACAGGTCTGGTTGGCTTGGCCTGACTGTTCCAACTGACCTTGGCACATTGAGGGTCTTTTCTCATGTACCCCTGTGACACTGGGGCTCTGGGCTTTCCTTCAAATTGAAAAGAGCTGCCCTTCTTATTCAAGCCTCCATGGCCAAAATGGGATTCCCCCTGCAAATTTCTCAATATCCAGGGATTGCTCCCTCACAAAATCTGTCATTACCAACAAGTCTGGCTGACTTTGTCTTCCTGAGAGCTGGGCCTCACCTGCCTTCAAACACTGAGGCTCTGTGCTTTCCTTCCTATGGAAAAGAACTGTCCCAACAGCCCAGGCACCCATGGCCAAAATTGGTAGTTCTCCTCCAAAATTCCTATATGCAAGGTTTTCTCCCAGACAAAAGCTGCCAGAACAGACAGGTCTGGCTGGCCTTGGCCTCCTGAAGGCTGGCTCTCACCTTCCTTCCAAACATGGAGGCTCTGCCCTTTCTGTCCTATGGAAAAGAACCGGCTTTGTCTTCCTGGCAAAATAGGCAAAAATTGGGATTTAATATTAAAAATTTTGAACATGCAAGGAAAAGGAGGCTCCCTGTGTGCCCTGCTCTCCTCTCCAGGAGATGCTGAGAGCTCTGCAGCCCCTGCTGCCATCCCATCTGCCCAGGCCAGCACAACAGCCACGGCCTTGTGGCCCTCAGGAGCTGTTCCTGCTGCAGGCCCAGGGCCCATGCTAAAGCTGGGGCAGCCAGAAAGCTGTGCCCATTTCTGTTCATTGCTGCCCTGATGAGGATGGATCCTCAGAAACTTTGAGGTCAGTGATGAATCTTATTTTTTTAGAGGCTTCTTCTTTCTTGGGCTCTTCAGTTGAGAAACTCAGTGAGAAAAGTTAATAACCACTTATTCAAAACAACCAAACAAGAAAAGCCCCTGGGAAACAAATTACATTTTCAGTTCTTCTGTGAGTAATTAGACAGATTTCAGAAGTTAAAAAAACTTTTTAAAAACTCAAAGTTAGATTGAAACACTGAAGTTACTTAAAGTTTTAATGGGTCCCACAGAGAAACATGACTGAGAAAGTGTCCCCAGGTTCCAGTTGGAATGGAACATGGCATGCAGTGATGACAGCTGGGGACAAACAAGGGAAAGGTGTCTCTGATGCTGACCAAACCTGGATGTGTTTCAGGAATGCAAAGGGCCAAGGCCTGAGCCCCAGCCCCTGGCAAGGCACATCCTGTCCCTCCCTCCTTGCTCAGGGCTCTTCCCAGGCCACTGGGATGTGGGGATGTGCAATGCCAAGGGCAGCACCATGGGGCGGCCCCTGCCAGGCTGCTGAGCAGGGACAAGGAGGCAAGGAGGCCCCATTGCTGCCAGGCTCACTTGTCTCCTCCTCCTGCCTCAGCAACAGGGCCAGCAGCCATGGCCAAAGTGCTGCAGGAGTTGGCTGTGTCAGGGCCTTTCAGCTGCTGCCCATGCCTGTGCCCTGTGCAGCCCAGGCTGTCCTACGGTGTCCATGCCCTGCGCCTCTGTCCCTGCAGGCTGTCGTCATCCCCCGGCTGCCCCACCTGGCTGGCCCCTTCCTTTGCTGACAGCTCTGCGTCCTGCTTGCCTCTGCCTGGACACAACAAAGCCTTGGGCTTGATTACCAAAGGCTTTTTCAATTTTTACCATGCCTGTTAAATTTGAGCACAGGAATAAGTCATGCAGAGCCTACTTTCCCAGAGAGGATGGTTGGAGGAGAAGACATTTTGCTCAAGAGTGCAGTGATAGAGAAAACAAGATCTGAATCTCGAATTTGGGGTGGGTTTTATGGAAATGGGTAAACTGCAATACACATTTAATTACTGTACGTAAGCAATACTCTGGTGGAATTCAATGTCCACGTAAGGTTAGGAGTTATCCCTCACTAGACCTCTGACCTGAATAAATGATACCCTCTTAAATAGCAAATTAGTGTTTAGGAGCGTTATTCTGATATTTAAGAGATTTGGTAACAGTGGGGCTTTACAGAACCAAGAAGTCTGCTGTGACACTTTGGAACCTCATGGAACAAAGGGTCCGTTTTGACACAGGGAACCCCATGGAACCAATGGTCCATTGTGATCCTGCAGATCCAAGGAGACCATTGTGACACCGAGCAACCTCTTGGAAGCAAGGGGCCATTCTGAAACCATGAACCAAGGCTACCACTGTGACCAAGGCTACCACAGCAGAGCCTCATGAAACCCTGGAGGCCATTTGTACACGTGGAGGCCTTGGGAAACCAAAAGGCCATTCAGAGGCGCTTCAGAGCCTTGTGGAGCCAAGAGGCCCATAATGAAAATGTGGGGCTTAATGGGACCAAGGGGCAGTATTGGCACTGTGTGGCAGCACTGAACCAAGGAGACAAATATGACACTACAGGGCCCCATGGAACTAAGGATTCATGTAATTGCACAGGACCATATGGAACCAAGACTCCATTGTGACATTGCAGGGCCTTATGGAATACTGAAACACATTGTGACACTTTAAGGTCTCATTGTACCAAAGAGCTCTGCGGGACCTTGTGGGACCAAGGAGGCCATTTTGACACTGCAGGGCCTTAGTTAACCAAGGGTCAGTTGTGATACTGCAGTACCAAGGAGACCACTGTGACCCTGCCAGGCTTCATGGATACAAGGGGGGACAATTGTGACACTGTGGGGCCCAATGAAAGCAATGGGCCTGTGTGGCGCAGCTGGGCCTCGTGCAGCCAAGGGGCCATTGTGATCTTGAGGAACCCAATAGATCTAAGGGACCACTGTGACACTGCTGGACTATCTGGAATCATGGAGACCATTGTGACACTCTGTAATCTCATGGAACCAAGGGGGCCATTGTGTCATTGTGCAGCTCCATGGAACCAAGGAAAGCATTTTGACACTGCAGGGGGCAGTGACACTTTAGGGCCCCATGGAACCAAGGGAACCGGGAACAGGTCAGGTTGGCTTGGCCTGACTGGCTCAACTGACCTCTGCATGTTGGGAGTCTCTTCTCATGTGCCCCTGAAACATTGTGAGTCAGTGCATTCATTCCCCTCGAAAAGAACCATCCCTCCTGCCCAGGCACCCATGGCCAAAATTGGCCCCACAGCTCTGCTCAGGCCAGGCTGCTCTGGGCAGGGGCCCCACGGCCTCAGCCCCTGGCAAGGGCACAGCAGCAGCTGCAGCTCAGACAGGACTCAGCCCCAACCATGGGGAAGGTGCCTGGCCAAAGGAAAAGGAGGCTCCCTGTGTGCCCTGCTCTCCTCTCCAGGAGATGATGAGAGCTCTGCAGTCCCTGCTGCCATTCCATCTGCCAAGGCCAGCACAACAGCCACGGCCTTGTGGCCCTCAGGAGCTGTTCCTGCTGCAGGCCCAGGGCCCATGCCAGAGCTGGGGCAGCCAGAAAGCTGTGCCCATTTCTGTTCATTGCTGCCCTGATGAGGATGGATCCTAAGATACGTTGGAATTTTGTGATGAATTTTACTTTTCCAGAGGCCTCTTCTTTCTTGAGCTGTTCAGGTGAGAAATTCAGTGACAAAGTTCATAAACATTTGTTCAAAACAACCAAAAAAGATAAGCCACTGGGAATAACTCAAGTCTTCAGTTCTTCTGTGGTTAATTAGACAAATTTCAGAAGTGTGTTCAAAGTAAATAGAGTATATTGAAAACAAAGAGGAGAGAATAATTTTGTCCAGTTGCATTTTCTTTTCTTTTTTCTAGATTGATATCAGCAATCCCCAGTTGATATTGATCCTCAGCACCTCCTAGTGCACTCTGAATAGATCTGAAAATCAAGACCCTTCATGGGTAAATACCCAGACGGTTCCCAAGGGGAAGTCTGCACTGAACAGGAGCTCTCCCCAGAAGAAGAAGGCAGCTCTCAGGAAGGGTGGCAAGGGAAATCCTGCATTGGGCAGCAGGAGCTGTCCCCAGCAGAAACCAGCAGCGAGAAGGAAGTGTCACAAGGGGAAGCCTGCATTGAGCAGGAGCTGTCACCAGCAGAAACCAGCACCTACCAGGAAGGGTCCCATGGGGAAGCCTGCATTGAGCAGGAGCTCTCCCTAGAGGAAGTCGGTAGCTGCCACAATCGCTCTGACTGGGAAGAATCCAGTGAACATCAGTTGTCCCACAGAGATGTCGGCAGCTACCAAGAAGTGACGGATTGGGAAGAGTGCGTTGGCCAAGAGGTTTGTCAAGTCGAAGATTCTTTTGTGGAGAAGGGCTCTGGAAGGCACGGAAAGACACCGTCCGTGCTGTCCAACTGGGAGAATGACAGTCACCAAGACCTCCTGCAGGACACCTGGGAGCAGAGCACCTGGGCCAAGGCCTTCCTGCCAGAAGAGGACGAGTGGGACAACATCAGCGTCCTCGAGCTCTCTGAAGATGAGGACAGAGAGCGGAAACTGGCAGGTTTGGCGGGAGGCGGGTTCCTCGTGCCTCCCCCTCGCCTGGCTTGGGTTGAGGACGGGGCCGCTGAGCCGTGCCCCTTGGGGCTGCTCCGTGCCTCGCCTCCCCAGGTGGAAGCCCAGGCTCCCAGAGGACACACGGCCACCTGTGCCTTCCAGGAGCAGGTGCCAGAGGCCGGCACCCTCAGCCAGCAGCGGGCCCCCTGCCAGAAACGCCTCTCTCACCTCAGGCGGGCGCTGCGGGCCCTGCGCAGCCTGCTCCGCTGCCCCTGCCTGGCGCCACAGCCCCAGGAGTAGGGCTCATGGGACCCCACTGAGCACGCCGGCACCAGGAGAAATGCCATCCTTCCTAGAAAGAAAGAGAAAAGCAAACCTCACACCAACGATGACACAAAAAATGCCAGAAGGAAGACAAATGAAAACTATTAGGATAGGAATAAGAAGAAGTAGAAAACAAAGAAGATGAAGAGACAGTAGCAGTGTATAAGGATAGGAATTAAAAAAAGGAATAAGAAGAGTAAGAAACCTAGAAAGAAGTGGGAATAATTAGAAGAATTAGAAAGAAACATAGGACTTAGGAATAAGGACAAAACCCCCAAAAGAATAAGCTTAAGAATTAGAATTAGAATTAGAATAGGAATTAGAATAGGAATAAGATTATATAGAAGAAGAAGTAGTCATAGTAAATAAAATAAGAAAAAAAGAAGAAAAAATAGTTGAAGTAGAAGAGCAAGAAGAAGAAGCAGATAAGAAGAAATAGTTATAGGAACAAGAAAGTGTAGACAAATAAGAAGAATTAGAAGAAGAAGAAGAAGAAGTCTAGGATGAAGAAGAAATAGTAGTAGCGGTAAATATAAGAAGAAGTAGAGGCAGAAGAAAAAGAAGAAGAATAGTAGTAGTAAATAGTTCTAATAAAAATTTTAAAAATAAAATGATCTTGACGATCATGTTATTAATACCAAGTGAAAATGCACATCCACACATGCTCTAGAGTCACAGTATAGTTTGGGTTGGGAAGGACCTCAAAAATCAGCTACTTCCATCTGAAGATCTTACGCACTCTTTCTCCCTCTCTGAGTAGTCCTTGCCCCTATTTCTTTCTATCTCTCTCCCTCACAGTTCTTGGGAAATGAAATCCATGTGAAATAAAATCTGGATGTTGCCATCTTATCGTGGAACTTACGCCTCAATTTGGGCACAGGCATCTCTCCCTAAGCCAACTGGAACACATTCTCTGCCCAGCCTGTCTCCATTGCACAGCTGCTCCAGCCCTTGCAGCATCCCCATCGCTCTCCTCTGAACTCATTCTGGCAGGTCCATGTCCTTCTTATGCTGGGGACCCCACACACCCATGGAGCGCTGCAAGTGGGCTCTGAAAAATTGGGCTAGAGGGCCACAATCACCTCCCTTGTCCTGCTGCCCTTGGCTCCTTCCCATGCAGCCCAGCCCAGGCCCGGCTTTCTGGGCTGGCAGCACACACTGCCGGCTCACGCCGAGCTTCTCCTCCATGCACACCCCAAGGGCTTCTCCTCAGCCCCTGCCCCGCTCAGCTCCCTGTCCCCTCAAACCCCGTGCTGAGGGGGAGCTCCAGCCACTCTCTGCGGCATTGGCAAAGCCCTTCCAGACCCCGGGGCCAAGGCAGAGCCCTCCCTGAGGGACACCCCTCATCCCCGGCCCCCACCTGCACCTGGAGCCACCGAGCACAGCTCCCTGGCTGCGTCCATCCCGCCCATTCCTCACGGCCCGCAGAGCCCACCCTGCAAAGCCGGGCCTGGGCACGCCGGGGCTGGGGCTCTCTGCCAGTGCCACCGCGCCTCACAGGGGCTCTGGGCACAGCAGCCCTGCCAGGGACGGACATGCCTGGGGTCATGGCCTAAACACTGCTGGCAAGGAGGTTTGCCCAGGATGGCAAAACTCAAGAAAGAGGCTGAGACCACCCAAGCCCAGCCCTCCTTCCCCTGACTGCAGCTTGGGCCTGGGACTTGAGCTGCCTGACACAACCTGAGATACCATCAAGGTGACACTACTGCTCAATTACCTCTGGTCCAGGGACAAGGAAACAAGACTAAGGCAGGAGAATGGATCCACAAGAAAGCCAAAGCCAGCCGCTGTCCTGAAAATCGGCTTGGGCCAGGCTGGGCAGGGGAGGCCATCACCTCCAGGCTCCTCTGCTGAGGCCACCTTTGCACACACTGCCCACAGCCAGGAAGGGAGGAGGAGAGTTCTGGGCCTGTGCTGTCACCTCTGCTCACAGGCACTGAACACCCATCCTCCCTCACACAGACTGGCTCAGCTGGAAAATCCCCACCCCGGCAAGGCCACACCCACGGGACCTTGCCATGAGGGGCAGCTGAGGAGGTGCCATCGTCCATCCAGGAGCCCCAAAGCGCTGCCCAGGCTCCTTGCTGAGGCCTTGCAGCAGAGCACTGCTCGTGATGCAAAGGGCTGGCACACATCCAGAGCCTGCTGCAAGGGACTGTGTCAGACTTGTCCCTGCCAGGGGAGGGACCTGGGCCTTCCCTCCTGGCCCAAGGGTTGTGCATCAACCCTCTGAACTCAGTGTTTGTGAGGGGCCCTCAGCACCAAGAAGATCTGAGGCAGAGCAACCATGGGATGCCACTGGCATCCACAGAGTGGGGAGGTTTTCTACTTCATCTGTCTCTGTCACTCTCCTTCCCTTCACCCATCTCTTTTCTGTTTCTCTCTCTCTCTCTGTCTTTCATTTCCTGTTGAATTAAACCCATACTATTGACTTTGGCCTATGGTCTCACATTTGCACCCTAATTCGGGCAGAGGCATTTCTGATCATTTGAATAACCAGATCATAACAAGGGGCTTGAAGCCCACCCCTCCTGGGGCTCCGTGCCACTTCCAGGGGCTTTGGCTGCTGAGGGGGTGCCCGGCGAGGCCCTTTGTGACACAGGAGCATTCCGTCAGGGCCCTGGGCGACGCTGGAACCCTGTGGTGTCCAGGGGCCCTGTGACATGGCAGAGCCACGCCCTGCAGAGGGGTATATAAGGGGCGTGGGGCCCTGCGTTGCCCAGTCCCAGGAGACCGCTTGCTCAGGAGGAAGCAGCTCCCGGGATCCCCCTCTGCGTTGCAGGAGGTCAGACACAGAGCAGGACAAGGTGAACCCCAGCTCCCAGGCCCTCAGCCCCTCGCCCCGCTGGCTGGCAGAGCAGGCCCTCAGCGGGCAGTGGCCGCCGGCAGGTGGCAGCTCAGGCCTGTCCCTGTTGGACACTGAGCAGGAGGGGCCCTTGGCCAAAATGGAGGGAGACTGGGAATACGACATGGATCGAGAGCTCTCCCAGTGTGGAGATGTTACCACCAAGAAGCTTTGTCTTTGGGAAGAGATGACAGTTCAAGACTTTTACCAGCAGCAAGACAAAGAAGATGACACCTACCAGGAACTGTCCCAGTGGGAAGAAGATCTGACATACCAAGAGCTGTCCCAGTGGGAAGCGGAGAGAGACCAGGAACTCTCTCCTTTGGAGGAAGATGTGCAAGGTCATCTGCACATGTACCAGTGGCAAGGAGATGAGAGAGAGCCAGAGCTGTCCCAAGTGGGAGACAAGAGCAACAACAACATATGCCAAGGAGAAGACAACAGTCTCCAAAAGCTGGCTCCGTGGGAAGAAAGTGTCAGCAGCCAGGAGCTGTCTCAGTGGGCAGAAGGCATCACTTACAAGAGCTGGGACAAGCCCATGAAGCCAGAGAAGGATGAGGATGCCCAGACTTGTGCCCAGCAGGGGCCCGGCTCTCCCAGCAGCGTGGGCACCCAGGTGGCAGGAGAGGCAGCCCCTGAGCTGCCCAGCGCCTCTCCTGCCCCACAGAGCCCCACCGAGGACAAGCTGGCAGCTGCTGCAGCTGGAGCCGCTGAGGAGGAGGAGGAGCCCCCCGAGCCTTTGGCTCCCGAGGTGGGAAAGGCACCAGGTTCTCCTGCTGGCAGTGAGGAGGTGCCAAGGGCAGGGACAGAGAGCCCAGTCCCTGCCGCATGCAGCCCGCCAGGCTGCAGCCAGCCTCTGCTGGGCTTAGCGGGGCACAGCAGCTCTGAGGTGCTGCTCCAGGCTGTGCTTGAGGTCCAGACACCTGACCAGCAGCCAGAAGAACAGGGGCACCTGGAGCAGAGCACGGCTGCAGAACTGGAAGCAGCAGCTGCAGGAGAACGGGAAGAGAGCCCGACCTCTGCCCCGCACAGCCCCTGCTGCCCCCGCAGCCCCTCGCCCAGCCCACTGGCAGCCCAGGCGCTCAGTGAGCAGCAGCAGGAGGCAGACAGGAAATCAGTCCTGGCAGAGGAAGAGAGCCAGGAGGGGGCCTTGGCTGGGGAGCTTCAGCTTTCCCAGGGGGACACTGATGAAGATGCAGAGATGCCCCAAGGAGAAATGGGTAAACACCAAGATGGTTCCCAAGTGGAAGCCTGCACTGAACAGGAGCTCTCCCCAGAAGAAAATGGCAGCTCTAAGGAAGTGTCCCAAGGGAAATTCTGCATTGGGCAGGAGCTGTCCCCAGCAGAATCCAGCAGTGACCAGGAAGAGACCAAAGGGGAAGCCTGCATTGAGCAGCAGTTGCCCCTAGCAGAAATCAACATCTACATGGAAGACACCCAAGTGGAATCCTGCATTGAGCAGGAGATAAGGCGAGGATACACCAACTGCTACCAGGAAGGGTCCCAAGTGGAATCCTGCATTGAGCAGGAGATGGCCCCAGCAGAAACCAGCAGCGACCAGGAAGGGTCCCAAGTGGAATCCTGCATTGAGCAGGAGATGGCTCCAGCAGAAACCAACTACTACCAAGAAGAGTCCCAAGTGGAATCCTGCATTGAGCAGGAGATGGCTCCAGCAGAAACCAGCTACTACCAAGAAGAGTCCCAAGTGGAATCCTGCATTGAGCAGGAGATGGCTCCAGCAGAAACCAGCAGCAACCAGGAAGAGTCCCAAGTGGAATCCTGCATTGAGCAGGAGATGGCTCCAGCAGAAACCAACTACTACCCAGAAGAGTCCCAAGTGGAATCCTGCATTGAGCAGGAGATGGCTCCAGCAGAAACCAGCAGGTACCAGGAAGGGTCTCAAGTGGAATCCTGCATTGAGCAGGAGCTGTCCCCATCAAAAGCCAGCACCTACGAGGAAGAGACCCAAGTGGAATCCTGCATTGAGCAGCAGCTCCTCCCAGAAGAAACCAGCAGCCACCAGGAAGGGTCTGAAGAGGAAGCCTGCATTGAGAAGGAGCTGTACCCTGGAGGTGCTGGTAATTACGAAGAAGTGTTTCAAGAAGTAACCTGCATTGAGCAGAAGGTCTTCCTAGAAAAACCTGGTAGCTACCACGAAGAATCCGAAGGGGAAGCCTGCATTGAGCAGGAGCTGCCCCCCAAAGACACCAGCAGCGACATAGAAGAAACCCAAGTGGAATCCTGTATTGAGCAGGAGATGGCCCCAGCAGAAACCAGCAGTGACCAGGAAGGGTCGCAAGGGGAAGCCTGCATTGAGCAGGAGCTCTCCCTAAAAGAAGCAGGTAGCTATGACGATGAGTCTGAAGCGGAATCCTGCATTGAGCAGGAGCTGCACCCCAAAGACACCAGCAGCGACATGGAAGAGACCCATGGGGAAGCCTGCATTGAGCAGGAGCTGTCCCTAGTAGAAACCAACTGCTACCAAGAAGAGTCTCAAAGGGAAGCCAGCATTGAACAGGAGCCCTCCCTAAAAGAAGCAGGTAGCTACCACAATGAGCCTGAAGGGGAATCCTGCACTGAGCAGGACCTGCCCCTAGCAGAAACCAGCAGCTACCAGGAAGAGATCCAATGGGAAGCCTGCATTGAGCAGGAGCTTCCCCTGGCACAAACCAGCATCTACATGGAAGAAACCGAAGGGGAAGCCTGCACTGAGCAGGAGGTGTCCCCAGCAGAAACCAGCATCTACCAGGAAGGGTCCAGTGGGGAAGCCTGCATTGAGGAGGAGGTGCCCCCAGCAGAATCCAGCAGCTACATGGAAGAGACCCAAGGGGAATCCTGCATTGAGCAGGAGCTGCCCCCAGCAGAACCCAGCAGCAACCAGGAAGGGTCTGAAGACGAATCCTGCATTGAGCAGGAGCTGTACCCTGGAGATGCCGGTAATTACGAGGAAGTGTTTCAAGAAGTAACCTGCATTGAGCAGAAGGTCTTCCTAGAAAAACCTGGTAGCTACCACGAAGAATCCGAAGGGGAAGCCTGCATTGAGCAGGAGCTGTCCCCAGCAGAACCCAGCATGTACATGGAAGAGACCCAAGGGGAAGTCTGCACTGAGCAGGAGCTGTCCCCAGCAGAACCCAGCATGTACATGGAAGAGACCCAAGGGGAAGTCTGCATTGAGCAGGACCTGTCACAAACAGAAACCAGCATCTACATGGAAGAGACCCAAGGGGAAGCCTGCATTGAGCAGGACCTGTCACAAACAGAAACCAGCAGCTACCAGGAAGGGTCCCATGAGGAAGCCCCAGGTCAGCAGGGGCTCTCTCTAGAGGAAGCTGGCAGCTACCACAAGCTCTCTGTCTGGGATGAATGCACTGAGGAAGAGCTCTCCCAGAGTGATGTTGGGAGCTACCAAGAAGTTTCAGACTGGGAAGAATGTACAGAGCAAGGCCTTTCCCAAGGCCAAGTTGGTAGCTCCCAAAATCTCTCAGACTGGGAAGAGTCCAGCGAACATCAGCTGTCCCATAGTGATGTCACCAGCTATGAAGAAGTATCAGACTGGGAGGAGTGCGTTGGCCCAGACCTTTCTCCAGAGCAAGACTCTTTTGCAGAGGAGGGGTCTGGAAGCAATGGAACGAGACCATCCCGGCTGTCCAACTGGGAAAACGACAGTCACCCAGACCTCGTGCAGGACAGCTGGGAACAGAGCGTCTGGGCCAACGCCTTCCTTCCCGAGGAAGACGAATGGGACAACATCAGCACCATCGAGCTCTGTGAAGAAGACAGAGAGCGAAGACTGGCTGACAGCTTCCTCCTGCCTGCCCCTCGCCTGGCCTGGGTTGAGGACGGGGCCGCTGAGCCGTGCCCCTGGGGGCTGCTCCGTGCCTCGCCTCCCCAGGTGGAAGTCCCGGCTCACAGAGGGCACAGAACCACCCGTGCCCTCCAGGAGCAGGTGCCAGAGGCCGGCACCCTCAGCCAGCAGCGGGGCCCCCGCCACAAACGCCCCTCCCGCCTCAGGCGGGCGCTGCGGGCCCTGCGCAGCCTGCTCCGCTGCCCCTGCCTGGCACCACAGCCCCAGGAGTAGGGCTGGTCGGGACCCCGCTACATACTGCTGGACCAGGATGCATACAATCCATCCTAAAAAAAAAACAACAAAAAAAAACAAGCCTCACACCAAAAAAGCCTCACACCAAACAAGCCTCACACAATCACCTCCCTTGTCCTGCTGCCCTTGGCTCCTTCCCATGCAGCCCAGCCCGGACTTGTCCCTGCCAGGGAGGCACCTGGGCCTCCCCACCCAGCCAAATTGCATATTAATCCATCGGTTGCCGTGTTTTCTGGGATCCTATCCACCAAATACACCAGAAGAAGAGTATCAACAGGATGCCATCAGCATCCATGGAGTGGTGGTATTTTCTACTTCATCTGTCACTCTCTTTCTCACTCATTTCCTCACATTTATTGTTAAATAAAATCCGTACAATTGACTTCAGCATATGATCTCATTTGCACCTTAATTCGATCAGGGGTATCTCTCAGATTTTTAATAACCAGATTGTAACACTGATGAAGCTGTAACACACAAGATAGTATCACCCAATTCCTGTGTTTTTGGTTTTTTCATTTCTCTTCCTGTTGTTTTCAATGTAACAATATGAGTTGTGAAAAATCCTATTTGATTCATAATTGACTTATTTTTAAAATGATTGCTTTGATTTTCATGGACTTTTTATGAACTCATAAAAACTGATTTGCTGCAAAAAATATCTTTGTGCAAATCAATCCTCAGTCTAGGAATTTTGATTTTTGCTTTGAAAACTGGCAGAATCTGCCTAGAGGAAGCAGCATATATCCACATATTTTCTTACTTAAGTCCATTTTGAAGCAGCCTACATACTTGCCAGAAATGGTATGTGCTTAAGTTCAAAAGCACACCCCTAATTTTGACCTAACAACGTAGAAATGTTCCTTGTTGTAGATGCTGATATTCTGGAGTAAGCATTTTACTGAAGAAAACAACACAGTGGAAATAGAGAACTGCAATACATGTGGTCTAGCAATTTTCTTTTATATTTCACCACCACGTGGCTTCTCCTTTAGGTGAAAGGAACAAAGCCTTATCTAATTACTTCAACTACTGTGACTCCCTGGTGTTAAAAAGATATATTATATAGAGATGGGACATTTCCCAGTGATTGTGTTTTCTCTCTGCCCTGATCTCCTCTCCATGCAAGGAGAAACAAGATCTTTGTACTGAGCAATCTGTGCTCTGTGTCCTATATAAATTCAATAATGTAAAACCAGTTCATATTAAACACAGAAAGATATTCTCCACCAAAGAGCTTGCAATTGGCACTATCCCTATATTAAAAGCACCTCCCCTTTCTGCATTTAAAAAGCCCTTCAGTGGAACAAATAGTATGAGAGAAAGAAAACAATTTTGTTACAATTCACTTAATGTATTCACCAAGCATGCAAATACTTTTTATCAGTGGTTAAACTTCAGGACTTCTCATTTGTTGCCAGAAGTCAAAAGCCAAAGTTTGGAACTCTAGAACCTCATTCACCCTTCTGTCTTTGCTTATACGCATATTATAGATAAAACTTTACAGATTCTACTATGCTTGATAATATTTTTCTGTTTTCTCATTTGTGCTCTGATGACCACAGTCCTGTGTGTGCATTAGTAATCAATCTCATGGCTTTGGAAAGACAATGCAATTCAGGAAAAGCCAGTGATGTGGGCTGTATGTCAGTCTCATCAAGTGGAGTTTGAATGCAGTGAACGAAATGATGCATATATGGAGCATATATAAAAACAAAGCCCTTGCAACACTAAAAAACGTGCCTGAAGCAATAGCTTTGTATACATCCAACTCTCATGCCTCCCATTATCTGTGATTAGTCACAAATGGATCCTTATGCATTTACTCTGGTATAATTTTCCACACTTGTATCCGTCTTTTACAGTCTTTTACCTCCTTGCTTCCCCACCTAAGCTCTGTATCTGTTGGAAGATGGTGTTAGGCAATGTGCTCACAAGCTCATGTAATGGATTTTGTTTCTTTGAAAGTCTAGATTTTATGTGTTCTGGAAAACATTCATTCCATGAACATGCCCAGCATGGCAAAACTCAAGAAAGAGGCTGAGACCACCCAAGCCCAGCCCTCCTTCCCCTGACTGCAGCTTGGGGCTGGGACTTGAGCTGCCTGACACAACCTGAGATACCATCAAGGTGACACTACTGTTCACTTCCCTCTGGTCCAGGGACAAGGAAACAAGACTAAGGCAGGAGAATGGATCCACAAGAAAGCCAAAGCCAGCTGCTGTCCTGAAAATCGGCTTGAGCCAGGCTGGGCAGGCGAGGCCAGAGCCCCCAGGCTCCTCTGCTGAGGCCACCTTTGCACACACTGCCCACAGCCAGGAAGGGAGGAGGAGAGTTCTGGGCCTGTGCTGTCACCTCTGCTCACAGGCACTGAACACCCATCCTCCCTCACACAGACTGGCTCAGCTGGAAAATCCCCACCCTGGCAAGGCCACACCCACGGGACTCTCTGGGCATGAGGGGCAGCTGAGGAGGTGCCATCATCCATCCAGGAGCCTCAAAGCGCTGCCCAGGCTCCTTGCTGAGGCCTTGCAGCAGAGCACTGCTGGTGATGCAAAGGGCTGGCACAGATGCAGAGCCTGCTGCAAGGGACTGTGTCAGACTTGTCCCTGCCAGGGGAGGGACCTGGGCCTTCCCTCCTGGCCCAAGGGTTGTGCATCAACCCTCTGAACTCAGTGTTTGTGAGGGGCCCTCAGCACCAAGAAGATCTGAGGCAGAGCAACCATGGGATGCCATTGGGATCCACAGAGTGGGGAGGTTTTCTACTTCATCTGTCTCTGTCACTCTCTTTCTCTTCCCCTCCTCTTTACTATTCATTTCTCTTTCTCTCTCTCTCTGTGTCTTTCATTTCCTGTTGAATTAAACACATACTATTGACTTTGGCCTATGGTCTCACATTTGCACCCTAATTCAGGAAGAGGCATTTCTGATTATTTGAAAAACCAGATAAAACAAGGGGCTGGAAGCCCACCGCTCCTGGGGCTCCATGCCACTTCCAGTGGCTTTGGCTGCTGAGGGGGTGCCGGGCGTGGCCCCCTGTGACACTGGAGCATTCCGTCAGGGCCCTGGGCAATGCTGGAACCCTGGGCCTTGTGACATGGCAGAGCCACGCCCTGCAGGGGGATATAAGGGTCGTGGGGCCCTGCGTTGCCCAGTCCCAGGAGAGCCGCTTGCTCAGGAGGAAGCAGCTCCCGGGATCCCCCTCTGCATTCCAGGAGGTCAGACACAGAGCAGGACAAGGTGAACCCCAGCTCCCAGGCCCTCAGCCCCTCGCTCAGCCCACTGGCAGCCCAGGCGCTCAGTGAGCAGCAGCAGGAGGCAGACAGGGCATCAGTCCTGCCAGAGGAAGAGAGCCAGGAGGGGGCCTTGGCTGGGGAGCTTCAGCTTTCCCAGAGGGACACTGAAGAAGACGCAGAGATGCCCCAAGGAAAAATGGGTAAATACCCAGATGATTCCCAAGTGGAAGCCTGCAGCGAACAGGAGCTCTCCCCAGAAGAAGGCGGCAGCTCTCTGGAAGGGTTCCAAGGGAAAGCCTGCATTGAGCAGGAGCTCTCCCCAGAAGAAACCAGCAGCGACCAGGAAGGGTCCAATAGGGAATCCTGCATTGAGCAGGACCTGTCACCAGCAGAAACCAGCAGTGACCAGGAAGGGTCCCATGGGGAATCCTGCATTGAGCAGGAGCTCTCCCTAGAGGAAGTCGGTAGCTGCCACAATCGCTCTGACTGGGAAGAATCCAGGGAACATCAGTTGTCCCACAGAGATGTCGGCAGCTACCAAGAAGTGACGGATTGGGAAGAGTGTGCTGGCCAAGAGGTTTGTCAAGTCGAAGATTCTTTTGTGGAGAAGGGCTCTGGAAGGCACGGAAAGACACCGTCCGTGCTGTCCAACTGGGAGAATGACAGTCACCAAGACCTCCTGCAGGACACCTGGGAGCAGAGCACCTGGGCCAAGGCCTTCCTGCCAGAAGAGGACGAGTGGGACAACATCAGCGTCCTCGAGCTCTCTGAAGACGAGGACAGAGAGCGGAAACTGGCAGGTTTGGCGGGAGGCGGGTTCCTCGTGCCTCCCCCTCGCCTGGCCTGGGTTGAGGACGGGGCCGCTGAGCCGTGCCCCTTGGGGCTGCTCCGTGCCTCGCCTCCCCAGGTGGAAGCCCAGGCTCCCAGAGGACACACGGCCACCCGTGCCTTCCAGGAGCAGGTGCCAGAGGCCGGCACCCTCAGCCAGCAGCGGGCCCCCTGCCAGAAACGCCGCTCTCACCTCAGGCAGGCGCTGCGGGCCCTGCGCAGCCTGCTCAGCTGCCCCTGCCTGGCGCCACAGCCCCAGGAGTAGGGCTCATGGGACCCCACTGCACATGCCGGCACCAGGAGAAATGCCATCCTTCCTAAAAAGACAGAAAAAAGCAAACCTCACACAAACGAAGACACAAAACAAGCTAGAAGAAAGACAAATGAAAACTATTAGGACAGGAATAAGAAGTAGCAGAAAACAAAGAAGATGAAGAGACAGTAGCATTGTATAAGGATACGAATTAGGAAAAGAAATAAGAAGAGTAAAAAACCTAGAAAGAAGTGGGAATATTAAGAAGAATTCGAAAGAAACAGAGGACCTAGGAATAAGGACAAAACCCCCAAAAGAATAAGCTTAAGAATTAGAATTAGAATTAGAATTAGAATTAGAATTAGAATTAGAATTGGAATTGGAATTGGAATTGGAATAGGAATAAGATTATATAGAAGAAGAAGTAGTCGTAGTAAATAAAATAAGAAAAAAAGAAGAAAAAATAGTTGAAGTAGAAGAGCAAGAAAAAGAAGCACATAAGAAGAAATAGTTATAGGAACAAGAAAGTGTAGACAAATAAGAAGAATTAGAAGAAGAAGAAGAAGAAGAAGTCTAGGATGAAGAAGAAATAGTAGTAACGGTAAATAAAAGAAGAAGTAGAGGCAGAAGAAAAAGAAGAAGAAGAATAGTAGTAGAAGTAGTAGCAAATAATTCTAATAAAAATTAAAAAATAAAATGATGTTGATGATCATGGTATTAATACCAAGTCGAAATACACATCCACACATGCTCTAGAGTCACAGTACAGTTTGGGTTGGGAAGGACCTCAAAAATCAGCTACTTCCATCTGAAGATATTACGCACTCTTTCTCCCTCTCTGAGTAGTCCTTGCCCCTATTTCTTTCTATCTCTCTCCCTCACAGTTCTTGGGAAATGAAATCCATGTGAAATAAAATCTGGATGTTGCCATCTTATCGTGGAACTTACGCCTCAATTTGGGCACAGGCATCTCTCCCTAAGCCAACTGGAACACATTCTCTGCCCAGCCTGTCTCCATAGCACAGCTGCTCCAGCCCTTGCAGCATCCCCATCGCTCTCCCCTGAACTCATTCGGGCAGGTCCATGACCTTCTTATGCTGGGGCCCCCACACACCCATGGAGCGCTGCAGGTGGGCTCTGAAAAATTGGGCTAGAGGGCCACAATCACCTCCCTTGTCCTGCTGCCCTTGGCTCCTTCCCATGCAGCTCAGCCCAGGCCCGGCTTTCTGGGCTGGCAGCACACACTGCCGCCTCACGCCGAGCTTCTCCTCCATGCACACCCCAAGGGCTTCTCCTCAGCCCCTGCCCCGCTCAGCTCCCTGTCCCCTCAAACCCCATGCTGAGGGGGAGCTCCAGCCACTCTCTGCGGCATTGGCAAAGCCCTTCCAGGGCACCGGGGCCAAGGCAGAGCCCTCCCTGAGGGACACCCCTCATGCCCGGCCTCCACCTGCACCTGGAGCCACCGAGCACAGCTCCCTGGCTGCGTCCATCCCGCCCATTCCTCACGGCCCGCAGAGCCCACCCTGCAAAGCCGGGCCTGGGCACGCCGGGGCTGGGGCTCTCTGCCAGTGCCACCGCGCCTCACAGGGGCTCTGGGCACAGCAGCCCTGCCAGGGACGGACATGCCTGGGGTCATGGCCTAAACACTGCTGGCAAGGAGGTTTGCCCAGGATGGCAAAACTCAAGAAAGAGGCTGAGACCACCCAAGCCCAGCCCTCCTTCCCCTGACTGCAGCTTGGGGCTGGGACTTGAGCTGCCTGACACAACCGGAGATACCATCAAGGTGACACTACTGCTCAATTACCTCTGGTCCAGGGACAAGGAAACAAGACTAAGGCAGGAGAATGGATCCACAAGAAAGCCAAAGCCAGCCGCTGTCCTGAAAATCGGCTTGGGCCAGGCTGGGCAGGGGAGGCCAGAGCCCCCAGGCTCCTCTGCTGAGGCCACCTTTGCACACACTGCCCACAGCCAGGAAGGGAGGAGGAGAGTTCTGGGGCTCTGCGGCACATAGTAACACATATTTTATTAGGAGAATAATTTGTTCTCAAACACTTTGCCGAATGTTTCATTTTTCTCCATGTAAGGGTTAGGGAAATCTTACCATCCTTGCAGGTTTAGTTTAGTACTTTTCTTTGTTCATTTTGATGTGCTAATTTTTCTTGTATTGCTGGATTTTGCTTCCCATTCCACATATATTGAGTCAGTGATACAATGATGACATCAGTCTCAAAAAGTCCTAATTTCTAAGGTCCCACTTGGTCCTATGAATTCCTTCTGTGGGAAAAAAAAAATTTACCTACTTCGTGGGTAACCTTGTATCCCTTTCAAAAATAACAACGTGTGCAATTGCCATCCAAATTAATTTTTTGGGGAAAACTGCCAGCTTGTTCTTTTAAGAATTAAAAAGTGCATATAGCCTTTTTCACATAACATTCTGAGTGTCCTTATCAATTAATCTCTTGAAATAGATCTAAATTTAACATTAGTTGGCAAAATCTGAAATTAATCTGATGAAATTTTCATAAGTTTTTCTCCTTTTATTAATTGCATATATATTTCATTCAGAAAAGGGAATATAAGCTCCAGACCTGTTCAGGTGCTTCTAAGTGTATTTATTTCCTTGAAATGGTCATATTAAAAATACATCTTAATCCTAGTGACATTGCCTATTAAAGTAAAACCTTTACTTTGCAGTTTTGGAGGGTGTTAGTACAATTTAATTTATTTTAGCTATTTTCAGAGATTCTAGTGAAACTGATGATTCCATATTTGAAAAATCCTAGATCTATTAGATTTACAAACAACAAAAACTGTACAATCCTCATCTATTCTTGAAAGTGAAGGCTTAAAAAGATGGTACAAGACAGACTGCAGGGTTGAAAAGCTAAAGGTATTTTTCTGAAAAAAATTCAAATTAAAAAAAAAAGTTATATAAAGGAAGGCATAACATGTATAATCCGTTACAGATAAAGCAATCACATGGCTAGATATCCCCACAACTCATAAAATAGGTCCCTAAGGATAAGTATTTAATAATTATGCTATATTTTGAAATAGGTAATTCCTACTTACATTTTTTACACTCATACTTCTTCTATGGAAGGTGGGTTAACACAATTTTTACACTAATCTATCTATCAGACTAGAATGTCTCATTAAACTTTTCCAGCGTCAGATAATTTACAAAAGTAGTGAAAGCATTGCCATAGTAATTACACTGGATTTTACAGTATAAGGTTTTAATATGGCAATTTTGCCTACAGAAATTTATGACAAGCATTTTAACCAAGAATAAAAATACTCACTAAAGAAGTTATGAAGAATTAGAACATTTTACAGTGAAAATTTAATTTGAGCGGAATACCCTGAATATGTTTTCAAATGTGTTTGTAAGGACCAACTTTGTAGTCAATGTTCACACAGAAATGTGAGGACAGTGTAGCTGTTTTGCACAAAATTGTAGCTTTTACATCTTCATTGTAGTCATCTAGTTCCAAATCTTTTACAATAAACACAGCAATTTCTGATGTATGAAATTCAAGAAATTTAAATTATCAGAGTTTCTAGACAGCAAATATTGCTTTTGTATTGGAATTAAAATGGAAATTATGTAAAACTGTCATTTTATGATAATGAAGCATCTATATTCTTGACTCTAGCTTTTCTACTGCTTCTTACTTTTCTCTCAAAATTCTGACACAAATGTAGAACAGAAACAGGAGACAATAATGACATCATTGGCATTAATTTACTACATAAGTCAATTAATCAATTGGAGCTAAAATAACAATCTGAACCAAAAGAATAGAAAAGAATGTTAGCAGACAAGAAGATGATTAAGTCATTAACCCTCTTGGATAGAAAGAAAAAGCTAATTATTGATTTTAGAACTTTGACAGCTTAGTTGGATCATAGGTATGAGGAAATTTGTCGAATATCAGAAAACTAATGGGTCTGCTGAGTCTGTGATTTGTAATTAGTTAATCTTTCTTAGATTTATGATTCCAGAGTCAACTTTTGAAGGTAATTTCTTGGTTTCTCTTAGGAGTCAGGACTAAGGGAATGGAGGAGGACTGGTTAGGTAAGTAATGTTACTAATTACAAAATGGTTTTTTTTCCCCTTTACTTACCTTGAGTAAGTGTTTTCTGCTACTTCACGGCTGAGTGCTTTTGCTCACAGAATTTCTGGTACAACATTTGGTTCCTTGGGTAAAATTAATTTCATTCTGTTTGAATGTAGGCTATCTGTTCATGATGTCTGCCATTTATTGCAGTTACTGGAGATTAATGGATAATATTAAATTTATTTTTTTGGCAAGAACTCTTGCCATGTCAGAAAGCACAAAGATTTTATTTGCTTTATCATGTTTAAAATGTAGATAGTCATGACAAGCATATGGTAAATTCTTACCTTACTTGAGATTAGACCAACTAATCTCTCTCATGACTCTCTTAATTTGGGATCCCAGTTACCTTTGTGATCTTCATTACTCTTTATTAATTCTTTAAACCTGTGTGTTCAATGACTGAGCATACAGTACAGTCTAAAATCGACTCAGGGTTTTGGTGACACAATCAGGGAATAAAACAGAAAATAAGAAAAGGCCACTTAGGGGAGTTAGAGAGTTAAAGACATACCCTGTGTTTCAAGTCCACATTAATAGTTCAGCCAGGGATGTAAATGAAGGACATGAAAAATTAATGCAGCGCTGGAACAGAACAAAACTATGGGACACAACAGAGAAATCGCTCAACTATGTATGAAAAAAATAATATAGATGGGTTTTCCTATCAGCTGAAGGAAACTGGAAGTCCATTCTTACTGTATTACACTCACTGTGATTTAAATAAAATTTAAAAATGTCTAAGACCTAAATATTCCTTAAAGATCTGGAATGGCTAATATCCCTACAATCCAGGTCAGATTCCATTGCCAAAGGGACTTTAAATTTTTCACATACATCCCTTACCATTTTTAAACTCTTCTTTCCAAATTGTCATGAAAAGCAAAGGTGGCACTGGTAACATTTAGATGCATGTTGTAGATATGGAGAGACAAATGGTGACCATCTCTCATCCAGCAGTCGTCTAAAGAATGCCTTGAAAACAAGAAAAAGGTGATGTGGGGTTTTTGTTGAAAAAGAACATGGTAATACCTTCTTAGAAGCCGAAAAATTACCAAAATATTTAAATGAAAACTAATGAGCAGCAATACTGCTGTTTACTTTAAGAATTACCTTGATCTTATACAGTGTAGGTTAATGAATTTCTGGGATAAAAGAGTTAATCAAAATTTTAGCAGATAGGTATCGGGTACAGCACTCGTTTCAGCTCCAGCCAGTTTTGGAAAGCTTGTCTAGAACTGTGTTATAATGAAGAAACAAATCTAAATCTTGTTATAGATATAGAGATTATACAAGTTATGTTTTGAAATATATTGTAACAACACACTACTGTAATCTGTGGAAAGTGATTTTTTGTAATTCTTTGATCCTATTAGATGAAATTATTTTAGAAACTTACAGGTAGGCACACAGTTTTTTACTGATAAATGGTTGGAATCCATGGGAAAAAAAAAACCCCACCACTATACAGAATCATAGTAGGGTTGACAGAAGTTTCATCAGCTTAAACATATATATTGTAATAGCACATAGCATTATTTTGAAAGAGTAGAAACAAGACATTGTGTTTTCAGTCCAGAGTCCCAGTGTTGAGGGTTTTAATTATGATGACGTTTTCAGCTGTGGAACGTTTTGCATAGAACAAATTGTGTCCAGTTACTTTCGTTTCTAAGCTGTATTTGTGAAGGAAATACTCGTGTTAATTTTGAAGACCTTTGCCTAAACCTTTCCTGACGGCCACAACAGGCATCATGTGGGAGCACAGACCATGGTCTGTAGCTGTGCACGTGGGCTGAGCAGGAAAGCTGAGAGGGCACAAAGAATTGTACTTGTCTGTCCTCTCATTCAGCTTCTTCCTCACCTTCCACTACTCACAGACAGCACCAGTACAGGTCACTGACAAACACGGTTAATCACCAAGGAATAGAAAAGATGAGATGGCAACAGTCTCTGCCTTTGCAACTGTGTACAAAGCAAGACCAAATAGAGGAGGACCACTGGAAATACATAACTGTGAATTCAGGAACCTCGTATGGGACTTGTTCAGAGAGCTTCCTGTAGTGCTGTACTTTCCTGCATCACCTGCAATGCAGTTCTCAGCTCCCTTGGTAGATCTGAGCAAAAAAGCACACACCACAGACTCCTCCAAAGCGAAACTCCACAGAAAACTGCTCTTCATTTGATAATAACATTTTGGTGCTGGGGAAACATTGAATTTCATTCCCTTCTCAAACAGATGATCACAAGCCTCCAAAGTCACAAAACAGGTTGAGATTATTGCCCACTATTAGCTAACTGCAGGCAGCAGCAGTTCAGGTTTCCCAGAATCATTAGCAATTCAGTTTCTCAAAAAGCACAAGGGTGAGGGGTGAAAAATGAGGCTGGACTTTAATTACTAGTTTTGAGAATTTATACCAGTGGGAAATGTCTATTTAGTTGCTGACTGCATCTGCACTTCTCTAAAAAGAGCAGGAGGAAGAGAGAGGAGAGAATGGAAGATGTTCCTGTCAATACAAAGAGTTAACAGGAGAATGAGAACAGATGAGAAGGAAGAAGTAAAGCCTACCTCCAGAGAAGCTGGGCTGCTGAGCTGCTGCCAACTCATGGGATTGTTAATTTCTGAGTCAAACCAGCATTGTGTCCTCATAGCCTTTAAGGAATGGGTGAGTGTTGTCCCTGGTCAGGAGAGTGAGGAGATGTGTACCTGCCTCTCTGCTTCCCCTCATGAGGATGCTGACCTCACTTAGGACTCTCATCAGTCTGCTCCAGGCTGAAGCAAATGACCTCCTCACAAGGCTTCCTCACCTCACCATCCTCATGGCCCTCCTTTGGACACTCTCTGATAGCTTAGTGTCTTCTTTGTCTTGTGGTGCCCAAACTGCACACAGGACTCAAGGAGACAGTTGTGTCTTATTAAGGCAGTTTCTTTTCATAAAATATGCCATGATGTGTACATTTTGGTGAGGCCTGTTGTAAATGCTTTCTACGTTATGACTATTTCACCAATGTTTGTGCCTTTATTAAGCTACAAGAAGAGGTCAGGTGGCTTTTGGTTGTCACTATTGACAATAATAAGCATTCACTTCATTGAAGAATGAAAATAATGTAAACAATGAGTTTCTGCTAAAAATACAATTCTTACTTGCTGTTTCTCTGTTATTACTTTCCCAAACAGCAAACAACATCAGTCATTGAAGACAAACTGCTGTGCTATGACAGAAAATATATGCTTGCCTTACAGTCATGTTTTTTCTTCTTTTATACTGGACAGTCTTCATAATAGAAATAATAAATCTTAATGACTGGTTTCAAGAAATTTGGTGTCAGACAAGTTCATATTTTATTCAATGTTTTAAGAAATGTTTTTCAGAAAAAAATGGTATAGTAAATCAGACCCCAGGAAAATTATTCATCCATATAGGTTCCCAAGCTGTTCAGAGATGATCATTGAGACCACAAAGTTTTGTCTAATGTATGCCACAGGCTGCTGAATTTTTCCATTACCAAATTAGAAAGTGGAAGTATTAAATATCTAGAACGACATCACTTAATCAGGCCAATGGTAAAACGATCTAATTTTGTTTGGGTTTTTTTCTGATATAATCTTGTTTTGGGTTTTATAAATGTTGAATCAAACCTAATTCAATCATGGCACTAATTCAGTCGTGGACTGTGATATCCCTATTCTCCTTCCCCCTTTTTATTAATAACAGTTATAACCATAAGGTTTAAATGGAACCTGGTTATCTCTTGCAAAAAAAAAAAAGGACCATCTAATACAAAGAACATAGGATTATTCTGTAGCAGTGTTGCAGGTGTGTTGACAGGATTTATTTGTTGTTAGGACTGTGTAAGTACATAGTATTTTTGAAGTCAATAAATACATAAAATTAGAGCTCATATAAAGAGTGTTTAGACTTTTCCCCAAAGGGCTTTTTAACCCAATGAGTTAATCCTTCTCTTCTACTCCTTGTGCTTATTATTGAGCTGAACAGAGTATAAATGCCAGACTGAAAATGATATTTTTCTTATGAAAAGAACATTATTGATAACTAGGGATAAATTATTATATTTCTTGTCACATTAAATCACTGAAAGAAAGCAAAAATATGAAGTATATAATAATCTAGTAGGCCAGTTTTATGCCCTCAAACAAGAAGAGGAAAACATAAGATGACTGGAGTCTGGAGAAGGATTTTCTTAAAATTAGGGTAGTGTTAAAAATCAAAGAGAGAGGAGAGGTAGAACCACCAAAACAACATCCCTTATATGAGCCTGACCTGTGTAAAATATTCACATCCTTAAATTAGCCTTAGGTTTCTTACTTATTAGGAGAGTTGGTCACCTCAAAAGGGTATTAACCAGAATGAACAGAGTTGCTGAACCCAGTACACCAGGACAGGTGATTGTTTAAACTGAATACCTCTCTAGCATGGTTATGCAGAGAAACCCTCTTAAACTTATGGCTCAGAGCTGGAATTTGCTGCACCTGGCAGAGGCATGACCGATTTTTATTCCAAAGATGGTCAGTTACACATACAAACATTTCCTTTTTAATGAAGTATTTTTACAGCCAAAGCATTTAGAAGTTATTTGGAAATGACAGTTCAATTCTCTTCTCTAAGAGGATTTAAAACCTTTTGCCTTCTACAAACAAGCTGGGTACTGGGGTGGAGGTGACCTGGCTCATCCTCCTGAAACTCTTCCATGTTCCATTAAATGTCTGCTCATGCAAGAATAGTGCTGCCAAGACTAACAGCAAGGTGCTCATCAGAGAATGCAGACTGCTGATCCTATCCAACAACACACGGAGCATCTATGAATAACGGTCATAGAAATAACAAAGCAATAAAATATGAAAGACAAAAAACCATTAAAGGAATATATTTATTTTGACTGTTCTGCTGAATGGTTTGGTTTGAATTTTTTCATGATATAGGATAAATTGACACATAAAGTTCCAATTTGTTTAACTCTTTCTCCCAGTTTGAGACAAAATTTGGGAGAAAGAGTTTAAAAGTTATTGGCTCCTCTAAAAACCAATTCCAGCAGGCCCTCTCCAACCAGTTTGGGAGATATTCTCCTTGGAGAAAAGAGGAAAAAACTGTATATTGCACAAGCAAAGTACTCATAAACATGGAAAAAAAAAAAAAATAGAAAAGAATAATATTAAACAACGAAACCTGTCATTGCTCTGAAGAGATGGCAAATTCAGAGAGTCCTGTAGTTCAGAGAGTCCTTTTGTGGGTTTGTTTAGCACAAAGTTTAAGATAAACAGAAATTGATAGAATACTTATTTACTTGTTTAGCCAAAACAAAGAATGATGCTGATGCTAAGAAAGCTAAGCAATGAATAAAACAATACAGAAGTGGAATGTGAGGAAGAAACAAATGATAAAATTGAATTTTATTTTCTGTCCTGTAGATTATTTTATCTTTTTAGGTATCTATGTTTCTGCAACCAATGTCTGGAAGTATTCCAATTGCCTGAATGAGGATCAAGGTTCTTAGAAGAATAAAATGCTTGAGAAAACAATTGGAACACAGCTTGCTGCTTAGAAATTATAAAATCTTTCACAATTCCTTTCTCATTTCTTTGCCAGTTAATAAAGCCAGCTAATAATTTAAAAACCAGTTACCACATGTTTCCTCTGAACACATTTATTAATCTTGAACATTATTTGCCTAAAAAAGATGATGAATAATATGATTTACTTTTCTGTGAAAATGAAATTTGCTCTGGGTTGGAAACACAACAGGCACCTTTGTACATGAGCCTGATAATTCAAGACCATTTATGTGCACCTTTCCGTAAAAAGTGATTCACCAAATCCTTTCTAGCCACCCTTCGGTGATCTCCCACTTGATGGAAATTCTTCTGCTGAAACTAGCAGAAAATGTTTGCCTGCAGCTTGTTGTTAGGTCTTCTACCTGATCAGAAGACTTTGATAAGGCATTGAAATGTACCATACAATACCTCTTGAATTGAGGAGTAATGTATCAGCATTGACAGACAAGTTTTAGTCCAAAATTATCATGACCAGTGATCATGACAACTCTAAGTAAAACCTTAATTTCAATTTGAAACAACAATTAAACTGCCAACTTTTACAAAGACCACTATTATATTGTTACTTTGCAGAAATATAACCTTGCGACAACTAGGAAAAAAAAATCTTTCTTTTTGTCACAAAATTAATATAATTCACACAAATGTGCTGCTTGTTCTTTTTAGCAAGGTGTTAATACTAAATAAACAAAAATAATGACAAGGCAAAACCAATCATCACGGCATCATTTGCAGATGCATTTTCAGCAGTATTTATGTATTTCCTGAATATGAGACCTGTGTGGAATATTCCTGTATTACACAGAAGTCCTGCAATTTTTACAATATTGAAAGCTTTCAGGACTGCAGAGACTGTTCTTAGAAGATGCTTTTCCCCATCAAGAACCATGGAAAGCAAGAATTAATTTGGAAAACACACCACCCCTTGAATCAGCAAATAAACCAGCAAATAGTCAGCAGGAACCCAAATTACTCCTGGTTTTTATCACCAGAAGAGCTGAGGGATTACTGGTGATCACATTGAGTTTCACAGAACAGCAGGGAATTCCACCTCGTTTATGATTAACAGGAAAACATTTTGTAGTTTGAAAATTCCTTTCTTAATTTGGGGCTAAATTTTCCATATCAAAAGTTATGCTTAGTGCTGGAGATGAAAGAGCAGAAACAGCTTCCTGGCAAGGGAACATACACAAAAATCATATAGTTTGGCATTTTGGTTCTTTTGGTTTTGTTTCTTTTTATATGCATCAGTTATTGATAAAAATCTGTTGGGCTTTGAGTCTTGGAATATCATTTTAGAAAACACTTATGCAACCTCCAACATTGAGGGGTTTTGCATGAAAATGGTATCAAATACAATCTGCTCACATGCTCAGCCCTTTGAAACAGACAAGCTCATCCTAAGTGTTCCCAGCTGAGGAAACAAATCTTCCATTGCTTTTCCAGGACGCAGAGGTAGGAAAAAAAATTCCTATGTTCATTAGTCCTGTTTAAGCCTCACTTTGGTAAGTTTCTTGGTTAAGCTGTTTGTGATCACAAAAAATAGCTTTGAAGTAATGATATCTAAATTTCAGTAAAGTAGAGATTATAAATGATTGAATGATGCAAAAGTTGTTAGCTTGGGTTTTTTAATTAAATCCCCTAGACTTAAGTTTTCTGAAGTGACTTATCCTAAGAGTAAAATACTGTTAGTTTTTCATCTAGTGGATCTGAAATCAGGAAGGAATCTTTAGTTGTAACCCTTACAGAACTGAAGATTAAATTTTTAATTCTTTTTTTCTCTTATTGTAGGTATGAGAGAAATCATTATCAGTATATTCTTTAGCACTTAGAAAGAGCTCTGGTCATTATGGAAATCCCTATGATTGATTTTCAACAGGAAAATAGAGAAGAAAGGAGCAGAAAACTACTGTGAAGTCCTATTAACAGGTGTGTAAGGATTCAAGAGACACAAAAATTGAAGAGCTGTCTTTCAAAACTTGCTTTGAGACATTCTGAATTTGCATTGGTTTTGTTTCTATTCTGAAAAAACTTCACACACTGATTATGAATAAACCATGCTTAGAAACAGTAAATTCTTGGAAGAGTAAGGTTTTTAAAGTATTGTTATGAATGGGCAAAATAAGAACTACATAAATCAAAGAAGAAAAACCAGAAATTGCTTTGAGGAGTCATTACAGTCCTGACATGAGTAGGCTGAAGTTTACAGTCTTCCATATTAATCTTTGTTTAAAATGAAAATGGAAGAATTAAATATAGAAATGTAAAAATCATTACCTCATGACACAATTAAATAAATTAGAAACACAGAAATCAATACTGACTTTCTGTCTTTCATGCATTCCAGTTCATCTTCTTATTTCATGATACACCCTAGATAAAATATCAGCCTAATTTTGAATTTACCAGTTTAAAAGGGTTTTTATTAGGGTCTTTTCATGAGTTAAACAGAATTTCATGTTTAATTATCACTGCTGTATCTGCAACAGCATTTTAGCAAACTCCAAGGCAGTAAGCAAATTACAAAAATTTATCTGAGTGTGTCTAACCGTAGCAGAACCAAAGGCTGTGCTGTTTCTGTCAGAGACTCTGTTCCACCACGCCGTGCATTGTAAAGTGAAGCCAAAGTCGATCAACCTAATGGAGAGGAAAGATGATCACGTGCTAATTCTTCCCCCCTTCTCACTGTGTAACCATCAGCAGCCCCCTTGTAAAAGAAGAAGGAACTGAAGTCAACACCCTAAGATGAGCTTACTCGTGCCTCTATGTGACATCATTCCGTGAATAATTTATGTATCAGACACGGATCTTGGAGCTGGTAATCTTTCATAGAGCAGCAGTCAGAGCCCACATGGAGACCGCAATCACCGTCTCGAGAGCCACTTGGCACAGCTGCCCCGCTGACACCACAGAGAACAAGGCAAGGAGGGGGTCTTGCTGCCAGGCTTTTCCTGGCACGGGGAGATGAAGAGGGCTGAGAGCTGTATTGAGACAAATGGATTCCCCAGTTCTGGCCCAGGTGCTGCACAAGCTGCCTCCTCTGCTGATGGCACAGCTGAGATGCCATGTTACCTTTCCTCTCCATCACTATGAGCCAATTGCTTATGGGAAGTCACATACAGATAGTTAAAAATCAATTGTCAGCTTCACTCTTAAGAATATAGCTGAATCAATGATGGTTTACATTGGCCACAGACCTCTCTGGGGAAACTTTCCAGGTTTCATGTATTTTCATCTGGAAACGGAATCACATCTGTAGTAATTCACTGCAACAAATAACATTCCAAATAATTTTTACCCCCAAAATATCCCTTCTCCTCTTTTTTCTAATTTTTTTTTGGGGGGGAGGGGGGTAGTGGGGTTTTGGGTCCTTTTGGTCTATTGGTTTTATTATTTTTGTTTTCCAGGACTGCTTTCATCAGTGTTTAATAATCACATAACATAAGAAATGACCAGGCTTCAGGAACTGTGAAAATACACTACATGTTGTCAATCTTTAGGGGAAGGAATTTCAGGTACCAATTATCTAAAAATTGATAATAGCTGAATGATACCTAATACTTATATTAATTTAGTGCCACTACATAATTATTGTGTGAATATTTGATCACAAATCACATGAATCATTTACAAGGAAGTATTTGTTCCTAGTTGCATGCCATGCTGCAAAAAGCACATAATTGGTATGGAATAAGGGCATGTTTCCAGGATGCAATGCTTCTATGTAAGAAGGAAATAGGTAGGATCATTACATTTCTGGCCTGGAAGAAGAATAGAGAATAGCTAATTCTTCAGTTATTCTTACACAGTAATTTCTAGGTTACAAGATTCTATTGAGTGTTTTGATGACACATATTGCAGTCATACTAATTTACAAAAAATATTAAATTGTGACAGAGCTAGTTAAAATTTTTTCTAATTATATGATTATTGTTTGGTGTAAAATAATAAGTCTTTATACTAAGGGTGATGAAAAATCTGAAAATGGAGTGAGAAAAAAAATGCCAACATGAAAATACTCTAACTGGATAGAAAAAAGTTATTAAATTGTGTGACAGTATGAGAGTATTGGCTTAATGAAGTACAGCAAGCTTGCAATTATCTCTTACCTTCAAGAGCACCTTGATTTATGTTATCAAAAAAAAAAGAGTATTATTTTTGAGCTTAAATTGAGAAATACAATGTTACAGAAAGTGACCTTTATAACACAGGAACAGGCTGGGGATAGCAAGGAAATATTCTTTTATGTAGTGCTCTTCTTTTCTTTAAATTTAAAAATCTCAACTTCCCTTACTTAAACAAACCTATGAAAATCTTTTCCTTGAATTCATCCCCACTGAACATAATCAGAAATTGAACTGGAAATTGTATCATTCAAACACTCTTAATTAGACTCCTTTATGATGAAGTCAGAGAACTGAACACATAGCTTAGTAATCCTTATCAAAGTGCAGACTGGAGGATAAGATCTAATCTCCTCACCTTCGTCTTGTTGTCAATGCATGCTTGGGAGAACTGCTACAATTCTTGAAACAACATTCCATGAATAAACATATCTTTAAGTGATACTTGATTAACATTTATATCTTGAGAAATTGTGGGACCTGCATACATCTTCTCAGTTGAAAAGATATTCACTGGCTTCTGGGTTTATGTTTGTCTCCATTTATGTAACATTGAAATTTAAAAAAAAAAAAAGACCAAAAGCAATAGAAGTATGTGTTGAAAAGTACCAATATGAAACTTTTATGTTATGTAGGTATGAACAGCAATTTGACATATAAAATCAAAAGTGATATTCAGAATCTGAATCTCCTCATATCAGCAGATGTATTTTAAAAAGTACTAATGTGCAAAGATGATGACTTTCTCTTTATTTATTTTGGAAAAAAAGCACCTGATTCAAATATTTTCACCTTAAATGGCTTCATCTTCCATTAAGACTCAAGGATGTTTAAAATCTATTGATAAAACCAGAATTATTTAGGCAAAGTTTATTACCTAAAATAAGCATTCTGTTCAATAGACTCTATCTGAGGTCACAATATATATAACTTTTACACCAGAACAAAGTTTCAGCTGTACTTAAAATGTAGTTTCTGGTTATCCATTCCTGGCTCACAATCAATCACACTTTGTCCCTGCCCCAATCCCACCATTTCCCTCATCCAACCCCTGGGACTCAGAGCAGCTGAGGAATGGAGTCACATCCAGGGCTGTCCCCAGGGCTCAGGACTGGGGCCAGGTCAGTTAAATCTCTTGATGGATGATCTGGACGAGGACATTGAGGGCACCCTCAGTCAGTTCCCAGTGAGCCCAAGCTGGGTGGGAGTGTGGCTGTGCTGGAGGGCAGGAAGCTCTGCAGAGGGATCTGGACAGGCTGGAGCCATGGGCCCAGGACAATTGGATGAGGTTCCCCAAGGCCAAGGGCTGGGTCCTGCCCTGGGCTCACAGCTATCCCAAATCCCTGGCCGTGCCCTGCCCCTGATCCCCACAGCCTGTCCTGTTCCCTTCATCCCTGCATTGCCAGGGACTTTCTGGGACAATGGAGCTCTGCTCTGGGTCTAGAGGGAGGTGCAAGTTGGAGCCACAACTCATCATGATATTTGTGTTCTTTGGGGGTCTGGAACTGGTGGGAATCAGAGGCACAGAAAATGTCTCTTCATTGCACATATAAAAATATAAACATGATGTAAGAAACATTGAAACTCTTCCCTTAGCAAAGTGAGACATCCCAGCAACATCTGACATGTCCACCCTTCACCATGGATTTCTGTACCAAACCAATTTTAGACAAAGAAGATTCTGTGATAGTTTTGAAAACAGTTCAGTTGTTGAATCAGAATGCTCTGCATGAAGTGGGGATAAAACAGCCTGAAAAACTCCTGATGTGCAATCTTGTCAGTGGTGGATGGAGAAGGGGGTCAGGCTGATTTTGGGCTTGAGAAAATGCATAAACCAGCCACCCTCATTTTATTTCCTCCTCTCCTGGCTGAAGCTCCCCTCCTTCCCCTTTCCACCCATTGTCTTTTGTCTCCCACCAGGCCCCCGGTGAAGAGCCTGGCTCTGTGTTCTCCATCACCTCCTGGGTGGCACTGCCAGGCTGGGATCAGGAGCCCCTCAGCCTTCCCTGCTCAGGGCTGGACCAGCCCAGCTCCCTCAGCCTCTCCTCACAGCCCAAGGGCTCCAGGCCCACCTTAGAGCCCTTCCCTAACCCTACTCCAGCTGCCAGACATCTTTCCTGCCCTGGGGAACCCAAGCCAGGCCACAGTGACCTGGATAATCCACGTCCTTGATGTCCTGGTCACACAGCCCAGCCCCTTGTCCCCGTGTCAGGCTCTGGGGGTTGATTTGTGGAACATCCTTGGGGGAGGCTGCAGCGCTGGGGGCAGGGGGGACCCAGGGGGACAGGGGACCCTGCTGGGCACGAGCAGCAGGGGAGACTTGTCTGGGGGGCAAATGTGAGTGGGGGCTGGGGCAGAGTGACCAACCCAGTGACCTCACACAGCCCTCCCAGGATGTCACAGCCCAGCTTGTGATGTCAAAGGCTGCTCTTTGATGTCACAGGCCACTCTGAGAGGCTTAACTGATGTCACAACCTGCTTTGTGATGTCACATTCTTCCACTGTGATGTCATGGCTCACTATGTGATGTCACTCTGCCTTCCTCTGTGATGTCAGACTCTTCCCTGTGATATCACAGTTTTCTCTGTAATGTCACAGGTCACCCTGTGATGTCACAGATGGCTCTATGATTTTGCACAACCACCCAGTGATGTCACAGCTTACCCTGTGATGTCACACAGCTGCCCTGTGATGTCAAAGTCTGCTCTCTGATGTAACACAACCACTCTGTGATGTCACACAGTCCCCTCTATTATTCCATAGCTGATCAATGACCTCACATAGCCCATTCTGTGATGTCATAGCTCACTCTGTCATGTCATTGCCCACTCTGTGACCCCACTCAACCCCTATTGTGTGTCGCCCTGATTTTTCAGCCTTCTGATGTTTTCATAGTTTCTGAATTTTTTCTCATGCGAGTGTTATAAATAGAAGATGCTTATGTTAAGATACTAGCTATGCTTCTCATTCCTCTTTTGAGGTGGGAACAATTGATGGACTTTTGGTTTGACCAATGTGATTGGAAAGGTGGCAACCTTAACCTCCACTCCATGGTCTGGGTGGAAATGCTATATATATTGGAATCAGAGAATAAAGAGGTCTGGGGTTTATGCCCTGTCAACTGGAATGGAGTCCGTGTCTTCTTTTGGTGACCTATTGCAACAACTGTGATCTCCCACATCTCCTTTCTGACATCACAGCTGCTCTGTGCCTCTATCACACACAGCCACAGAGGTGCCTCTATGACACAGCCCCGCTGTGAAATTACAACCCTTTACTGAAATCACCAACCCCTCTCAGGGACAACCCCCGGGTGTCACCCCTGGGGCAGGGAAAGCTGGCAGCCTCCAGGCACATTTGGCTCCCTGTGCCTGCAGCCCCCAGTGCCCGGAGGTGCCCAGCAGCTCCCGCAGGCTGCAGAACCTCCGTGCCAGCCCCGACAGCCACAAGTGTCCGTCCTTGTCCCGGCGGACCTGGCACTGCTTGGAATCCCGGCCGGAGCGCGGCTGTGGAGCGACCGCTGGGCTCAGCGGGGCAGGGACCCCCGGGAGCCCCAAAACCCCTCCTGCCCTGCGGGTGCCCACAGCAGCCCCAGGGCTGTGCCTGTCCCCATGTCACCGTCCCCATGGGTGCCAGGGCTGTGTTTCACTCCTGGGGATGGAGCCCTGTGCGGTCCTGGTCTCCCAAACCCCCAGGGGTGCCATGGGGGTCTCACCTGGACGCAGACACTCAGCAAGGAACTGTCCAAGGCCTGGGGGCTGTGGCACAGCAGGGACAGCCCCAGGGTACCCCTGGCTGTTTCCAGCTCAGTCACAGCCAACTCAACGTAGCCAAGGGCAGGGATGGCCGTGGTCCCCACTGGGGACACCCCAGGACTCCCTGTGCCCTCCCCTGTGCCTACCCCTCACCATGGTGTCCCCAAGCCCTTCTCCAGGCTTCTCCTGGCTCTTGCTGAAAAGCTCCAATCTCCTGGTTGTCATTTTGTGTCCTATCATGACAGGATGGGGCTGCCAGGATTAAAGTGTCTCAGGTGGGTCTGGACTGGCCACACAAGGGTGAGTTATTTCTGGCTCAATGTGCCCAGGACACCTCAGATCGTCAGGGCAGAGATGCAACCTCCAGATGGGCTGGTGAGCGAGGTGTGGATTTAACCATGGACACCATCTCCAGGTTATCCATGAGTGGGAAACATGGGTTGAGATCACGCAGGGCCAGGCGGAAAAAGCCCCTGTGGCGTGGGGGATGATGGTGGGAATATAAATCTGGGGAGACACGTGGTCTTTTTGGTGTGAGTAGTAAATTGGAGAGCACCATTCCTAAACCACAACAGCCCTGTGTCTTGGTTTGAAAGACAGGTGTCTGCTAGGGAGGGGCAAGGCCTCCCTTGGAATGGAGAATTCAAACCCCTTTCCTCCAAATTATTATAATTTAGAAAATTAAGGGGCTCTCAGGTAGAGGTATGGGGATAGGAATAGCAGTTCTTTACCAGTAGGTATAAAAGGCAAACAAACAACAACAACTCCAGCATTAATAATGAACAGAAGCAGGAACCCAGGAACAGCTTCCCTGAGCGCGGCGCTTTCCCCTTGGGTGCAGTTCTGGTCACAGCCAGCAGGGGCGCTGGTGGCTCCCGGTGGGCAGGGCAGGTGCGATGATCCCCCCAGGGCTGCAGGGGGCGCTGTGGGGCGGGCTCAGGGACCACGCGGGAATGGCGGCTTGGCCCAGACGGGAGGAGATGGAAAAGATGTACCAGAAACTCTGGAGCTGAGGCTGAAGACACGGGAGGTCTTGGCAGGAAGGGGGTGCTGGCTACAGAGCAGTGAAAAGACTCAGAGCAATGCTGATGGAACAGCAGGGAGGCAGGACAGCAGCGGCCCTGCTCCCAGTGCAGCAACACGCTCTTTGTTATATGAGGCAGGGGATAACAAGATCCCAGTTCAGTGGTTGCTCCCAGGAGCAGAGGGTAAACTCACACCAGAGGAAAAAACAGAACCAAGCTGGGCTTCTGCAGCCGCAAAAATGAGTTCTTTTCCCAAGCAGCTACACTGTGACAGCTGCACTGTCACTATCCAAAGGCTCCGATTTAGTCACTGAGAAAGTTTCCCCTCCCAGCTGTCCCAAGTATCCAGCCATTAGCGCTTCTTTGCAACACAAAGTGGGAAAAATTCCACTGGTAACAAGTAAAGAAAAGGAAAGGGAAAAGAAAAACAACAACAAAAACCCCCTCAACTCCCAAGACCCTGTCAGAGCCATCCCTGTCCCTGCACTGCCCCAGCTCTGCAGCCCCACAGCTTCTGGATCAAGAAGGGCAGAGCCATGAGGGGGGGAAATGCACAGGGACTCCTCCTGGGAGGGACCTCAGGAGGGTTCCAGGCCAGGCCAAAGCAGAGTCAGTGCAGAAAGGGACACAGGGAGGGGCTGTTTGTGTGCTCTGCCATGGCAGGATGAGATACAGAGCTGCAGAGACACCCAGACCATGTGGATCCCTGCAGGAGCTGATCTCACACAGCGGCTCCCAGGCCTCTGCTGCTCACTGGTTGCTCTGGTTTGATGTTCCCTGCTGGTCACACCCAGCCCCACACACACCAGTGCTGTGTGCACACACACCAGTCTCACCAGTGCCTGGGTCCCCAAAGGACACAGGACCTGATGATTTGTGGTCCCTGCTCCAGTATCTGGCACTCAGACCCCCTTAGGTACCCAGAGCAGAGAGAGCTGCCTTGTCCCACAAAGTTCTTGGCAATGGAGGTTTTAAGAAAATGCCACAGGCAGTGGGGATCAGCTGTAGGGCATGGCCAGGGATGGGCACTGAGCATCACCTCTGAGCAAACCACCTTGATCCCCCATCCTTTCCCTTCCTGGGGTCCTTTCTTAGACATCTGTCACAGTTTCCTTAGTTTTACTAAGAACTCATGTAACAGTGAGGGGCCCAGAGGAATCAAGGGGCCATTCCATACTTCAGGGCCTCATGGAACCAAAAGTCCATTGTGACCTTGTGGGGCCTCATGGAACCATGGAGACCATGGTGACACTTCAGGACCCACTGGAACCAAGGGGCCATTTTGTCACTACAGGGCCTTGTATAACCAAGGGGTCAGTGTAGCACAGCAGGGCCTCATGGAAGCAAGGGGATCACAGTGACACTGTGGGGCTCCATGAGACCACGGGGACATTCTGACTCTGTGGAACCAAGGATACCATTGTTACAGTATGGGGCATCACGGAACCAAGGAGGCCATTGTGAACTGGCAGGGGAACCCACTGAGACGATGATGTCACTTCAAGGCCTTGTGACACCAAAGGGCCCTTGTGGAACTGCAGGGCCTCGTGGAACCAATGAGACCATTGTGACATTGCATGGCCTCATGGGAGCAAGGGGCCATTGTGACACTCTGGGGCCTTGTAGAACTGAGGGGCCAATGTGACACTGTGTGACACCATGGAACCAAGGAGAGCATTGTGACACTACAGGGCTCCATGGAACTAAGAACTCATGTAACAGTGAGGAGCCCAATGGAATCAAGGGGCCATTCCATACTTCAGGGCCTCATGGAACCAAGGTGCCCTTGTGACACTGAAGGGCCTCATGGAATCCTGGAGACCATTATGGTATTTTGGGACCTCATTGAATCAAGAGGCTCTGCAGGGCCTTGTGGAACCAAGGAGCCATTGTGACACTGCAGGGCCTCATGGAAGCAATGAGACCATTCTGGCACTCTGAGTCCCCATGGAACCAAGGGGCCATTGTGACACCACAGGGCCTAACAGAACTGAGGCAACCACTGTGACACTGCAAGACCTCATGGAAGCAAGGGGCCATTGTGCCACTGTAGAGTCAGAGAGACCATCGTGATGTCACTGGGCCTCATGGAAACAAAGATCTCTTGTGACTCTATGGAGCCTCATGGAACCAAGCAGCAAATGTGGTGCTGCAGGGCCCCATGGATCCAAGAACATGGAACAGTTTGTGTGCTTGGCCTCTGGGGGCTGCCTGACTGGTCCAGATGACCTTGGCATGTTGAGGGTTGCTTCTCATCTTTCCTGAAACCTTGGAGTTCTCTGCTTTCCTTCCTGTGGGAAAGATTTGTCCTTCTCCTCCAAGTGCCCATGGCCAAAATTGGCATTCTACCTCCCAATTTGATTATATCCTTGGATTGTTCCCATAGGAAACCTGCCAGGACAGACATCTCTGGGTGACCTTGGCCTCTTAGGGGCCACTTCATATTTGCTTTCCAAACAGTGGGAGACTGTGCTTTTCTTGCCATGGAAAAAACATCTTTCAAGTCCAAGTGTCCGTAGCCAAAACTGGGACTCTAGCTCCAAAATTCCTTAATTTCAAGGATAGCTCCCAGACAAAAGCTGCCAGGACTGTCTAAGTTCCCTTGGCACCCTGAAGGCAAGTTCTCATCTGCCTTTGAAACACTGGGGCTCTGCCCTTTCTTTCCTGTGGACAAGAACTGTCATTCTTGTCCGGACGCCCACAGTTGACACGGAATTCCACCTCCAAAACTCCCCATATATCCAAGGATTGCTTTCAGACAAAAGCTGCAAGCACAGACAGGTGAGGCTTGCCTTTGCCGCTGGTGGGTGCCTCTCATCTGCCTTCAAAACTCTGGGGTTCTGTGGTTTCTTTCCTCTAGAAAAGAAGCATCATTTTTGTCCATGGCCTCAAGCATGTGACCACTATATAGGTACAAAGGAGCTCTGTGCACAGTGGAGTGAAAACAGAGAACAGTGGAGGAGAGCCCTGGGAGTGTTTGAAGCGAGGTTTAGGAGATGGTGAATCCTTTTGACATGGTAGAAGACAGCCAGGTGGAAAAAAAGATTTAATGCAAAGGGCTGCTGAGGAGGGCCAGAGTGGACATAAGGAAAGGGGAATTTTCTACCCAGGGCAGGGCTGTGGTGCAAGACGACTCTCAGAGTCTGGGTCAGCCTAAGGCTCTGTGTGCCCGTGCAGAGGCAGCAGGCAGGATGCAGAGCTGTCAGCAAAGGAAGGGACCAGCTAGGTGGGGCAGCCAGGGGATGACGACAGCCTGCAGGGACAGAGGCGCAGGGCATGGACACCGTAGGACAGCCTGGGCTGCACAGGGCACAGGCATGGGCAGCAGCTGAAAGGCCCTGACACAGCCAACTCCTGCAGCACTTTGGCCATGGCTGCTGGCCCTGTTGCTGAGGCAGGAGGAGGAGACAAGTGACCCTGGCAGCACTGGGGCCTCCTTGCCTCCTTGTCCCTGCTCAGCAGCCTGGCAGGGGCCGCCCCATGGTGCTGCCCTTGGCATTGCACATCCCGACATCCCAGTGGCCTGGGAAGAGCCTTGAGCAAGGAGGGAGGGACAGGATGTGCCTTGCCAGGGGCTGGGGCTGAGGCCTTGGCCCTTTGCATTTCTGAAACACATCCATGTTTCCTCAGCATGAGAGACAACTTTGCCTTTTTTTTCCCCAGATGTCATCACTGCCTGCAGTGTTCTTCTCTAACTGGCACCTGGGGACACTTCCTCAGTTGTGTGTGTGTGGGTCCCCAGTTCTGTGGGACCCATTAAAACTTCAAGAAACTTCCGTGTTTCAATTGAACTTTGAATTATTGAAAAGTTTTTTAAACACACTCTCTGGGACTGACACCACTGTAAACAACAGCAAAGTCTCAAGCGTGTCATTAAAGTCCTGAGCTGGGTCAGGCTCCTGGCACAGAGGCTGCTCCTGGCAACCAAGAAGAGCTTAAAAAGACATCTGGAGGAGAAGCTCCTCTCCCAGCCCAGCAGGGCTGAGGGCATTTCTTGCAGGTATCTGAGAGCAGTGAAGCAGAGAGGTTCTCAAAGCAACTGGAAGGACAATTCTGAGATCATTCAGGGAGAAATCTTCACCACTTCTCACAGAGTCTCTGGCTGCAAGGATCTCCTAAAGCTGACCCAGGACAGCACTGACAGGAATGTAAGGATGGCTCTGCTGCCCTTTCTGGGTTGGGGGAGGATGTGCTCCAGAGTGGGGCTGCCCTGGGCACCATCAGAGGGACAGGGCAGGACGGCTCCTGCTGCCAGGGACGGCTGCAGGGGCTGAAGCTGGGGCTGCAGCCAGGGGTGCCCAGGGCTGGGGTGCAGAGCAGCTCCTGCAGGCCAGGCCAGGCCAGGGGATCTGCCACCTGCCAGGGTCAGCTCTCAGCCTGCCTGGGAGCTCCCATGGATGGTGAAGGGGAGCTGTGGGTGCAAGGAGTGACTGCTGCCAGGGCAGGTCCTGCTGCTGTGGAGAGGGTGCTGTGTGGGCCAGGGCTGCTCAGAGCTCCAGCTCATGCCCAGGTCATTTCTGAGGAGACTTTTCATAAGCACATTCAGGGCAGGAGTTTCCTGCTTGAGTCTCTGCTATCCTGAATCTGTGCCTGCAGCTCTCAGCCTGCCTGGGAGCTCCCCATGTCACTGTGGGGAGAAGCTGGAGGTGGAAGGAGCCACTCCCACCAGGGCAGATTCCTCCTGCTGTGGAGGTGCTGCTGCATGGCCAGGGCTGCTCTCAGCTTTCTCATAAAGGAAAGGGAAAGGGGCTGTCAGCTCTGTCGGTGTCACTGAGATTTCTGCACTGTCACCCTGGGCATCAGCAGATCTGCCTCAGAACTCCCTCAGAAAATGCCTCCTCACCCTCCTCTACCCACAGACAGCACCAGCAGCACCTTGGCTTGCAGCATCTCTGTTTGTCTGAGCTGTCCTTAAGGCCCTGCTTGCAGGAAGATGCCCCTGGGCAGTGCCCTGTGCTTGGAGGGGTGTGCAGGGCAGAGCTGAGCCCCAAGGGTTGTGCTGGGATAGAGAGAAAGAGCTCCTATCTAGTAGGCACAACTCCAGGCTGCAGAGGGCCAGACCAACCCTTAATATCCCTTCCTGTCCAGCAAAAAAAAAAAAAAAAAAAAAAAAAGAGAGAGAGACGAGTTTAGGGAAATTTTTTTTGAAATTGAAATTGGAACTTCTAGAAAGTCTGCAATTTTAATGCATGGGTAAAGTGCAATCAACCTTATTAAAATGAGGTGTAATGAATAAAAAGGCACCTGCTTGGGGACCCACTGACTGCAGTGGGGGACAGAGAGCTTTGTTTTACCAGTGGGCTCCCCAATGATGAGGGTGAAAGCAGTACTGAAGATGAGACAGTAGCTCAGCAGCAGCACAAACCTGAATTACAAAAAGCTTTGCAAATTTCCCTCACAGGGAGAGAAGTGAATCTTGAGAAGATAAAATCCATAGGATTCACGCAAAGAGGGTTGTCCCAGCTTGTCAATGTGTTCTTTCAACAGTTCACCATGCCCAGAGTGAAGAAATGTCCAACAGCAGCTCCATCAGCCACTTCCTCCTGCTGCCATTGGCAGACACGCGGCAGCTGCAGCTCCTGCACTTCTGCCTCTTCCTGGGCATCTCCCTGGCTGCCCTCCTGGGCAACGGCCTCATCATCAGCGCCGTAGCCTGCGGCCACCTCCTGCACAGCCCCATGTTCTTCTTCCTGCTCAACCTGGCCCTCACCGACCTGGGCTCCATCTGCACCACTGTCCCCAAAGCCATGCACAATTCCCTCTGGGACAGCAGGACCATCTCCTATGCAGGATGTGCTGTTCAGGTGTTTCTGTTTTCCTTCTTCATTTCAGCAGAGTATTCCCTCCTGACCATCATGTGCTACGACCGCTACGTGTCCATCTGCAAACCCCTGCACTACGGGACCCTCCTGGGCAGCAGAGCTTGTGCCCACATGGCAGCAGCTGCCTGGGCCAGTGGCTTTCTCAATGCTCTGCTGCACACAGCCAATACATTTTCCCTGCCCCTGTGCCATGGCAATGCCCTGGGCCAGTTCTTCTGTGAAATCCCACACATCCTCAAGCTCTCCTGCTCCAAATCCTACCTCAGGGAACTTGGGCTCATTATGCTAAGTGCTGCTCTTTTTTTTGGCTGTTTTGTGTTCATTGTTTTCTCGTATGTGCAGATCTTCAGGGCTGTGCTGAGGATCCCCTCTGAGCAGGGACGGCACAAAGCCTTTTCCACCTGCCTCCCTCACCTGGCCGTGCTTTCCCTGTTTGTCAGCGCTGCATTTTTTGCCTACCTGAAGCCCCCCTCCATCTCCTCCCCATCCCTGGATCTGGCCCTGTCAGTTCTGTACTCGGTGGTGCCTCCAGCCCTGAACCCCCTCATCTACAGCCTGAGGAACCAGGAGCTTCAGGCTGCAGTGTGGAGACTCATGACTGGATGGTTTCAGAAACATTAAACTACTGGCCAATTTCTGCAAATCATTTTTAATAAAAGCCATCTTTGATAGCTCTTGTGCGTTGGTTGTGGGTTTTTTCCCCTGTGTTTTAGTTTCTCAATTTGTTCACAAAGAAAGTCTATTCTTTGTGTCACTTGTCATTTTCATTCTCTCCACCTTTGCTGTGGCCCCAGACTATGTCAATGAGGACTTGTGCTCTCATTGACTTTAAATGAACTAAACAATCTCCCAGCAAAATTTTCACTTGAGATTCCCCTTTTGTTCCCTTCTTTGGAGCTGCAGCAGCAGTGTCTACTTGAAGAGCTGGGGGATGGTCAGGGGTATCACAGATGATCTGGTTCTGCTGGCCATACCATTCCTGATCCAGGCCAGGGGCCATTGGCCTTCTTGGCCACCTGGGCACACTGCTGCCTCATGTCCAGCCTGCTGTCCAGCACTGCCCCAGGTCCCTTTCTGCCTGGCCACTGTCCAGCCACTCTGTCCCCAGCCTGTAGCACTGCAGGGGTTGTTGTGGCCAAAGTGCAGGACCCGGCCTTTGGTCTTGTTAAACCTGACATGGTTGGATTTGGGCCCTGGATCCAGCCTGTGCAGGTCCCTGTGCAGAGCCCTCCTACCCTCCAGCACATCCACACTCACACCCAGCTTGGTGTCATCTGCAAATTTGCTGATGCTGGACTCAATCCCCTCATCCAGATCATCAAAGCAGATATTGAAATCCACGCTGGCTGGCTCTGATCCCTCGGCCATCCTGTGGGTGCCCTGTGATGGCACTCAAGGTGATCTGTTCCAGAACCTTGCTGGGCACCGAGGTCAGGCTGACAGGCCTGGAGTTCCCCAGATCCTCCTTGCAGCCCTGCTTGGGGATGGGCTCACATTGGCACCTCCAGGCCTCTGGGACCTCCCTGGTGAGCCAGGCCTGATGAGAAATGATGGAGAGCAGCTTGGGGAGCTCATCCAGCAGCTCCCTCAGGCCCCGGGGATGGAACCCATCTGGTCCCAGAGACTCCTGTGAGCATCTGAGTGGCTCAGCAGGTCTCCCGCTGCTTCCTCTTGCATTTCAGGGAGGCTCTTCTACTCCCTGTGCCCATCTACCAGCTCAGGAGAACACTTGTCCTGAGGATAACCTGTTCTATTTTTGAAACTGAGGCAAAGTAGGGGTTAAGTACTTAAGCCTTTTCCTCATCTTTGGTAACCACGTACCCCCCAATAAGGAACGGAGGTTGTCCTTACCCCTCCTTTTGCCATTAATGTCCTGAAAAAATCATTTTTTTTTATTTGAGAAAAGTGGACTTGTTAAGCTCCAATTGTGCTTCCTACTTAGTAATTTTCTTTTTGCAAGACCTAACAACATCTTTAAATACTTCCTGAATTACCTTCCCCTCTGTCAAAAGCTTATGCACCCTCTTTTTTTCCTGCGAGTTCCAGTAAAAGCTCCATGCCTACCAAAGACAGTCATTTTCCTCGCTGGATTATCTTTAGGCACACAGCCTGCCCCTATTCATTAAAAATTTCTTTCTTACTTTGTGCCATGCTTCCTGGACTGTCATGTTTTAAGGGCTGTTTCCCTTAAATAAAACTGTACCAGATTTTATCCCCCTTACATCTGGATCCTGAATAGGCCAAAGTTTGCCCTCCATAATTACAGTGTAGTTTTAATAATGCCTCGCCTTCTTTCACAGAATATTTAAAAACTCAATAATTTCATAGTAACTGTCCTCCAAACGGCCTACAACCACCATATCTCCCACCTGCCTTTCTCTGGTTGTGAACAGCAGGAGACAAAGCTTTCTTTGGCAGTGGGAAGAGAAGGAAACCTTCCAAAGTGCAGCTTGGAAGGTTCAGATGAGAGGTGAGGAAAAAGAAAAGTCCCTGCCAGGGTAGAATTTTGGTGCACCAGGTGTCCCAGCCCTGGTGAGCCTGGGCCATGGCCTGGCTCTGTGTGCCAGGAGCCGGCAGCGCTGGGTGCAGGGAGCCCAGGGAGGGCCCAGAAATGCTGGGCTGAGAAATGCTGGGGGCACAGCCAGATGGGCGTGTGCAGCCGGCCAGGGCACAGCAGCAGCACGCACAGGGGGCACAGCCTGCAGGACACATGGCCAAGGGCTGGGCACGGCTGGCACGGCCACAGGCACCCAGGCCTTTGTCCCCTGGGCTCTGGCAGTGCCTCTGGAGGCCCCACTGAAGGAACTTTCCTTGCAGGGGCTGCACTTTGCTTCTGCCTCGGCCCTCCCTGAGGAGGCTGGCAGGGTCCCACAGCTTTAGGACATTTGTCCTCGCTGCCCCTCCCATCCCACTGCCCCACCAACAGCCCCGAGCCACCCGGGAGGGACAGGCCCTGCTGTGCCAGGCCTGGGCTCAGCCCTTGGCCTTTCTGCTTCCTCCAGCCAGCCCAGGCCTTGCTCAGCATTGCAGTTCCCTGCTCACAGCCTTGGGCTCCCTGCAATCCTGGCCTCAAGGATCTGCTCTCACCAGTCCCTGCGGAGCCTTTGGCACTCCCTGCCCTCACTGGGGCCCAGTGATGCTCCAAGGGCCTTGGAGTTTTGCTTCTGACTCCTTGAGCAGCTTCTTTAACCTTCTCTCAGTGCCTGAGGGTCCTGGACTCAGCCCCAAATCCACCATGGGGCTCATGAAAATACAGAATACCCCCAGAAGCCTCTTGTCCTCCAATTGTCTTTGAGTCTTCAGGGCTTGTGCAGCTGATTGGAGTCAATTTGGAGTTCTGCTAAGAAGGAAGATTTCAAAGCACACCTCATGACTTTTTTTTTATAATCAAGCATGTTTTTATTATTCCGTTCAGAGAAGAGGTGACAGAAGCATTTCCCAAGTGATCTTGATGCTGAATTTCTCCTTGGGATATCTGGGCCCAGAGAAGAATGAGCCCCTTGCAGGCTGACCCTGTTTGGACAACCTGCTCCTCACTCCAACCTCAGCATGTCTGAAATCGCCCACCTGGGAGTGCACTCTGAAAACATTTTAATAATTTTTCTTTTTTTTCTGCAAATAAAATTTAATAAAAATGAAATAATAATTGCATTTTTGTCATGTGTAGTAATATTATTCTTTATTTTTATTGCCTAATTTTTACATTGTTTATAAAAATCTATACATTTTAACAACCAAAAAGGTCATGGTCATTGGTTCTAAGTAACACAATTCCATTCAATAATTATGGAAAACTACTGGCTCTTGACATCTCCCTCTTTATGCTAATTACCAAAATTTAAGTATTTTTGTCATTTTCTCACACAAGGTGAAAGTGACCACTTTGGACGTCATGGAGACATTTCTGGGGCATATTTGGGGCATTTTTGTGCCACGGGAGGGAATTTGGAGAACACTTGGTGGTCTGGAGGACACTCGGGGGAGCCAGGTGGGAACTTGGAGGGGCACTTAGGGGTTCTCTTAAATAATTTGAGGTCCGGGGAAGCACTTGGGGGTCCAGGAGGGCACTTGGAGGTGAGGGAGGGGAATCTGGGAGCCCTTCAGGGTCCGTGAGGGCACTTGGGGGGCTCGGACTGGGCTCTCTGGGGCGCAGGGGATGATGGGAGTTGTAGGCGCGGGTCTAACACGGTTTACCAGGGCCGCGGAGCATCACGGGAGTTGAAGGCGCAGCTCCAGTGGCTCTCGGTGGCGCGCGGGGCATGACGGGAAGTGAAGTCACGGCTGGAGTAGCGCTCTCCGTGCGCAGCAGAGCATGCTGGGAGGTGCAGTCCCGGAAGTGGCTCGAACGGGGCAATTTGGGGTCCGAGAGGGCACTTGGGGGACACTTTTGCGTCCGAGCCGCGAGCGCAGGTCCTCAGGGGGAAACGTCTGCGGCTTGGGAGAACTTGAGGGGAGCTTGGGGAACTCTAACCGGGCTGTTTACATCACGGGGCACGGCAGGAGTTTTAGGCGCGGAACTGTGTTATGAGGGGCTCTGGAGCCGCGGGGGATGACAGGAGATGAATTCCCAGAAGTTCCCATAGCGAGCACCTGTGGGAGCCTTCAGGGGATCCGGGGACGCATTTGCGTGGTTCCGAATGGGCTCCGAGGGGGCACTTGGGGATCCCGGATGGTCTCGGGGACAGTTATGGGATACATGGGAGGCGAATACCGAGGGTTCCGGGAAGCGCGGGGCATGACGGGCGTTGTAGTCCCGGCTGTAGTCGGGCTCAATCAGGCCGTGGGGCATGACGGGAGTTGTAGGCAAAAAGTAAAGATGGGGGCCGACACCAGGGACCACCCCGGTAGCCTCAATCCCCAGCGCTGATTGGCTGCAGGCGGTGATGGGCGGGAGCCTGGACAAATGGGAGGCGGCGGAGGCGGGAACAGCCGAATCACCTCCTCCAGTCCCTCCCAGTACGGTCCAGTTCATCCCCAGTGCAACCTCAGTGCCCCTCCAGGCCCACCCAGTACACCCCAGGCCCCCACAGTAAACCTGTGTTCATTCCCATTCCCTTCCAGTTCCTTCCAGAGCCTTCCATGGCACACCCCAGTGTCTGCCAGTCTTTCCCACAGCGGTCTGAGTGTCCCAAGTTTGTCCCAGTATCCCCCAATATCACTCACAGTATCCCCAGATTACCCCAGTATTGCCCAGTACCACTCCCAGTATGTCCCATTATGTCTCAGTGTACATCCACCGTCCATCCCAGTCTGGCCAGATTCCTCCTTAGCATTCCCTGTGGTCCCAGGCTGTCCCAGTCCTCCCCAGTGTCACTCCCAGTATGTCCCAGTATCTCCTACAGCATTCCCAGTGTTCCCCACTATGTCCCAGTCCTCCCCCGTGTTTCCAAGGAAACTGGAACTGCTCCCGGTTGCCGTGGCACCCAAACCCAGCCGTGGGGTCAGTGCAGTGTCCATGGGCACAGCCCCTTGCAGTGGCCCAGGGCAGCTTGGGATGATGATCCACCCTCAGCGCTGGCCCAGGGCAGGGCTGCAGTGCTTTTGGTGGCCCCTTGGGCTGGCCCACACTTGAGCTGTGGGTCTGTGTGCAGTGGGGAAAATTAGGAGGTTTACATTGCTTCAAAAAATAGAAAACCCCTTTTTGCCTGAGTGCAGGCAGCTCTCCAAGCAAAGCAGATGCCAGGGGAGTGAGGACAGACAGGATGGGCTTGGGGAATGTGCAGCAAGGTTGTCCACACTGGGTCACACCTCAAGGCACAGCTTCTCTGAGCAGGCCAGACCTCCTGAGCAGAGACCCTGGATCAATATCAATCACAGAATGCTGCAACCACCTCTGCTCCAAAGAGAACAGTAATAAATACACCCCTTAAAACAGAAATGTATATATCTTAGAAACTCTTTAAAATCCTTCTTCATAACTATGATAGGAAACCTTCCTAATGAACTGCACCAGACCAGAGGGAAATCAAGGCAGAGCCATGGTTTATTAGGAAACCTCTCTAGAATTCAATCACAATAAAACTCCAAAGTTTCCTAAAGTTTTAATGGGTCCCACTGAGGGACACAACTCAGAAAGTGTCCCCAGGTTCCACTTAGAGCAGGAAATTGGAGGCAGAGATGACAGGTGTGGACAAAGAGAAGTCAAGTCCTGCTGCCTTTGGGACCAAGGGATGTGGGTGGGGATGCTGAGGGCAGGACAAGGGGGTGACAGTGCCCAGCCAGGAGGCCTGAGTGCCTCAGGACAAGGTGTCCCCTCACTTCTCTTGGTGGCACAGACCCTGCTGTGCCCAAGGGTACCAAGACTTGGCTTCTCTTTGTCCACACCTGTCATCTCTGCCTCCAGTTTCCTGCTCTAACTGGGTCCTGGGGACACTTTCTCTAATGTGTCCCTCAGTGGGACACATTAAAAGTTCAAGAAACTTTGGAGTTTGATTGTGAGTGAATGCTACAGAGGTTTCTTCACCAGGCCTTTGCCTTGATTTCCTTCTGCTCTGGTCCTTGAGTGTTCATGGCATGTGAAGCTGCTGGATGAGCTCCCCAAGTTGCTCTCCATTCTTATCAGTCCTGGCTCACCATTTGGTCCCAGAGGCCTGGAGGTGCCAGTGTGAGCCCATCCCCAAGAAGGGCTGCAAGGAGGATCTGGCTTGGGGCTGTTGGTGGGGCAGTGGGATGGGAGGGGCAGCAAGGACAAATGTCCTAAAGCTGTGGGACCCTGCCAGCCTCCTCAGGGAGGGGCAAGGCAGAAGCAAAGTGCAGCCCCTGCCAGGAAAGTTCCTTCAGTGGGGCCTCCAGAGGCGCTGCCAGAGCCCAGGGGACAAAGGTCTGGGTGCCTGTGGCCGTGCCAGCCGTGCCCAGCCCTTGGCCATGTGTCCTGCAGGCTGTGCCCCCTGTGCGTGCTGCTGCTGTGCCCTGGCCGGCTGCACACGCCCATCTGGCTGTGCCCCCAGCATTTCTCAGCCCAGCATTTCTGGGCCCTCCCTGGGCTCCCTGCACCCAGCGCTGCCGGCTCCTGGCACACAGAGCCAGGCCATGGCCCAGGCTCACCTGGGCTGGGACACCTCGTGCACCAAAATTCTACCCTGGCAGGGGCTTTTCTTTTTGTCCTGGGAGGGACTTTTCTTTTTCCTCACCTCCCATCTGAACCTTCCAAGAGCCATTTTGAGAAGGTTTCCTTCTCTTCCCACTGCCAAGAAAAGCTCTGTCTGCTGCTGTTCACAACCAGAGAAGGGCTGGTGGGAGATCAGTGGTGCTCAGAGGCTGTTTGGGGTATACTGACCAAAAAATGATTGAGTTTTTAAGTATTCTGTGAAAGAAGGAGGAGCATCAACAAAACTTCTTCACTCGACTTACTGAGAGCAGACTTCGGCGTATTCAGGATGCGGATGTATGGAGTGCCAAATCAGGGACTGATTTTTCAGTTGAAATAGCTCTTCAAAAAAGGGGGTCCAAGAAGGATGGATACACTTCCAGAAAGAAATTTCGAAGGAGTAGGTACAGCGTGTCCCTCTGTGCCATTAAATAGGCTAGCAAGGAAAATGACTGGCCTTGGTGTGCATGGAGCTTTTGCAGGAACTTGGGGAAAAAAGAATATACTTCACCTTAGGAGAGAGGAGCAGGAAACTCAGGAAATGTTTAAGGATGATGTTAGGAAGAAAAGGATGCAGAAAGAAAATTAGAGAGGTGAAAGCTCAATTAGAGTTTAAAGTGCCTTCATCTGGTAGTTTAATGAAAATGTTTTATAAACATATATTAATGGCAAAATGAGGAACAAGGATGAAATCCATTTCATCTTGGAATTATATAGTTACCAAAGATGAGGAAAAGGCTGAAATACTTAACTCCTTCTTTGCCTCATTTTTCAAAAATAGCACATGTTGTCCTTAAGAGAAGTGTTGTCCATAAGACAAGTGTTCTCCTGAGCTGGTGATGGGCACAGGGAGCAGAAGAGCCCCCCTGTCATCCAGGAGGAAGCAGCTGGGGACCTGCTGAGCCACTCAGATGCTCACAGGGGTCTCTGGGACCAGATGGGATCCCTCCTAGGGGCATGAGGGAGCTGCTGGATGAGCTCCCCAAACTGCTCTCTATCATTTCTCATCAGTCCTGGCTCACCAGGGAGGTCCCAGAGGCCTGGAGGTGCCAATGTGAGCCCATCCCCAAGCAGGGCTGCAAGGAGGATCTGGGGAACTCCAGGCCTGTCAGCCTGACCTCAGTGCCCAGCAAGGTTATGGAACAGATCACCTTGAGTGCCATCACAGGGCACCCACAGGATGGCTGAGGGATCAGAGCCAGCCAGTGTGGATTTCAATATCTGCACTGATGATCTGGATGAGGGGATTGAGTCCAGCATCAGCAAATGTGCAGATGACACCAAGCTGGGTGTGAGTGTGGATGTGCTGGAGGGTAGGAGGGCTCTGCACAGGGACCTGCACAGGCTGGATCCAGGGCCCAAATCCAACCATGTCAGGTTTCACAAGACCCAGGGCCGGGTCCTGCACTTTGGCCACAACAACCCCTGCAGTGCTACAGGCTGGGGACAGAGTGGCTGGACAGTGGCCAGGCAGAAAGGGACCTGGGTCACTGCTGGACAGCAGGCTGGACATGAGGCAGCAGTGTGCCCAGGTGGCCAAAAAGGCCAATGGCCCCTGGCCTGGATCAGGAATGGTGTGGCCAGCAGGAGCAGGGCAGTGATTCTTGCCCTGTGCTCAGCACTAGTGAGGCAGCACCTCGAGTGCTGTATCCAGTTCTGGGCCCCCCAATTTAGGAAGGACATGGAGGGGCTGGAGCATGTCCAGAGAAGGGCACCAAGGCTGGGGAGGGGTCTGGAACACAAGTGCTGTGAGGAGCAGCTGAGGGAGCTAGGGTTGTTTATCCTGGAGGAGGCTCAGGGGAGACCAGATGGTGTCAGGGCACAGGTTGGATTTGATGATCTCCAAGGTCATTTCCCACGTTGCTGATTCCGTGATTCTCAGAAACCACCCATGCAGAAGTTGCAGGATGAGCCCTGGGCCTCCTCTTCAGAAGGTGCAGCAGCCCAGGTCCCTCAGCTTCTCCTCACAGCCCCAAAGCCCATCCTGTCAGTCCTGCAGAGCCTCTGCAGCCCCTTCCTCATTGCCCAGAACAGGGAGCCCCACAGCCAGACACAGCAGCCCAGATGTGCCCCCCTGGCCTGTGGTGCCTCTGGCAAGGGAGCAGCACGAGGCACTGCAGGAGTCTGCAGACAATTCCTGAAGCACTTGGAGGGTGATCCTGCTCCACTGGGGATGTTCCCATGGTGCCAACTCAGGAACTGAAATGGGGAGTGGAGCCAGAGAGGAAAAAGCAAACAGGGATGGGCTGTTTAAAAGGGAGGGGACAGGGATGGGCCAAAGGAAGAAATCTGGAGCAGGAAAGAGGAAATAAAGCAAATGTGAAGCCAAGCAAATACTCAGGGCAGTTTGGGGGGTGGCTGCAGGGCAGACCTGGCTCTGAGCAACAACGTCTGCAGTGGGACAGGAAACTCACAGCTCATGAGAACAAACTTTCTGGCTGACTTCAAGAGACCACCACAAACCTGAGTGGTTTCCCTCCTGGCCCCCAGCCCTTCCTGGCCCCAGGGGCTGATGGCATTTGTGCTCCCTCAGGTTCATCTCCCCACACCAACACCATGAGGGTGCTCACGCCTGCTCTGGGCAGTGCAAACAGGAGCTCCTGAGGCAGTGCTGCCGTGTCTGTGCTTGCAAAGATGCGGCACCTCTGTGAGCTGGGGGAGAGGCCAGGGCTGCAGAGGGGGGATGTTGTTGGCAGGTGCATGAGGATGCTGTGGGACACTGTCCTGGGGTGTCCAGCGCAGTGGGGATGGATCAGCCCCTGCTCTGCTGCTCCTTCCCCTTGTCTCCCCCAGGGATCTTGCAGAGCCCCAGCCATGCTGCTTGCTCCCAGCCTGCCCACGGCCACCCTGGGGCTGCTCCTGGGGCTTTTCTGTGCTCAGCATTGGCCTGGGCGTGTTCCTGAGAGAGCCTGGGCAAGGAGCCTGCAGCCCCCAGGGCCTGGCCTGAGGCGTCAGCGCTGCCCCAGCAGTGCCCATGGCCTGTCCCTGCTGCAGCCCCGGCACTGCCACCCCCAGCACTGTGCCCGGCCCCGAGAGCACTCAGGCCCTACAGCAACACCAGGGCCAGCAGGGCAGCGGGGCAGGGCCACGGCAGCAGCACTGGCAACACCAAGGGCTGCTGCTGCTGCTGGGCACAGCTGCTGTGCCAGCACTGATGTGCCCCCAGCTCTGCACACAGACATTGCTGCTGCAGCTGCAGAGAAGGGAACAAAAGAGGGATCTCCAGTGAAGACTTTGCTGGGAGATACTTTATTTCTTTTAAAGCCACTGATGGCAAAGCTCCTCATTGGAACAGTATGGGGCCACAGAAAACATAGACAGAAAAAAAAAAAAAAAAAAGGGCACAAAAAATGGCCTTGCTTTATGTATATCAATTGAAACTAAAACAAAGAATAAAAACCTGACAAGGAAACCAAAACGTGCTAACAAAGATAACATTTATTACAATTGATTTGTGGAAATTGGCCAGCAGTTAATTATTTCTGAAATTGTACAGTTATCAATGTCCTCAGGGCATCTCTGAGCTCCTGGTTCCTCAGGCTGTAGATGAGGGGGTTCAGGGTTGGAGGCACCACCGAGTACAGAACTGAAACTGCCAGATCCCGGGACGGGGAAGAGATGGAGGGGGGCTTCAAATAGGCAAAAAATGAGGTGCTGACCAACAGTGAGACCACAGCCAGGTGAGGGAGGCAGGTGGAAAAGGCTTTGTGCCGTCCCTGCTCAGAGGGGATCCTCAGCACAGCCCTGAAGATCTGCACATACGAGAAAACAATGAACACAAAACAGCCAAAACCTGCACAGACACTAACAGCAAGAAGCCCAAGTTCCCTGAGGTAGGATTTGGAGCAGGAGAGCTTGAGGATGTGTGGGATTTCACAGAAGAACTGGCCCAGCGCATTGCCATGGCACAGTGGCAGGGAAAATGTATTGGCTGTGTGCAGCAGAGCATAGAGGAAGCCACTGGCCCATGCAGCTGCTGCCATGTGGGCACAAGCTCTGCTGCCCAGGAGGGTCCCGTAGTGCAGGGGTTTGCAGATGGACACGTAGCGGTCGTAGCACATGACAGTGAGCATGGCAAGCTCTACAGAAATGAAAAATACAAACAGAAATAGCTGTGCAGCACATCCTTCATAGGAGATGGTGCTTGTGTCCCAGAGGGAATTGTGCATGGCTTTGGGGACAGTGGTGCAGATGGAGCCCAGGTCGGTGAGGGCCAGGTTGAGCAGGAAGAAGAACATGGGGCTGTGCAGGAGGTGGCCGCAGGCTACGGCGCTGATGATGAGGCCGTTGCCCAGGAGGGCAGCCAGGGAGATGCCCAGGAAGAGGCAGAAGTGCAGGAGCTGCAGCTGCCGCGTGTCTGCCAATGGCAGCAGGAGGAAGTGGCTGATGGAGCTGCTGTTGGACATTTGCTATCTCTGGACAGGGACACCTGTTCAAGGAGGAGACAGTGAAAAGTCAGGACAGTCTTTCCCAAGCAATGTCCAAGCCCTTTCTCCCAGCTCTGCCCCTGCACTCTTTTCCACCCAATTTTCCTATTCTCAGAGTCCTTCCTTCAGCCCCTCAGTGCCTGGAGATCTGCTGGGATCTGGCCCCGTGGCTTTGATGAGCAGGGGCTCTGCCAATGGACACTGAGGGATCAGCTCTGCTGTGCAGCAGTGGGGTCATGGGAACAGGGACAGGGGCCAGTCCTGGGGTTGGACTTCTTCAGCCCAAACTGCTCCTGAGGCAGAGGAGCTTGGCAGCATCTCCTGTCCCAGGGCTGAGGAACAGAGATGGCCAAAGGCAGTTGGAGAGGGTTTCCTGCTGTGCCCACGGAGATCAGAGAGAACTGTGCAATGCAAGAGCATTGGCTGGAACTCAGTGAAGGGTGAGGAGAGCTGCTCTGTCACTCCATCTGTCCCCAGCTGCCCTTTCTGAGATTGAGGGCAGTCCCCGTGTTCCCCTGAAAATCAGCCTGACACAGCTGAGAGCAGAGGGAGCCAGAGCAGAGCAAAGTGGCTCAGCCTTTCTCAGAGTCTCAGCCCTACTCCTTTCACCCAGTGTCCCCTGGATGCAGCTCACAGCTTGGATGGCATCCCCAGGACACACCAAGGGTCCTGTCCATGGCACTGCTGGAGGAGAGTCGGCTCATTCCCAGCCTGCCAGCCTGCCCTGCCCAGAGCTCCCCAGGGCAGAGGGAGCTGGGACACCCCATTGCTGTGCTCAGCCTGCACAGGAGGAGCCCAAGGGCTGGGCCTGAGCCTGCAGCTGGAACTGCCATTCCCAGAGAGCCCAGAGTCAGCAATGCCAGGAGCACCTGGGCAAGGCAAGGAGAGAGAGAGCCAGGCCCTGAGGAAAAGCCTTTCCCTGCCCAGCCCTGCCCAGCCCCTGCCAGGCAGCAGCAGTGCAGGACAGTGGCCCTCAGGCCCTGCTCAGCAGGGAATGGGCACATGGCAGGAGAGATGCCCTTCATCTCTGGGGCTGCTCTGCTGGCCCAGGAGGGCACTGAGGGCCCCGAGCCCCCGGGCTGAGGGCTGTGCTGGCTGCCAGGGGACACAAGAGCTGTGCTGCTCAGGGCAGTGTGTGCCCTGCAGGGCAGGGCCGGCAGGTGCCACATGTCCCCTGCAGCAGGGCTTCCCTCAGCACTGCCTCCCTCCCTCCCTGCCCACGGCTCTGCTGCTGCAGCTGTCCCAGCCTGAGCTGTTCCTGTGGCCCCGGGCTCCTTCCCTGCCAGTGCTGCCAGAGCCCAGCCCAGCCCCTGGGCCAGCTCTGCCCTGCAGCTGCTCGGGGCTGCAGGGGTTAAAGAACAGCTCCCCCAGGCCTGGGCACCATGGAAAGGGGATGCTGCATGGATCTGGAGGCTGGGGAGCTGGAGGCACTTGCTGAGGTTCCCAGGAATGCTCAGTGTGATGGTTTAAGAGCCTCAGCCCCTGCTCTGCCCTGCACAGCTGAGTTTCCATTGCCACCAAGCTGAGGAATGGAATAGTGGGAGCACAGATTCAGGAAAGCAGAGACTCAAGCAGGAAACTCCTGCCCTGAATGAGCTCATGAAAAGTCCCCTCAGAAATGACCTGGGCATGAGCTGGAGCTCTGAGCAGCCCTGGCCCACACAGCACCCTCTCCACAGCAGCAGGACCTGCCCTGGCAGCAGTCACTCCTTGCACCCACAGCTCCCCTCCACCATCCATGGGAGCTCCCAGGCAGGCTGAGAGCTGCCCCTGGCAGGTGGCAGATCCCCTGGCCTGGCCAAGAGCCCTCAGGGCTGCAGGAGCTGCTCTGCACCACAGCCCTGGGCACCCCCTGGCTGCAGCCCCAGCTTCAGCCCCTGCAGCCGTCCCTGGCAGCAGGAGCCGTCCTGCCCTGTCCCTCTGACGGTGCCCAGGGCAGCCCCGCTCTGGAGCACATCCTCCCCCAAGCCAGAAAGGGCAGCAGAGCCATCCTTACAGTGCTGTCAGTGCTGTCCTGGGTCAGCTTTAGGAGATCCCTGCAGGCAAGAGACTGACTGTGTCAGAAGTGGTGATGATTTCTCCACGAAGAAGCTACAAATTGTCCTTCCAGTTTCTTTGAGCCTCTGTCCGCTTCACTACTCTCAGGTACCTGCAGGCAATGCCCTCAGCCCCGCTGGGCAGGGAGAGGAGCTGCTCCTCAGGAGAAATGTCTTTTTAAAGCTCTTCTTGGTTTCCAGGAGCTGTCTCTGAGCCAGGAGCCCAGCCCAGCTCAGCAGAACAGTCACAGCACAAGGACTTTAATTAACCTCTTGAGGCTTTGGTGTTGTTTACAGTGATGTCAGTCACTGAGAGTGTTTAAAAAACTTTTCAAGATCTCAAAGTGAGATTGAAACTCCAAAGTTTCTTAGAGTTTTTATGGGTCCCACTGAGGGATACAACTCAAAAATATCTCCAGGTTCAAGTTACAGCAGAACACTGTAGGCAGTGATGACAGGCAAGGACAAGTAAGGGAAAGGTGTCTCTGATTACTGACCAAACCTGGATGTGTTTCATGAAGGCAAAGGGCCAAGGCCTGAGCCCCAGCCCCTGGCAAGGCACATCCTGTCCCTCCCTCCTTGCTCAGGGCTCTTCCCGGGCCACTGGGATGTGGGGATGTGCAATGCCAAGGGCAGCACCATGGGGCGGCCCCTGCCAGGCTGCTGAGCAGGGACAAGGAGGCAAGGAGGCCCCATTACTGCCAGGCTCACTTGTCTCCTCCTCCTGCCTCAGCAACAGGGCCAGCAGCCATGGCCAAAGTGCTGCAGGAGTTGTCTGTGTCAGGGCCTTTCAGCTGCTGCCCATGCCTGTGCCCTGTGCAGCCCAGGCTGTCCTACGGTGTCCATGCCCTGCGCCTCTGTCCCTGCAGGCTGTCGTCATCCCCCGGCTGCCCCACCTGGCTGGCCCCTTCCTTTGCTGACAGCTCTGCATCCTGCCTGCCTCTGCCTGGGCACACACAGCTTTGGGCTTCATACTGAAAGGGTAATTTCATTTTTACCATGCTTGTGAAGTTTAGCACAGGAACAAGGCACACAGGGCCTGCTTTCCCAGAGAGGATGGTTGGAAGGGAAGACATCTGGTTTAAGAGTGCAGTGATAGAAAATCACAGACTGAATCTCAGCATTTCGGGTGGGTTTTTAGGTAAGGGCTAAAATGTAATACACAGGTAGTGACTGTACATAGGTAATACTCTTTTAGAATCACATGTCTGTGTAAGGTTAGGAGTTACCACAAGTTTGACCTGAAGCCTGAATAAGTGATGCCCTCTAATTGTAAATTTTTGTTAAGTAGTCTTATTCTGATATTTCAGAGATAAATCCTTAATGACACAGCAGGGCCACATAGAACCAATGGTCCATTGTGATCCTGCAGATCCAAGAAGACCATTGTGACACTCTGGAACTTCACAGAATTTAAAGCACACTGTGACAGAGAAAGGCTTTAAGGAACCAGGAGTCCATTGTGACACAGCAAAGTTTCATGGAACCAAGGGCTCGTTGTGACTGAGGAACATCATGGAGCCAAGAGTCCATGGTTACACTCTGAGGCCCTGTGGAACCAAGGGCACCAGAGTGACATTGCACGGCTTCATGGAACAATGGAGACTGTTCTGCCACTTTGGGACCCACTGGCACCAAAGGGCCATTATAGCATGGCAGGGCCTCATGGAATCTAGGTGGCTTCAGTGAACACTGTGGGTGTCCAGGGGATGCAGGGTCCATTCTGACACTGTGGATCAAAGGAAACCCTTGTGACACTCTGAGGCATCATGGAGCCAAAGGTCCATTGTGACACAGCAGGGCCTCATGAAACCCCGGAGGCCATTTGTACACCTTGAGGTCCTGGGAAACCAAAGGGCCATTGTGGCACTTCAGGGCCTTGTGGAGCCAAGGGGACCATAGTGATTCTGTGGGGCTGAATGGAACCAAGGGCAATTGTGGCACTGTGTGGCACCATTGCATTACGGGGTTGATTGTGAAACTACAGGGCCCCATGGAACTACGGATTCATGTAGCCATGGGACCCCATAGAACCAAGGGTCAATTGCAACATTACAGGGCCTTGTGGAATCCTAGAGATCATTATGAAACTTTGAGGCCTCGATGAACCGAGGGGCTCTGCAGGACCTTGTGGAAGCAAGGAGGCCATTTTGACACTGCAGGGCTTCATTGAATCAAGAGTCCATTGTGATACACCGGTACCAAGGTGACCGCTGTGACATGGCAAGGCCTCATGGAAGCAAGGGGGGAAAATTGTGACACTGTGGGGCCCAATGGAAGCAAGGGGCTCATGTGACACAGCTGGGCCTCATACAGCCAAGGGGCCATTGTGATCCTTAGGAGCTTAATAGATCCAAGGGACCACTGAGACACTGCAAGACTATCTGGAATCATGGAGACCATTGTGGCATTGCAAGGCTGCATGGAATCATGGAGACCATGGTGACACTGCAGGGCCCCACAGAACCAAAGGGCCATTGTGACCCTGCTGGGCCTCATGGAAGCAAGGGGCCATTGTGACACCTCAGAAGCAAGGAGAGCATTGTGACACTACAGGGCCTCATGGAACCAAGGGGAGAAGGAACAGGTCTAGCTGGTTTGGCCTCGCAGGGGCCTCCTGACAGGTCCAGGAAATGTTGGAACCCTTAGGGCTGCCTCTCATGAGCCCCTGGAGTGCTGGGACTCTGTGCTTTCCTTCTTATTGGAAACAACCATCCCTCTTACCAGGTGCCTATAGCCAAAAGTGATAATCCCCTTGAAAAGTATCAATATTCAATACTCAATAAACTCCATATTTAAGGGTTCTCCCATACAAAATCTGCCAGGAGAGAGAGCTCTGGCTGGCCTTGGCAATCGGTGGTCACATCTCATCTTAAGGAAGCCCTGAGGAAAGGATTTGAACAGGTTTGACTACTGGAACCTCAATGGGTCTCTCATCCTCTGGAAAACTCAGATGTTCTTTTGATCATATGTGTCTTTTTTTTCTCATTGTGTATAATGTATAAAATATTATTTTAAGCTTAAAAATATTATTCTTATCATTTTACCAGCGTTATCTGACACAAAACAACTCCTTTGCATATGATTTCATGTCATGTGTAGAAGCAAACACAAGAAAGAACCCAGCAGCAATTCTTTGTCTCTGCTCCCATAGGTCTCATCTCCTCTGCAGCTGGAGGTGCAGCTCCAGCACTTGGCAGGGCTCAGGGGGTCACAAGCTCAGCTCCCACACAAAGAACTTCTGGACCCTGGGGTGCTTTTCTTGGCCCCTGCACGCTCACACAGGCTGAGATGGACACTGATGGTTTCTCTGCCAGGCTCTCTCAGCCCAGCCCAGCTCCCTCCAAGCTCTGCCAGCTGCCCTGAGCTCTCAGCAGCACCAAGGGCCTCTCCCCAGCACAGCCCAGCCGCCTCTGGCCCCACAGCTCTGCTCAGGCCAGGCTGCTCTGGGCAGGGGCCCCACGGCCTCAGCCCCTCTCAAGGGCACAGCAGCAGCTGCAGCTCAGACAGGACTCAGCCCCAGCCATGGGCGAAGGTGCCTGGCCAAAGGAAAAGGAGGCTCCCTGTGTGCCCTGCTCTCCTCTCCAGGAGATGCTGAGAGCTCTGCAGCCCCTGCTGCCATCCCATCTGCCCAGGCCAGCACAACAGCCGTGGCCTTGTGGCCCTCAGGAGCTGTTCCTGCTGCAGGCCCAGGGCCCATGCCAAAGCTGGGGCAGCCAGAAAGCTGTGCCCATTTCTGTTCATTGCTGCCCTGATGAGGATGGATCCTCAGACACTTTGAGGTCAGTGATGAACTATACTTTTCCAGAGGCCTCTTCTTTCTTGAGCTGTTCAGTTGAGAAACTCAGTGAGAAAAGCTCATAAACATTTGTTCAAAACAACCAAACAAGAAAAGCCCCTGGGAAACAAATTACATTTTCAGTTCTTCTGTGAGTAATTAGACAGATTTCAGAAGTTCAAAAAACTTTTTAAAACCTCAAAATTAGACTGAAACACTGAAGTTACTTGAAGTTTTAATGGGTCCCACAGAGAAACACGACTGAGGAAGTGTCCCCAGGTTCCAGTTAGAGCAGAACACTGCAGGCAGTGAGGACAGAGGGGACAAACAAGGCAAAGGTTTCTCTGATGCTGACCACACCTGGATGTGTTTCAGGAAGGCAAAGGACCAAGGCCTGAGCCCCAGCCCCTGGCAAGGCACATCCTGTCCCTCCCTCCTTGCTCAGGGCTCTTCCCGGGCCACTGGGATGTGGGGATGTGCAATGCCAAGGGCAGCACCATGGGGCGGCCCCTGCCAGGCTGCTGAGCAGGGACAAGGAGGCAAGGAGGCCCCATTGCTGCCAGGGTCACTTGTCTCCTCCTCCTGGCTCAGCAACAGGGCCAGCAGCCATGGCCAAAGTGCTGCAGGAGTTGGCTGTGTCAGGGCCTTTCAGCTGCTGCCCATGCCTGTGCCCTGTCCAGCCCAGGCTGTCCTACGGTGTCCATGCCCTGCGCCTCTGTCCCTGCAGGCTGTCGTCATCCCCCGGCTGCCCCACCTGGCTGGCCCCTTCCTTTGCTGACAGCTCTGCATCCTGCCTGCCTCTGCCTGGGCACACAGAGCCTTAGGCTGACCCAGACTCTGAGAGTCGTCTTGCACCACAGCCCTGCCCTGGGTAGAAAATTCCTCTTTCCTTATGTCCACTCTGGCCCTCCTCAGCAGCCCTTTGCATTAAATCTTTTTTTCCACCTGGCTGTTTTCTACCATGTCAAAAGGATTCACCATCTCCTAAACCACGCTTCAAACACTCCCAGGGCTCTCCTCCACTGTTCTCTGTCTCCACTCCACTGTGCACAGAGCTCCTTTGTACCTATATAGTGGTCACATGCTTGAGGCCATGGACAAAAATGATGCTTCTTTTCTAGAGGAAAGAAACCACAGAACCCCAGAGTTTTGAAGGAAGATGAGAGGCACCCACCAGCGGCAAAGGCAAGCCTCACCTGTCTGTGCTTGCAGCTTTTGTCTGAAAGCAATCCTTGGATATATGGGGAGTTTTGGAGGTGGATATCCATTTCAACTGTGGGTGTCCGGACAAGAATGACAGTTCTTGTCCACAGGAAAGAAAGGGCAGAGCCCCAGTGTTTCAAAGGCAGATGAGAACTGGCCTTCAGGATGCCAAGGGAACTTAGACAGTCCTGGCAGCTTTTGTCTTGGAGCTATCCTTGAAAATAAGGAATTTTGGAGCTAGAGTCCCAGTTTTGGCTACGGACACTTGGACTTGAAAGATTTTTTTTCCATGGCAAGAAAAGCACAGTCTCCCACTGTTTGGAAAGCAAATATGAAGTGGCCCCTAAGAGGCCAAGGTCACCCAGAGATGTCTGTCCTGGCAGGTTTCCTATGGGAACAATCCAAGGATATAATCAAATTGGGAGGTAGAATGCCAATTTTGGCCATGGGCACTTGGAGGAGAAGGACAAATCTTTCCCACAGGAAGGAAAGCAGAGAACTCCAAGGTTTCAGGAAAGATGAGAAGCAGCCCTCAGCATGCCAAGGTCAGCTGAACCAGTCAGGCAGCCCCCAGAGGCCAAGCACACAAACTGTTCCATGTTCTTGGATCCATGGGGCCCTGCAGCACCACATTTGCTGCTTGGTTCCATGAGGCTCCATAGAGTCACAAGAGATCTTTGTTTCCATGAGGCCCAGTGACATCACGATGGTCTCCTTGGCTCTACAGTGGCACAATGGCCCCTTGCTTCCATGAGGTCTTGCAGTGTCACAGTGGTTGCCTCAGTTCTGTTAGGCCCTGTGGTGTCACAATGGCCCCTTGGTTCCATGGGGACTCAGAGTGCCAGAATGGTCTCATTGCTTCCATGAGGCCCTGCAGTGTCACCATGGCTCCTTGGTTCCACAAGGCCCTGCAGAGCCTCTTGATTCAATGAGGTCCCAAAATACCATAATGGTCTCCAGGATTCCACGAGGCCTTTCAGTGTCACAAGGGCACCTTGGTTCCATGAGGCCCTGAAGTATGGAATGGTCCCTTGATTCCATTGGGCTCTTTACTGTTACATGAATTCTTAGTTCCATGGAGCCCTGTAGTGTCACAATGCTCTCCTTGGTTCTATGGTGCCACACAGTGTCACATTGGCCCATCAGTTCTACAAGGCCCCAGAGTGTCGCAATGGTCCCTTGTGCCCATGAGGCCATGCAATGTCACAATGGTCTCATTGGTTCCACAAGGCCCTTTGGTGTCACAAGGCCTTGAAGTGACATCATAGTCTCAGGGGGTTCCCCTGCCAGTCCACAATGGCTTCCTTGTCCATATTGCCCTGTCATGTAACAATGGTATCCTTGGTTCCACAGAGTCAGAATGTCCCCGTGGTCTCATGGAGCCCCACAGTGTCACTGTGATCCCCTTGATTCCATGAGGCCCTGCTGTGCTACACTGACCCCTTGGCTATACAAGGCCCTGCAGTGTCACAATGGCCTCTTGGTTCCAGTGGGTCCTGAAGTGTCACCATGGTCTCCATGGTTCCACGAGGGCCCCACAAGGTCACAATGGACTTTTGGTTCCATGAGGCCCTGAAGTATGGAATGGCCCCTTGATTCCTCTGGGCCCCTCACTGTTACATGAGTTCTTAGTAAAACTAAGGAAACTGTGACAGATGTCTAAGAAAGGACCCCAGGAAGGGAAAGGATGGGGGATCAAGGTGGTTTGCTGAGAGGTGATGCTCAGTGCCCATCCCTGGCCATGCCCTACAGCTGACCCCCACTGCCTGTGGCATTTTCCTAAACCCTCCATTGCCAAGAACTGTCTGGGACAAGGCAGCTCTCTCTGCTCTGGGTACCAAAGGGCGTCTGAGTGCCAGATACTGGAGTGGGGACCACAAATCATCAGGTCCTGTGTCCTTTGGGGGCCCAGGCACTGGTGAGACTGGTGTGTGTGCACACAGCACTGGTGTGTGTGGGGCTGGTTGTGACCAGCAGGGAGCATCAAACCGGAGCAACCAGCGAGCAGCAGAGGCCTGGGAGCCACTGTGTGAGATCAGCTCCTGCAAGGGATCCACATGGTCTGGGTGTCTCTGCAGCTCTGCATCTCATCCTGAGATGCAGAGCACACAAACAGCCCATCCCTGTGTCCCTTCCTGCACTGACTCTGCTTTGGCCTGGCCTGGAAACCTCCTGAGGTCCCCCCCAGGAGGAGTCCCTGTGCATTTCCCTCCCCCATGGCTCTGCCCTTCCTGATCCAGTAGCTGTGGAGCAGCAGAGCTGGGGCAGTGCAGAGAGAGGGATGGCTTTTAGGGGGTTTTGTTTGTTGTTTTTCTTTTTCCTTAATTTTTCTTTACTTGTTACAGTGGAATTTTTCCCATTGTGTTGCAAAGAAGCACTAATGGCTGGGTTCTTGGGACAGCCAGGAGAGGAAATTTTCTTACTCACTCAATCGGAGCTTTCAGACGGTGGCAGTGTAGCTGCTGCTTGGGAAAAGAACTCATTTTTGCAGCTGCAGGAGCCCAGCTTGGTCCTGTTTATTCCTCTGGTGTGAGGTGAGCCTCTGCTCCTGGGAGCAACCACTGAACTGGGATCTTGTTATCCCCTGCCTCAAAAAATGAAGGGCCTGTCACTGCACTGGGAGCAGGGCTGCTGCTGTCCTGCCTCCCTGTTGTTTTTTCAGCATTGCTCTGAGTCTTTTTGCCACTCGGTAGCCTGCACCCCCTTTCTGCCATGACTTCCCATGTCTTCAGCCTCAGCTCCAGAGTTTCTGGTACATCTTTTCCATCTCCTCCCGTCTGGGCCGAGCCGCCATTCCCGCGTGGTCCCTGAGCCCGCCCCACAGCGCCCCCTGCAGCCCTGGGGGGATCATCGCACCTGCCCTGCCCACCGGGAGCCACCAGCGCCCCTGCTGGCTGTGACCAGAACTGCACCCAAGGGGAAAGCGCCGCGCTCAGGGAAGCTGTTCCTGGGTTCCTGCTTCTGTTCATTATTAATGCTGAAATTGTTGTTGTTTGTTTGCCTTTTATACCTACTGGTAAAGAACTGCTATTCCTATTCCCATACCTCTACCTGAGAGCCCCTTAATTTTCTAAATTATAATAATTTGGAGGAAAGGGGTTTGAATTCTCCATTCCAAGGGAGGCCTTGCCCCTCCCTAGCAGACACCTGTCTTTCAAACCAAGGCTGTTGTGGTTTAGGAATGGTGCTCTCCAATTTACTACTCACACCAAAAAGACCACGTGTCTCCCCAGATTTATATTCCCACCATCATCCCCCACGTCACAGGGGCTTTTTCCGCCTGGCCCTGCGTGATCTCAACCCATGTTTCCTACTCATGAATAACCTGGAGATTGGGGTCCATGGTAAAATCCACCCCTCATTCACCAGCCCAACTCGAGGTTGCATCTCTGCCCTGACGATCTGAGGTGTCTTGGGCCAATCAAGCCAGAAATAACTCACCTTTGTTTGGCCAGTCCAGACCCACCTGAGACACTTTAATCCTGGCAGCCCCATCCTGTCATGATAGGACACAAAATGACAACCAGGAGATTGGAGCTTTTCAGCAAGGGCCAGGAGAAGCCTGGAGAAGGGCCTGGGGACACCATGGTGAGGGGTAGGCACAGGGGAGGGCACAGGGAGTCCTGGGGTGTCCCCAGTGGGGACCACGGCCATCCCTGCCCTTGGCTACGTTGAGTTGGCTGTGACCGAGCTGCAGGCAGCCAGGGGTACCCTGGGGCTGTCCCTGCTGTGCCACAGCCCCCAGGCCTTGGACAGTTCCTTGCTGAGTGTCTGCGTCCAGGTGAGACCCTCACGGCACCCCTGGGGGTTTGGGAGACCAGGACCGCACAGGGCTCCATCCCCAGGAGTGAAACACAGCCCTGGCACCCATGGGGACGGTGACATGGGGACAGGCACAGCCCTGGGGCTGCTGCAGGACCCCTGCGGGGCAGGAGGGGTTTGGGGGCTCCCGGGGGTCCCCGCCCCACTGAGCCCGGCGGTCGCTCCACAGCCGCGCTCCAGCCGGGATTCCAAGCAGTGCCAGGTCTGCCGGGACAAGGACGGACACTTGTGGCTGTCGGGGCTGGCACGGAGGTTCTGCAGCCTGCGGGAGCTGCTGGGCACCTCCGGGCACTGGGGGCTGCAGGCACAGGGAGCCAAATGTGCCTGGAGGCTGCCAGCTTTCCCTGCCCCAGGGGTGACACCCGGGGGTTGTCCCTGAGAGGGGTTGGTGATTTCAGTAAAGGGTTGTAATTTCACAGCAGGGCTGTGTCATAGAGGCACCTCTGTGGCTGTGTGTGATAGAGGCACAGAGCAGCTGTGATGTCAGAAAGGAGATGTGGGAGATCACAGTTGTTGCAATAGGACACCAAAAGAAGACACGGACTCCATTCCAGTCGACAGGGCATAAACCCCAGACCTCTTTATTCTCTGATTCCAATATATATAGCATTTCCACCCAGACCATGGAGTGGAGGTTAAGGTTGCCACCTTTCCAATCACATTGGTCAAACCAAAAGTCCATCAATTGTTCCCACCTCAAAAGAGGAATGAGAAGCATAGCTAGTATCTTAACATAAACATCTTCTATTTATAACACTCGCATGAGAAAAAATTCAGAAACTATGAAAACATCAGAAGGCTGAAAAATCAGGGCAAAACACAATAGGAGTTGAGTGGGGTCACAGAGTGGGCAATGACATGACAGAGTGAGCTGTGACATCACAGAATGGGCTATGTGAGGTCATTGATCAGCTATGGAATAATAGAGGGGACTGTGTGACATCACAGAGTGGTTGTCTTACATCAGAGAGCAGGCTTTGACATCACAGGGCAGCTGTGTGACATCACAGGGTAAGCTGTGACATCAGCGAATGGTTGTGCAAAATCATAGAGCCATCTGTGACATCACAGGGTGACCTGTGACATTACAGAGAAAACTGTGATATCACAGGGAAGAGTCTGACATCACAGAGGAAGGCAGAGTGACATCACATAGTGGGTCATGACATCACAGTGGAAGAATGTGACATCACAAAGCAGGTTGTGACATCAGTTAAGCCTCTCAGAGTGGCCTGTGACATCACAGAGCAGGCTTTGACATCACAAGCTGGGCTGTGACATTCTGGGAGGGCTGTGTGAGGTCACTGGGTTGGTCACTCTGCCCCAGCCCCCACTCACATTTCCCCCCCAGACAAGTCTCCCCTGCTGCTCGTGCCCAGCAGGGTCCCCTGTCCCCCTGGGTCCCCCCTGCCCCCAGCACTGCAGCCTCCCCCAAGGATGTTCCACAAATCAACCCCCAGAGCCTGACATGGGGACAAGGGGCTGGGCTGTGTGACCAGGACATCAAGGACGTGGATTATCCAGGTCACTGTGGCCTGGTTTGGGTTCCCCAGGGCAGGAAAGATGTCTGGCAGCTGGAGCAGGGTTAGGGAAGGGCTCCAAGGTGGGGCTGGAGCCCTTGGGCTGTGAGGAGAGGCTGAGGGAGCTGGGCTGGTCCAGCCCTGAGCAGGGAAGGCTGAGGGGCTCCTCATGCCAGCCTGGCAGTGCCTCCCAGGAGGTGATGGAGAACACAGAGCCAGGCTCTTCACCGGGGGGCCTGGTGGGAGACAAAAGACAATGGGTGGAAGGGGAAGGAGGGGAGATCAGCCAGGACAGGAGGAGATAAAATGAGTCTGGCTGGTTTCAGAATTTCCTCAAAACCAAAAGCAGCTTGGCCGTCTTCTCCACCCACCGACAGCTTTGCAAATCAGGAATTGTTCAGGCTGTTTTATCCCCGCTTCATGCAGAGCATCCTGATTCAACAACTGAACTGTGTTTCTATCTATCACAGAATCATCTTTGTTGAAAACTGGTTTTGTACAAAAACCCCTTGTGAATGGTTAGCATGTCAGATGTTGCTGGGATGTCTCACATTGCTGAGGAAGAGTTGAAACATTTCTTAAGTTTTATTATGTTTACCTTTTTTATGTTGGCAAGGAAGTGGTATTTTCTATGCCTCTGAGTCCCACCAGTTCCTGACCAGTTCCTAACACAAACCTGATAAGTTATGGTTCAAACTTGCACCTCCCTCCATAGCCACAGCAGAGCTCCCTTGTCCCAGAAAGTCCCTGGCAATGCAGGGATGAAGGGAACAGGACAGGTTGTGGGGAGCAGGGGCAGGGCACGGCCAGGGATTTGGGGTGGTTGTGAGCCCAGGGCAGGACCCGGCCCTTGGCCTTGGGGAACCTCATCCAATTGTCCTGGGCCCATGGCTCCAGCCTGTCCAGATCCCTCTGCAGAGCTTCCTGCCCTCCAGCACAGCCACACTCCCACCCAGCTTGGGCTCACTGGGAACTGACTGAGGGTGCCCTCGATGCCCTCGTCCAGATCATCCATCAAGAGATTTAACTAACCTGGCCCAAATCCTGAGCCCTGGGGACACCCCTGGATTTGACTCCATTCCTCAGCTGCTCTGAGTCCCAGGGGTTGGATGAGGGAAATGGTGGGGTGAGGGCAGGGACAAAGTGTGATTGATTGTGAGCCAGGAATGGATAACCAGAAACTACATTTTAAGTACAGCTGAAACTTTGTTCTGGTGTAAAAGTTATATATATTGTGACCTCAGATAGAGTCTATTGAACAGAATGCTTATTTTAGGTAATAAACTTTGCCTAAATAATTCTGGTTTTATCAATAGATTTTAAACATCCTTGAGTCTTAATGGAAGATGAAGCCATTTAAGGTGAAAACATTTGAATCAGGTGCTTTTTTTCCAAAATAAATAAAGAGAAAGTCATCATCTTTGCACATTAGTACTTTTTAAAATACATCTGCTGATATGAGGAGATTCAGATTCTGAATATCACTTTTGATTTTATATGTCAAACTGCTGTTCATACCTACGTAACATAAAAGTTTCATATTGGTACTTTTCACCACATACTTCTATTGCTTTTGGGTTTTTTGTTTTTGTTTTTTTTTTTTTAAATGTCAATGTTACATAAATGGAGACAAACATATACCCAGAAGCCAATGAATATCTTTTCAACTGAGAAGATGTATGCAGGTCCCACAATTTCTCAAGATATAAATGTTAATCAAGTATCACTTAAAGATATGTTTATTCATGGAATGTTGTTTCAAGAATTGTAGCAGTTCTCCCAAGCATGCATTGACAACAAGAGGAAGGTGTGGAGTTTAGATCTTATCTTCCAGTCTGCACTTTGATAAGGATTACTAAGCTATGTGTTCAGTTCTCTGACTTCATCATAAAGGAGTCTAATTAAGAGTGTTTGAATGATACAATTTCCAGTTCAATTTCTGATTATGTTCAGTGGGAATGACTTCAAGGAAAATCCTTTCATAGGTTTGTTCAAGTAAGGGAAGTTGAGATTTTTAAGTTTAAAGAAAAGAAGAGCACTACATAAAAGAATATTTCCTTGCTATCCCCAGCCTGTTCCTGCATTATAAAGGTCACTTTCTGTAACATTGTATTTCTCAATTTAAGCTCAAAAATAATACTCTTTTTTTTGATAACATAAATCAAGGTGCTCTTGAAGGTAAGAGATAATTGCAAGCTTGCTGTACTTCATTAAGCCAATACTCTCATACTGTCACACAATTTAATAACTTTTTTCTATCCAGTTAGAGTATTTTCATGTTGGCATTTTTTTTCTCACTCCATTTTCAGATTTTTCATCACCCTTAGTATAAAGACTTATTATTTTACACCAAACAATAATCATATAATTAGAAAAATTTTAACTAGCTCTGTCACAACTTAATATTTTTTGTAAATTAGTATGACTGCAATATGTGTCATCAAAACACTCAATAGAATCTTGTAACCTAGAAATTACTGTGTAAGAATAACTGAAGAATTAGCTATTCTCTATTCTTCTTCCAGGCCAGAAATGTAATGATCCTACCTATTTCCTTCTTACATAGAAGCATTGCATCCTGGAAACATGCCCTTATTCCATACCAATTATGTGCTTTTTGCAGCATGGCATGCAACTAGGAACAAATACTTCCTTGTAAATGATTCATGTGATTTGTGATCAAATATTCACACAATAATTATGTAGTGGCACTAAATTAATATAAGTATTAGGTATCATTCAGCTATTATCAATTTTTAGATATTTGGTACCTGAAAATCCTTCCCCTAAAGATTGACAACATGTAGTGTATTTTCACAGTTCCTGAAGCCTGGTCATTTCTTATGTTATGTGATTATTAACAACTGATGAAAGCAGTCCTGGAAAACAAAAGTAATACAACCAACCGACCAAAAAGACCCAAAACCCCACTACCCCTCCCCCCCAAAAAATTTTAAAAAAAGAAGAGAAGGGATATTTTGGGGGTAAAAATTATTTGGAATGTTATTTGTTGCAGTGAATCACTACAGATGTGATTCTGTTTCCAGATGAAAATACATGAAACCTGGAAAGTTTCCCCAGAGAGGTCTGTGGCCAATGTAAACCATCATTGATTCAGCTATATTCTTAAGAGTGAAGCTGACAATTGATTTTTAACTATCTGTATGTGACTTCCCATAAGCAATTGGCTCATAGTGATGGAGAGGAAAGGTAACATGGCATCTCAGCTGTGCCATCAGCAGAGGAGGCAGCTTGTGCAGCACCTGGGCCAGAACTGGGGAATCCATTTGTCTCAATACAGCTCTCAGCCCTCTTCATCTCCCCGTGCCAGGAAAAGCCTGGCAGCAAGACCCCCTCCTTGCCTTGTTCTCTGTGGTGTCAGCGGGGCAGCTGTGCCAAGTGGCTCTCGAGACGGTGATTGCGGTCTCCATGTGGGCTCTGACTGCTGCTCTGTGAAAGATTACCAGCTCCAAGATCCGTGTCTGATACATAAATTATTCACGGAACGATGTCACATAGAGGCACGAGTAAGCTCATCTTAGGGTGTTGACTTCAGATCCTTCTTCTTTTACAAGGGGGCTGCTGATGGTTACACAGTGAGAAGGGGGGAAGAATTAGCACGTGATCATCTTTCCTCTCCATTAGGTTGATCGACTTTGGCTTCACTTTACAATGCACGGCGTGGTGGAACAGAGTCTCTGACAGAAACAGCACAGCCTGTGGTTCTGCTACGGTTAGACACACTCAGATAAATTTTTGTAATTTGCTTACTGCCTTGGAGTTTGCTAAAATGCTGTTGCAGATACAGCAGTGATAATTAAACATGAAATTCTGTTTAACTCATGAAAAGACCCTAATGAAAACCCTTTTAAACTGGTAAATTCAAAATTAGGCTGATATTTTATCTAGGGTGTATCATGAAATACGAAGATGAACTGGAATGCATGAAAGACAGAAAGTCAGTATCGATTTCTGTGTTTCTAATTTATTTAATTGTGTCATGAGGTAATGATTTTTACATTTCTATATTTAATTCTTCCATTTTCATTTTAAACAAAGATTAATATGGAAGACTGTAAACTTCAGCCTACTCATGTCAGGACTGTAATGACTCCTCAAAGCAATTTCTGAATTTTCTTCTTTGTTTTATGTAGTTCTTATTTTGCCCATTCATAACAATACTTTAAAAATCTTACTCTTCCAAGAATTTACTGTTTCTAAGCATGGTTTATTCATAATCAGTGTGTGAAGTTTTTTCAGAATAGAAACAAGATCAATGCAAATTCAGAATGTCTCAAAGCAAGTTTTGAAAGACAGCTCTTCATTTTTGTGTCTCTTGAATCCTTACACACCTGTTAATAGGACTTCACAGTAGTTTCCTGCTCCTTTCTTCTCTATTTTCCTGTTGAAAATCAATCATAGGGATTTCCGTAATGACCAGAGCTCTTTCTAAGTGCTAAAGAATATACTGATAATGATTTCTCTCATACCTACAATAAGAGAAAAAAAGAATTGAAAAATTTAATCTTCAGTTCTGTAAGGGTTACAACTAAAGATTCCTTCCTGATTTCAGATCCACTAGATGAAAAACTAACAGTATTTTACTCTTAGGATAAGTCACTTCCGAAAACTTAAGTCTTGGGGATTTAATTAAAAAACTCAAGCTAACAACTTTTGCATCATTCAATCATTTATAATCTCTACTTTACTGAAATTTAGATATCATTACTTCAAAGCTATTTTTTGTGATCACAAACAGCTTAACCAAGAAACTTACCAAAGTGAGGCTTAAACAGGACTAATGAACATAGGAATTTTTTTTCCTACCTCTGCATCTTGGAAAAGCAATGGAAGATTTGTTTCCTCAGCTGGGAATACTTAGGATGAGCTTGTCTGTTTCAAAGGGCTGAGCATGTGAGCAGATTGTATTTGATACCATTTTCATGCAAAACCCCTCAATGTTGGAGGTTGCACAAGTGTTTTCTAAAATGATATTCCAAGACTCAAAGCCCAACAGATTTTTATCAATAACTGATGCATATAAAAAGAAACAAAACCAAAAGAACCAAAATGCCAAACTATATGATTTTTGTGTATGTTCCCTTGCCAGGAAGCTGTTTCTGCTCTTTCATCTCCAGCACTAAGCATAATTTTTGATATGGAAAATTTAGCCCCAAATTAAGAAAGGAATTTTCAAACTACAAAATGTTTTCCTGTTAATCATAAACGAGGTGGAATTCCCTGCTGTTCTGTGAAACTCAATGTGATCACCAGTAATCCCTCAGGCTCCCTCTGCTCTTCTGGTGATAAAAACCAGGAGTAATTTGGGTTCCTGCTGACTATTTTGCTGGTTTATTTGCTGATTCAAGGGGTGGTTTCCAAATTATATCTTGCTTTCCACTGTTCTTGATGGGGAAAAGCATCTTCTAAGAACAGTCTCTGCAGTCCTGAAAGCTTTCAATATTGTAAAAATTGCAGGACTTCTGTATAATACAGGAATATTCCACACAGGTCTCATATTCAGGAAATACATAAATACTGCTGAAAATGCATCTGCAAATGATGCCGTGATGATTGGTTTTGCCTTGTCGTTATTTTTGTTTATTTAGTATTAACACCTTGCTAAAAAGAACAAGCAGCACATTTGTGTGAATTATATTCATTTTGTGACAAAAAGAAAGATTTTTTTTTCCTAGTTGTCGCAAGGTTATATTTCTGCAAAGTAACAATATAATAGTGGTCTTTGTAAAAGTTGGCAGTTTAATAGTTGTTTCAAATTGAAATTAAGGTTTTACTTAGAGTTGTCATGATCACTGGTAACAATAATTTTGGACTAAAACTTGATTGTCAATGCTGATACATTACTCCTCAATTCAAGAGGTATTGTATGGTACATTTCAATGGCTTATCAAGGTCTTCTGATCAGGTAGAAGACCTAACAACAAGCTGCAGGCAAATATTTTCTGCTAGTTTCAGCAGAAGAATTTCCATCAAGTGGGAGATCACTGAAGGGTGGCTAGAAAGGATTTGGTGAATCACTTTTTACAGAAAGGTACACATAAGTGGTCTTGAATTATCAGGCTCATGTACAAAGGTGCCTGTTGTGTTTCCAACCCAGAGCAAATTTCATTTTCACAGAAAAGTAAATCACAATATTCATCATCTTTTTTAGGCAAATAATGTTCAAGATTAATAAATGTGTTCAGAGGAAACATGTGGTAACTGGTTTTTAAAATATTAGCTGGCTTTATTAACTGGCAATAAAATGAGAAAGGAATTGTGGAAGATTTTATAATTTCTAAGCAGCAAGCTGTGTTCCAATTGTTTTCTCAAGCATTTTATTCTTCTAAGAACCTTGATCCTCATTCAGGCAATTGGAATACTTCCAGACATTGGTTGCAGAAACATAGATACCTAAAAAGATAGAATAATCTACAGGACAGAAAATAAAATTCAATTTTATCATTTGTTTCTTCTTCACATTCCACTTCTGTATTGTTTTAATCATTGCTTAGCTTTCTTAGCATCAGCATCATTCTTTGTTTTGGCTAAACAAGTAAATAAGTATTCTATCAATTTCTGTTTATCTTAAACTTTGTGCTAGACAAACCCACAAAAGGACTCTCTGAACTACAGGACTCTGAATTTGCCATCTCTTCAGAGCAACGACAGGTTTTGTTGTTTAATATTATTCTTTTTTTTTTTTTTTTCATGTTTGTGAGTACTTTGCTTGTGCAATATACAGTTTTTTCCTCTTTTCTCCAAGGAGAATATCTCCCAAACTGGTTGGAGAGGGCCTGCTGGAATTGGTTTTTAGAGGAGCCAATAACTTTTAAACTCTTTCTCCCAAATTTTGTCTCAAACTGGGAGAAAGAGTTAAACAAATTGGAACTTTATGTGTCAATTTATCCTATATCATGAAAAAATTCAAACCAAACCATTCAGCAGAACAGTCAAAATAAATATATTCCTTTAATGGTTTTTTGTCTTTCATATTTTATTGCTTTGTTATTTCTATGACCGTTATTCATAGATGCTCCCTGTGTTGTTGGATAGATCAGCAGTCTGCATTCTCTGATGAGCACCTTGCTGTTAGTCTTGGTAGCACTATCCTTGCATGAGCAGACATTTAATGGAACATGGAAGAGTTTCAGGAGGATGAGCCAGGTCATCTCCACCCCAGTACCCAGCTTGTTTGTAGAAGGCAAAAGGTTTTAAATCCTCTTAGAGAAGAGAATTGAACTGTGATTTCCAAATAACTTCTAAATGCTTTGGCTGTAAAAATACTTCATTAAAAAGGAAATGTTTGTATGTGTAACTGACCATCTTTGGAATAAAAATCGGTCATGCCTCTGCCAGGTGCAGCAAATTCCAGCTCTGAGCCATAAGTTTAAGAGGGTTTCTCTGCATAACCATGCTAAAGAGGTATTCAGTTTAAACAATCACCTGTCCTGGTGTACTGGGTTCAGCAACTCTGCTCATTCTGGTTAATACCCTTTTGAGGTGACCAACTCTCCTAATAAGTAAGAAACCTAAGGCTAATTTAAGGATGTGAATATTTTACACAGGTCAGGCTCATATAAGGGATGTTGTTTTGGTGGTTCTACCTCTCCTCTCTCTTTGATTTTTAACACTACCCTAATTTTAAGAAAATCCTTCTCCAGACTCCAGTCATCTTATGTTTTCCTCTTCTTGTTTGAGGGCATAAAACTGGCCTACTAGATTATTATATACTTCATATTTTTGCTTTCTTTCAGTGATTTAATGTGACAAGAAATATAATAATTTATCCCTAGTTATCAATAATGTTCTTTTCATAAGAAAAATATCATTTGCAGTCTGGCATTTATACTCTGTTCAGCTCAATAATAAGCACAAGGAGTAGAAGAGAAGGATTAACTCATTGGGTTTAAAAGCCCTTTGGGGAAAAGTCTAAACACTCTTTATATGAGCTCTAATTTTATGTATTTATTGACTTCAAAAATACTATGTACTTACACAGTCCTAACAACAAATAAATCCTGTCAGCACACCTGCAACACTGCTACAGAATAATCCTATGTTCTTTGTATTAGATGGTCCTTTTTTTTTTTTGCAAGAGATAACCAGGTTCCATTTTAACCTTATGGTTATAATTGTTATTAATAAAAGGGGGAAGGAGAATAGGGATATCACAGTCCACGATTGAATTAGTGCCATGATTGAATTAGGTTTGGTTCAACATTTATAAAACCCAAAACAAGATTATATCAGAAAAAAACCCAAACAAAATTAGATCGTTTTACCATTGGCCTGATTAAGTGACGTCATTCTAGATATTTAATACTTCCACTTTTTAATTTGGTAATGGAAAAATTCAGCAGCCTGTGGCATACATTAAACAAAACTTTGTGGTCTCAATGATCATCTCTGAACAGCTTGGGAACCAATATGGATGAATAATTTTCTTGGGGTCTCATTTACTATACCATTTTTTTCTGAAAAACATTTCTTTAAACATTGAATAAAATATGAACTTGTCTGATGCCAAATTTCTTGAAACCAGTCATTAAGATTTATTATTTCCATTATGAATACTGTCCATTATAAAAGAAGAAGAAACATGACTGTAAGGCAAGCATATATTTTCTGTCATAGCACAGCAGTTTGTGTTTAATGACTGATGTTGTTTGCTGTTTGGGAAAGTAATAACAGAGAAACAGCAAGTAAGAATTGTATTTTTAGCAGAAACTCATTATTTACATTATTTTCATTCTTCAATGAAGTGAATGCTTATTATTGTCAATAGTGACAACCAAAAGCCACCTGACCTCTTCTTGTAGCTTAATAAAGGCACAAACATTGGTGAAATGGTCATAACGTAGAAAGCATTTACAACAGGCCTCACCAAAATGTACACATCATGGCATATTTTATGAAAAGAAACTGCCTTAATAAGACACAACTGTCTCCTTGAGTCCTGTGTGCAGTTTGGGCACCACAAGACAAAGAAGACATTAAGCTATCAGAGAGTGTCCAAAGGAGGGCCATGAGGATGGTGAGGTGAGGAAGCCTTGTGAGGAGGTCATTTGCTTCAGCCTGGAGCAGACTGATGAGAGTCCTAAGTGAGGTCAGCATCCTCATGAGGGGAAGCAGAGAGGCAGGTACACATCTCCTCACTCTCCTGACCAGGGACAACACTCACCCATTCCTTAAAGGCTATGAGGACACAATGCTGGTTTGACTCAGAAATTAACAATCCCATGAGTTGGCAGCAGCTCAGCAGCCCAGCTTCTCTGGAGGTAGGCTTTACTTCTTCCTTCTCATCTGTTCTCATTCTCCTGTTAACTCTTTGTATTGACAGGAACATCTTCCATTCTCTCCTCTCTCTTCCTCCTGCTCTTTTTAGAGAAGTGCAGATGCAGTCAGCAACTAAATAGACATTTCCCACTGGTATAAATTCTCAAAACTAGTAATTAAAGTCCAGCCTCATTTTTCACCCCTCACCCTTGTGTTTTTTGAGAAACTGAATTGCTAATGATTCTGGGAAACCTGAACTGCTGCTGCCTGCAATTAGCTAATAGTGGGCAATATTCTCAACCTGTTTTGTGACTTTGGAGGCTTGTGATCATCTGTTTGAGAAGGGAATGAAATTCAATGTTTCCCCAGCACCAAAATGTTATTATCAAATGAAGAGCAGTTTTCTGTGAAGTTTCACTTTGGAGGAGTCTGTGATGTGTGCTTTTTTGCTCAGATCTACCAAGGGAGCTGAGAACTGCATTGCAGGTGATGCAGGAAAGTACAGCACTACAGGAAGCTCTCTGAACAAGTCCCATACAAGGTTCCTGAATTCACAGTTATGTATTTCCAGTGGTCCTCCTCTATTTGGTCTTGCTTTGTACATAATTGCAAAGGCAGAGACTGTTGCCATCTCATCTTTTCTATTCCTTGGTGATTAACCGTGTTTGTCAGTGACCTGTACTGGTGCTGTCTGTGAGTAGTGGAAGGTGAGGAAAAAGCTGAATGAGAGGACAGACAAGTACAATTCTTTGTGCCCTCTCAGCTTTCCTGCTCAGCCCACGTGCACAGCTACAGACCATGGTCTGTGCTCCCACATGATGCCTGTTGTGGCCGTCAGGAAAGGTGTAGGCAAAGGTCTTCAAAATTAACACAAGTATTTCCTTCACAAATACAGCTTAGAAACGAAAGTAACTGGACACAATTTGTTCTATGCAAAACGTTCCACAGCTGAAAACGTCATCATAATTAAAACCCTCAACACTGGGACTCTGGACTGAAAACACAATGTCTTGTTTCTACTCTTTCAAAATAATGCTATGTGCTAATACAATATATATGTTTAAGCTGATGAAACTTCTGTCAACCCTACTATGATTCTGTATAGTGGTGTTTTTTTTTTTTTTTTTCCCATGGATTCCAACCATTTATCAGTAAAAAACTGTGTGCCTATCTGTAAGTTTCTAAAATAATTTCATCTAATAGGATCAAAGAATTACAAAAAATCGCTTTCCACAGATTACAGTAGTGTGTTGTTACAATATATTTCAAAACATAACTTGTATAATCTCTATATCTATAACAAGATTTAGATTTGTTTCTTCACTATAACACAGTTCTAGACAAGCTTTCCAAAACAAAAATCAAAGAGCACTTGAGAAGCAGAAGAAATAAATTTGTAATAAAGCCATAGTGTTCTGTACAGATAGGGAATGAAACTCTAGGAACATGAGTATTTTTCATTGTAATTTTTCATAGTAAAGATGTCATTGTAATAAAAGTATGTTTTAAAATTAGTGACATTTTCAAATTGGTTTCAGATTTATGAGAAAGCTGTGCTGGTGGGAAATAATCCAAGAAAAAAAGCTCAAAAATGTTAATTAGAAAATACAATTCTTGTTGTGTCTTGAGCTACCAGAAATATCTGCTAATTGCTACCAGTCATCTCCTTTCACTTCAAGCTGATCTAATTAATTTCAGAGCCTGGATTTCTAGGTTTCAGAAAATTTATTTGCTCTTGAAAGCTTTAATAAAAACTCGCATATCACCTGAATCAGGTAGACATTTTAAAGTAGATTCCACTTCAGGTAAATCTATGGCAAATTTTTCTTCCCATACCCTTTATTCTCAATAGAAAATATTTTGATACACAACATAGCTAATGTAAACATTTGAGATAACCATGTTTGTATTTAGGAAATTTTAATTCATGCATAACATACACAGAGATAATTTTAAAAGATGTCATCTATTTATATACATTTTTTTGTTAATCACTCACCTCCCATAAAGACGAATTATTACAGAAATTACCTGGATGCATGATATATTTTGCATTCTGTGCATTCTGTGGCCCTTCTGAATGAAGTATTTCTAAATGAAGTATTTCAGTTTCATTTGTATTTTGTATTTAAGAATTTATCATAGAACAGGATGCAAAACAGTTCCCTGTGCACGTTTAACAAATTTAGAACAAGCATTTGGACACAAGGGTTATGTTTAGAATTATGTCTAACGTTAGAAAGTTCTATCTGTCAGTTGTTTGAGAAGCATATTTGGGTGGGAGATAAGAATTCTTAAACACAACTGTGAATTAAACTTAGATGAAAGTGATATTAGATGAAAGTCTGAAATTAGTTGTGATGACATTATACAGCTTTTCCCCAGCTTGCTTTCCTGTGCAAAGGTAGACTTTGGATCCCCATTTAAATATGGTTGAGAGATTGTTAGCTTTAGACAACTGAATAGTCAAAGTGTGCAGTGAATAATCACAAAATGTGCTTCCCTTCAAGTATCTGGCCAATGATCTCCCTTTTAGCCTGAGGCAATACTTTTTTGTGCATTTTAACAGTTCATTTGCTTTCACTACACTACTTGTTTCTTAGCACGTTGGATTTTACGCTGTTTTGAAGAAAAACCCTTGTGATGGCTGAAATGAGCATTTGTATTAGATGTGGTGCAGTGGAAGAAATTCTGATACTGGCTGCGCACATTTTTACATGGATAAGCAGTGTCTATGGATGCCATCTCTAAAAGGATTTATTTATACCTCTTCTTTTGTAGAAATGATGGATGAAGGTGCCATATTTACCATATAATAATATTTTCCCAGGTATTGTTTTTTTACAAATACAAATACAGCCATAAAACAAACACTCTCTGTGGGCTCTCAGCATTGAATTAGAGAGAGAGCAAAGTTTACATAGCACTCTAAACGGTGACCAACAACAAGAATCATTTCCCAAGTGGATAAAGAAAGGAAAAGAATTAAGCACACTAACTTCTAAGCAGTTCTTTTGCCCAAGGAATTACGTGACGATAGTGTAGCATTTGTATTAGTCCCACAAAGTTTTGCAACCAGCTTCTCCTTCAAAATGCCAGTATGTACAAGATTAGAATAGGGGATAAACTGAAATGTGTGCTGCAGCCTCAAGAGGCAGCCCAGCTGGGGATTATAAACAGTCTTCCGTTCAGTTTAAATACAGTACACTGAAATTACCTTATTTCAAATGCTTTTGCTGTTGAAGTTTTTTGGAGTGTATTACTTTATTTCTCTCAGTGCAGTGGAGAACTTGTTTTTTATAGAGCAATTTTGGTCCGAAGGAAGTTGAACTGCTTTCAACATTGAAACAAGGAAAAAATAGACAAGACCAAAAAAAGACAAGTAAATTTCCTTACTTTAACCTGACATTCCTTTCTCTTCAGGTTAGGTCTAAAAAAAAAAAAAAAAATTGGTTAACTTTTTTTTTACCCTGTGTCATTACAATATTACCAGCAAATGTATCTTTGTAAACTCTTGTATATCTTCTTAAAATGAGTAAAATTGACCAGCATAATATTTGATCTCTACAAAGGAAAAAAAAAAAAAAAAAAAGAGGAGGTGGGAAAAGCATGAGGGATAGTTTTCCCCTGGAAATTTTTTTCTGAAAATGCTGTTTTCTTATTTGCTCTCCAAGATACTTTTGAGGATTGTAACACTCTTTAGTAAAGAAAGACTTGACATACAAAGTTTTGCTCTCCATTTTTCAAAGATGTTAAATTTAGCAGTATGTTTTATTGATGGAAAACACAAGTGCCTCACTACACCAAACTTATTTTTCTACCTCTTTTAATTGAAAATATCTTGTACTCTGTTCTCAGATATCTTACATGTGCAATACAACCACATGCTGTTGTATAATATTGTTCAAGTTGACAGAAATCTAAAAATGTACCAAAACCATCCAGAAATTATTTTTGTGTAGATGATAGCAGGTTGCAATGTTTGTGCTTATTGTCTTAAATGTGTTTTTAATAGGAAATGAGAAATAAATGTAATGGGTATCAACACAAAGCAACACACAATTTTGAAAACTGAAATTTATCTGAGGGGTGCAGAAACTGGCTGGAGCTGAAGAGTGCTGTACCCAATGCCTATCTGCTAAAATTTTGATTTACTCTTTTATCCCAGAAATTCATTAACGTATACTGTATAAGTTCAAGGTAATTCTTAAAGTAAACAGCAGTATTGCTGCTCATTAGTTTTCATTTAAATATTGTGGTAATTTTTCAGCTTCTAAGAAGGTATTACCATGTTCTTTTTCAACAAAACCCCACATCACCTTTTTCTTGTTTTCAAGGCATTCTTTAGACGACTGCTGGATGAGAGATGGTCACCATATGTCTCTCCATATCTACAACATGTGTCTAAATGTTACCAGTGCCACCTTTGCTTTTCATGACAATTTGGAAAGAAGAGTTTAAAAATGGTAAGGGATGTATGTGGAAAATTTAAAGTCCCTTTGGCAATGGAATCTGACCTGGATTGTAGGGATATTAGCCATTCCAGATCTTTAAGGAATATTTAGGTCTTAGACATTTTTAAATTTTATTTAAATCACAGTGAGTGTAATACAGTAAGAATGGACTTCCAGTTTCCTTCAGCTGATAGGAAAACCCATCTATATGATTTTTTTCATACATAGTTGAGCTATTTCTCTGTTGTGTCCCATAGTTTTGTTCTGTTCCAGCGCTGCATTAATTTTTCGTGTCCTTCATTTACATCCCTGGCTGAACTATTAATGTGGACTTGAAACACAGGGTATGTCTTTAACTCTCTAATTCCCCTAAGTGGCCTTTTCTTATTTTCTGTTTTATTCCCTGATTGTGTCACCAAAACCCTGAGTTCATTTTAGACTGTACTGCATGCTCAGTCATTGAACACACAGGTTTAAAGAATTAATAAAGAGTAATGAAGATCACAAAGGTAACTGGGACCCTAAATTAAGAGAGTCATGAGAGAGATTAGTTGGTCTAATCTCAAGTAAGGTAAGAACTTACCATATGCTTGTCATGACTATCTACATTTTAAACATGATAAAGCAAATAAAATCTTTGTGCTTGTGGTAAGCCTGGTAGCCAAGGGGAAGAGAATTTTAACTGCTGATAATTTAGATCTGAATTGTTAAAGGAAATTTTTAAAAAATCTCAGGGCTTTGTTTATACAAACTAAATCATATGCTATTAACTGTTAAGTAGTAAGCTACATGAAGTTATTAAATTATATTTCAGATATAAACTGATTAAATATGTGCCATTGTCATAATCCCTGTTTATTGAAATCTCTATGGAAAATAATTAGGCTCTTTTAATCAATTCTAGAAGACTTAACCTTAAGACATTTGTTCCCACTAGTCTTCTGTCATCTGTGCTTTCTGACATGGCAAGAGTTTTTGCCAAAAAAATAAATTTAATATTATCAATTAATCTCCAATAACTGCAATAAATGGCAAACATCATGAACAGATAGCCTACATCCAACAGAATGAAATTAATTTTACCCAAGGAACCAAATGTTGTACCAGAAATTCTGTGAGCAAAAGCACTCAGCCGTGAAGTAGCAGAAAACACTTACTCAAGGTAAGTAAAGGGGAAAAAAAACCATTTTGTAATTAGTAACATTACTTACCTAACCAGTCCTCCTCCATTCCCTTAGTCCTGACTCCTAAGAGAAACCAAGAAATTACCTTCAAAAGTTGACTCTGGAGTCATAAATCTAAGAAAGATTAACTAATTACAAATCACAGACTCAGCAGACCCATTAGTTTTCTGATATTCGACAAATTTCCTCATGCCTATCATCCAACTGAGCTGTCAAAGTTCTAAAATCAATAATTAGCTTTTTCTTTCTATCCAAGAGGGTTAATGACTTAATCATCTCCTTGTCTCCTAACATTCTTTTCTATTCTTTTGGTTCAGATTGTTATTTTAGCTCCAATTGATTAATTGACTTATGTAGTAAATTAATGCCAACTAAAAGTTCTGATGTCTCCTGTTTCTGTTCTACATTTGTGTTAGAATTTTGAGAGAAAAGTAAGAAGCAGTAGAAAAGCTAGAGTCAAGAATATAGATGCTTTATTTATCATAAAATGACAGTTTTACATAATTTCCATTTTAATTCCAATACAAAAGCGATATTTGCTGTCTAGAAACTCTGATAATCCAAATTTCATGAATTTCATATATCAGAAATTGCTGTGTTTATTGTAAAAGATTTGGAACTAGATGACTACAATGAAGATGTAAAAGCTACAATTTTGTGCAGAACAGCTACACTGTCCTCACATTTCTGTGTGAACATTGACTACAAAGTTGGTCCTTACAAACACATTTGAAAACATATTCAGGGTATTCCGCTCAAATTAAATTTTCACTGTAAAATGTTCTAATTCTTCATAACTTCTTTAGTGAGTATTTTTATTCTTGGTTAAAATGCTTGTCATAAATTTCTGTAGGCAATTGCCATATTAAAACCTTATACTGTAAAGTCCAGTGTAATTACTATGGCAATGCTTTCACTACTTTTGTAAATTATCTGAAGCTGGAAAAGTTTAATGAGACATTCTTGTGTGATAGATAGATTAGTGTGAAAATTGTGTTAACCCACCTTACATAGAAGAAGTATGAGTGTAAAAAATGTAAGTAGGAATTACCTATTTCAAAGTACAGCATAATTATTAAAGACTTATCCTTAGGGACCTATTTTATGAGTTGTGGGGATATCTAGCCATGTGACTGCTTTATCTGTAACGGATTATACATGTTATGTCTTCCTTTATGTAACTTTTTTTTAATTTCAATTTTTTTCAGAAAAATACTTTTAGCTTTTCAACCCTGCAATCTGTCTTGTACTATCTTTTTAAGCTTTCACTTTCAAGAATAGATGAGGATTGTACAGTTTTTGTTGTTTGTAAATCTAATACATCTAGGATTTTTCAAATATGGAATCATCAGTTTCACTAGAATCTCTGAAAATAGCTAAAATAAATTAAATTGTACTAACACCCTCCAAAACTGCAAAGTAAAGGTTTTACTTTATTAGGCAATGTTACTAGGATTAAGATGTATTTTTAATATGACCATTTCAAGGAAATAAATACACTTAGAAGCACCTGAACAGGTCTGGAGCTTATGTTCCCTTTTCTGAACGAAATATATATGCAATTAATAAAAGGAGAAAAACTTATGAAAATTCATCAGATTAATTGCAGAAATTGCCCACTGATGTTAAATTTAGATCTATTTCAATAGATTAATTGATAAGGACAATCAGAATGTTATATTAAAAAGGCTATATGCAATTTTAATTCTTAAAAGAACAAGCTGGCAGTTTTCCCCCAAAAATTAATTTGGATGGCAATTGCACACGTTGTTATTTTTGAAGGGGATACAAGGTAACCAAGGAAGCAGGCGGAAACTTCAGCATTTTTTTTCCCACAGTAGGAATTCATAGGTTTAAGTGGGACCTTAAAAATATGGATTTTTCAAGACTGATGTCATCATTGTATCACTGACTCAATAAATGTGGAATGGGAAGCAAAATCCAGCAATACAAGAAAAATTAGCACATGAAAATGAACAAAGAAAATAACTAAACTAAATCTGCAAGGACAGTAAGATTTCCATAATCCTTACATGGAGAAATATGAAACATTCCGCAAAGTGTTTGAGAACAAATTATTCTCCTACAAAAATATGTGTTACGATGTGCCGCAGAGCCCCAGAACTCTCCTTCTCCCTTCCTGGTCGTGGGCAGTGTGTGCAAAGGTGGCCTCAGCAGAGGAGCCTGGGGGCTCTGGCCTCCCCTGCCCAGCCTGGCCCAAGCCGATTTTCAGGACAGCTGCTGGCTTTGGCTTTCTTGTGGATCCGCTCTCCTGCCTTAGTCATGTTTCCTTGTCCCTGGACCAGAGGTAATTGAGCAGTAGTGTCACCTTGATGGTATCTCCGGTTGTGTCAGGCAGCTCAAGTCCCAGCCCCAAGCTGCAGTCAGGGCAAGGAGGGCCGGGCTTGGGTGGTCTCAGCCTCTTTCTTGAGTTTTGTCATCCTGGGCAGACCTCCTTGCCAGCAGTGTTTAGGCCATGACCCCAGGCATGTCCGTCCCTGGCAGGGCTGCTGTGCCCAGAGCCCCTGTGAGGCGCGGTGGCACTGGCAGAGAGCCCCAGCCCCGGCGTGCCCAGGCCCGGCTTTGCAGGGTGGGCTCTGCGGGCCGTGAGGAATGGGCGGGATGGACGCAGCCAGGGAGCTGTGCTCGGTGGCTCCAGGTGCAGGTGGAGGCCGGGGATGAGGGGTGTCCCTCAGGGAGGGCTCTGCCTTGGCCCCGGGGCCCTGGAAGGGCTTTGCCAATGCCGCAGAGAGTGGCTGGAGCTCCCCCTCAGCACGGGGTTTGAGGGGACAGGGAGCTGAGCGGGGCAGGGGCTGAGGAGAAGCCCTTGGGGTGTGCATGGAGGAGAAGCTCGGCGTGAGGCGGCAGTGTGTGCTGCCAGCCCAGAAAGCCGGGCCTGGGCTGGGCTGCATGGGAAGGAGCCAAGGGCAGCAGGACAAGGGAGGTGATTGTGGCCCTCTAGCCCATTTTTTGAAAACCCACCTGCAGCACTCCCTGGGTGTGTGGGGGCCCCAGCATAAGATGGACATGGACCTGCCAGAATGAGTTCAGAGGAGAGCGATGGGGATGCTGCAAGGGCTGGAGCAGCTGTGCAATGGAGACAGGCTGGGCAGAGAAATTGTTCCAGTTGGCTTAGGGAGAGATGCCTGTGCCCAAATTGAGGCGTAAATGCCACGATAAGATGGCAAGATCCAGGTTTTATTTTACATGGATTTCATTTCCCAAGAACTGTGAGGGAGAGAGATAGAAAGAAATAGGAGCAAGGACTCAGAGAGAGACAAAGTGTGCATAAGATATTCTGATGGAACTAGATGATATTTGAGGTCCTTCCCAACCCAAACTATACTCTAGAGAGACTCTAGAGCATGTGTGGTTGTGTATTTCAACTTGGTATTAATAACATTATCATCAACATCATTTTATTTTAAAAATTTTTATTAAAATTATTCACTACTACTACTACTACTATTCTTCTTTTTCTTCTGCCTATACTTATTATTATATTTGCTGCTACTTCTATTTCTTCTTCATGCTAGTCTTCTTCTTCTTCTTCTTCTAATTGTTCTTATTTTTCTTCATTTTCTTCTTACTATAACTATTTCTTCTTATTTTCTTTTACTTCTTGTTCTTCTACTTCAACTTTTTTTTTTCTCATTTTATTTATTAAGACTATTTCTTCTTCCATATAATCTTATTCCTATTCTTGTTCTAATTCTAAAGCTTATTCTTTCTGGGGTTTTATCCTTATACCTAAGTCTTATTCTTTTTCTACATCTTCTTAACATTCCTATTCTTTCTAGGTTTTTTTGACTATTCTTTTTCTTTTTCCTAATTCTTATTCTTATATACAGCTTTCTATATATGTTTCTATATATGTTTCTTCATGTTCTTCATTTTCTACATCGTCTTATTCTGACTGTTTTCATTGTGCTCCTTTTGGCTTGTTTTGTGTCTTTTTTGGTGTGTGGTCTGCTTTTTTTTTTTTTTTTTTTTTTTTAGGATGGATTACATGCATCCTGGTGCAGCAGGGTCCCGACCAGCCCTACTCCAGGGGCTGTGGTGCCAGGCAGGGGCAGCGGAGCAGGCTGCGCAGGGCCCGCAGCGCCCGCCTGAGGCGGGAGGGGCGTTTGTGGTGGGGGGCCCGCTGCTGGCTGAGGGTGCCGGCCTCTGGCACCTGCTCCTGGAGGGCACGGGTGGTTGTGTGTCCTCTGGGAGCCAGAGCATCCATATGGCAAGGAGACGAGGCACGGAGCAGCCCCCAGGGGCACGGCTCAGTGGCCCCGTCCTCAACCCAGGCCAGGCGAGGGGCAGGCACGAGGAAGCCGTCAGCCAGTCTTTGCTCTCTGTCTTCCTCTTCACACAGCTCGAGGGTGCTGATGTTGTCCCATTCATCTTCCTCTGGAAGGAAGGCGTTGGCCCAGACGCTCTGATCCCAGCTGTCCTGAACGAGGTCTGGGTGACTGTCGTTGTCCCAGTTGGACAGCAGGGATGGTCTCTTTCCATTACTTCCAGTTTCCTCCTCTGGAGAAAGGTCTGGGCCAACGCACTCCTCCCAGTCCGATACTTCTTGGAAGCTGGTGACATCACTATGGGACAGCTGATGTTCGCTGGACTCTTCCCAGTCCGAGTGATTTTGGGAGCTACCAACTTGGCCTTGGGAAAGGCCTTGCTCTGTGCATTCTTCCCAGTCTGAAACTTCTTGTTGGTAGCTCCCAACATCACTCTGGGAGAGCTCTTCCTCGGTGCATTCATCCCAGACAGAGAGCTCGTGGTAGCTGCTGGCTTCCTCTAGGGAGAGCTCCTGCTGACTGGAGGCTTCCTCATGGGACCCTTCCTGGTAGGTGCTGGTTTCTGCTGGGGACAGCTCCTGCTCAATGTGGGCTTCCCCTTGGGTCTCTTCCTGGTAGCTGCTGGATTCTGCTGGGCACACCTCCTGCTCAATGCAGGATTCCCCTTGGGTCTCTTCCATGTTGATGCAGGATTCTACTGGGGACAGCTTCTGCTCAATGCGGGATTCCGCTTGGGTCTCTGTCTTGTAGCTGCTGGATTCTGCTAGGGGCAGCTCCTGCTCAATGCAGGATTCTCCTTTGGGTTCTTCATGGTAGCGTCCAGGTTCTTCTAGGAAGGCGTTCTGCTCAATGCAGGCTATGTCTTGGATCGCTTCCTCGTAAATACCGGCATCTCCAGGGCACCGCTCCTGCTCAATGCAGGCTTTTGATAAGGACAGCTCCTGCTCAATGCAGGCTTCCCCTTGGGTCTCTGTCTTGTAGATGCTGGATTCTGCTGGCAGCACCTCCTGCCCAATGCAGAATTTCCCTTGGAACCCTTCCTGTGAGCTGCCATCTTCTTCTGGGGAGAGCTCCTGTTCAGTGCAGGCTTCCCCTTGGGAACCGTCTTGGTATTTACCCATTTCTCCTTGGGGCATCTCTGCGTCTTCTTCAGTGTACCCCTGGGAAAACTCAAACTCCCCAGCCAAGGCCGCCTCCTGGCTCTCTTCCTCTGCCAGGACTGATGCCCAGTCTGCAGGGCTCCTGCTGCTCCTCCTGCTGCTGCTCACTGAGCGCCTGGGCTGCCAGTGGGCTGGGCGAGGGGCTGAGGGCCTGGGAGCTGGGGGTTCACCTTGTCCTGCTCCGTGTCTGACCTCCTGGAATGCAGAGGGGGATCCCGGGAGCTGCTTCCTCCTGAGCAAGCGGCTCTCCTGGGACTGGGCAACGCAGGGCCCCACGCCCCTTATATACCCCTCTGCAGGGCGTGGCTCTGCCATGTCACAGGGCCCCTGGACACCACAGGGTTCCAGCATCGCCCAGGGCCCTGACGGAATGCTCCTGTGTCACAAAGGGCCTCACCGGGCACCACCTCAGCAGCCAAAGCCACTGGAAGTGGCACGGAGCCCCAGGAGGGGTGGGCTTCAAGCCCCTTGTTATGATCTGGTTATTCAAATGATCAGAAATGCTTCTGCCCGAATTAGGGTGCAAATGTGAGACCATGTGCCAAAGTCAATAGTATGGGTTTAATTCAACAGGAAAGGAAAGACACGGAGAGAAAGGGAGAAACAGAATTGGGAAAGAGAAGGAGAGTGACAGAGACAGATGAAGTAGAAAACCTCCCCACTCTGTGGATCCCAATGGCATCCCATGGTTGCTCTGCCTCAGATCTTCTTGGTGCTGAGGGCCCCTCACAAACACTGAGTTCAGAGGGTTGATGCACAACCCTTGGGCCAGGAGGGAAGGCCCAGGTCCCTCCCCTGGCAGGGACAAGTCTGACACAGTCCCTTGCAGCAGGCTCTGAATCTGTGCCAGCCCTTTGCATCACCAGCAGTGCTCTGCTGCAAGGCCTCAGCAAGGAGCCTGGGCAGCGCTTTGGGGCTCCTGGATGGATGATGGCACCTCCTCAGCTGCCCCTCATGGCAAGGTCCCGTGGGTGTGGCCTTGCCGGGGTGGGGATTTTCCAGCTGAGCCAGTCTGTGTGAGGGAGGATGGGTGTTCAGTGCCTGTGAGCAGAGGTGACAGCACAGGCCCAGAACTCTCCTCCTCCCTTCCTGGCTGTGGGCAGTGTGTGCAAAGGTGGCCTCAGCAGAGGAGCCTGGGGGCTCTGGCCTCCCCTGCCCAGCCTGGCCCAAGCCGATTTTCAGGGCAGCTGCTGGCTTTGGCTTTCTTGTGGATCCATTCTCCTGCCTTAGTCTTGTTTCCTTGTCCCTAGACCAGAGGGAATTGAGCAGTAGTGTCACCTTGATGGTATCTCCGGTTGTGTCAGGCAGCTCAAGTCCCAGCCCCAAGCTGCAGTCAGGGGAAGGAGGGCTGGGCTTGGGTGGTCTCAGCCTCTTTCTTGAGTTTTGCCATGCTGGGCATGTTCATGGAATGAATGTTTTCCAGAACACATAAAATCTAGACTTTCAAAGAAACAAAATCCATTACATGAGCTTGTGAGCACATTGCCTAACACCATCTTCCAACAGATACAGAGCTTAGGTGGGGAAGCAAGGAGGTAAAAGACTGTAAAAGACGGATACAAGTGTGGAAAATTATACCAGAGTAAATGCATAAGGATCCATTTGTGACTAATCACAGATAATGGGAGGCATGAGAGTTGGATGTATACAAAGCTATTGCTTCAGGCACGTTTTTTAGTGTTGCAAGGGCTTTGTTTTTATATATGCTCCATATATGCATCATTTCGTTCACTGCATTCAAACTCCATTTGATGAGACTGACATACAGCCCACATCACTGGCTTTTCCTGAATTGCATTGTCTTTCCAAAGCCATGAGATTGATTACTAATGCACACACAGGACTGTGGTCATCAGAGCACAAATGAGAAAACAGAAAAATATTATCAAGCATAGTAGAATCTGTAAAGTTTTATCTATAATATGCGTATAAGCAAAGACAGAAGGGTGAATGAGGTTCTAGAGTTCCAAACTTTGGCTTTTGACTTCTGGCAACAAATGAGAAGTCCTGAAGTTTAACCACTGATAAAAAGTATTTGCATGCTTGGTGAATACATTAAGTGAATTGTAACAAAATTGTTTTCTTTCTCTCATACTATTTGTTCCACTGAAGGGCTTTTTAAATGCAGAAAGGGGAGGTGCTTTTAATATAGGGATAGTGCCAATTGCAAGCTCTTTGGTGGAGAATATCTTTCTGTGTTTAATATGAACTGGTTTTACATTATTGAATTTATATAGGACACAGAGCACAGATTGCTCAGTACAAAGATCTTGTTTCTCCTTGCATGGAGAGGAGATCAGGGCAGAGAGAAAACACAATCACTGGGAAATGTCCCATCTCTATATAATATATCTTTTTAACACCAGGGAGTCACAGTAGTTGAAGTAATTAGATAAGGCTTTGTTCCTTTCACCTAAAGGAGAAGCCACGTGGTGGTGAAATATAAAAGAAAATTGCTAGACCACATGTATTGCAGTTCTCTATTTCCACTGTGTTGTTTTCTTCAGTAAAATGCTTACTCCAGAATATCAGCATCTACAACAAGGAACATTTCTACGTTGTTAGGTCAAAATTAGGGGTGTGCTTTTGAACTTAAGCACATACCATTTCTGGCAAGTATGTAGGCTGCTTCAAAATGGACTTAAGTAAGAAAATATGTGGATATATGCTGCTTCCTCTAGGCAGATTCTGCCAGTTTTCAAAGCAAAAATCAAAATTCCTAGACTGAGGATTGATTTGCACAAAGATATTTTTTGCAGCAAATCAGTTTTTATGAGTTCATAAAAAGTCCATGAAAATCAAAGCAATCATTTTAAAAATAAGTCAATTATGAATCAAATAGGATTTTTCACAACTCATATTGTTACATTGAAAACAACAGGAAGAGAAATGAAAAAACCAAAAACACAGGAATTGGGTGATACTATCTTGTGTGTTACAGCTTCATCAGTGTTACAATCTGGTTATTAAAAATCTGAGAGATACCCCTGATCGAATTAAGGTGCAAATGAGATCATATGCTGAAGTCAATTGTACGGATTTTATTTAACAATAAATGTGAGGAAATGAGTGAGAAAGAGAGTGACAGATGAAGTAGAAAATACCACCACTCCATGGATGCTGATGGCATCCTGTTGATACTCTTCTTCTGGTGTATTTGGTGGATAGGATCCCAGAAAACACGGCAACCGATGGATTAATATGCAATTTGGCTGGGTGGGGAGGCCCAGGTGCCTCCCTGGCAGGGACAAGTCCGGGCTGGGCTGCATGGGAAGGAGCCAAGGGCAGCAGGACAAGGGAGGTGATTGTGTGAGGCTTGTTTGGTGTGAGGCTTTTTTGGTGTGAGGCTTGGTTTTTTTTTGTTGTTTTTTTTTTAGGATGGATTGTATGCATCCTGGTCCAGCAGTATGTAGCGGGGTCCCGACCAGCCCTACTCCTGGGGCTGTGGTGCCAGGCAGGGGCAGCGGAGCAGGCTGCGCAGGGCCCGCAGCGCCCGCCTGAGGCGGGAGGGGCGTTTGTGGCGGGGGCCCCGCTGCTGGCTGAGGGTGCCGGCCTCTGGCACCTGCTCCTGGAGGGCACGGGTGGTTCTGTGCCCTCTGTGAGCCGGGACTTCCACCTGGGGAGGCGAGGCACGGAGCAGCCCCCAGGGGCACGGCTCAGCGGCCCCGTCCTCGACCCAGGCCAGGCGAGGGGCAGGCAGGAGGAAGCTGTCAGCCAGTCTTCGCTCTCTGTCTTCTTCACAGAGCTCGATGGTGCTGATGTTGTCCCATTCGTCTTCCTCGGGAAGGAAGGCGTTGGCCCAGACGCTCTGTTCCCAGCTGTCCTGCACGAGGTCTGGGTGACTGTCGTTTTCCCAGTTGGACAGCCGGGATGGTCTCGTTCCATTGCTTCCAGACCCCTCCTCTGCAAAAGAGTCTTGCTCTGGAGAAAGGTCTGGGCCAACGCACTCCTCCCAATCTGATACTTCTTCATAGCTGGTGACATCACTATGGGACAGCTGATGTTCGCTGGACTCTTCCCAGTCTGAGAGATTTTGGGAGCTACCAACTTGGCCTTGGGAAAGGCCTTGCTCTGTACATTCTTCCCAGTCTGAAACTTCTTGGTAGCTCCCAACATCACTCTGGGAGAGCTCTTCCTCAGTGCATTCATCCCAGACAGAGAGCTTGTGGTAGCTGCCAGCTTCCTCTAGAGAGAGCCCCTGCTGACTGGAGGCTTCCTCATGGGACCCTTCCTGGTAGCTGCTGGTTTCTGTTTGTGACAGGTCCTGCTCAATGCAGGCTTCCCCTTGGGTCTCTTCCATGTAGATGCTGGGTTCTGCTGGGGACAGCTCCTGCTCAATGCAGGCTTCCCCTTCGGATTCTTCGTGGTAGCTACCAGGTTTTTCTAGGAAGACCTTCTGCTCAATGCAGGTTACTTCTTGAAACACTTCCTCGTAATTACCGGCATTTCCAGGGTACAGCTCCTGCTCAATGAAGGATTCCTCTTCAGATTCTTCGTGGTAGCTACCAGGTTTTTCTAGGAAGACCTTCTGCTCAATGCAGGTTACTTCTTGAAACACTTCCTCGTAATTACCGGCATTTCCAGGGTACAGCTCCTGCTCAATGCAGGATTCCTCTTCAGACCCTTCCTGGTTGCTGCTGGGTTCTGCTGGGGGCAGCTCCTGCTCAATGCAGGATTCCCCTTGCGTCTCTTCCATGTAGCTGCTGGATTCTGCTGGGGGCACCTCCTCCTCAATGCAGGCTTCCCCACTGGACCCTTCCTGGTAGATGTTGGTTTCTGCTGGGGACACCTCCTGCTCAATGCAGGCTTCCCCTTGGGTCTCTTCCATGTAGCTGCTGGATTCTGCTGGGGGCACCTCCTCCTCAATGCAGGCTTCCCCACTGGACCCTTCCTGGTAGATGTTGGTTTCTGCTGGGGACACCTCCTGCTCAATGCAGGCTTCCCCTTGGGTCTCTTCCATGTTGCTGCTGGTGTCTTTGGGGGGCAGCTCCTGCTCAATGCAGGATTCCCCTTCAGACTCATCGTCATAGCTACCTGCTTCTTTTAGGGAGAGCTCCTGCTCAATGCAGGCTTCCCCTTGGGACCCTTCCTGGTCACTGCTGGTTTCTGCTGGGGCCATCTCCTGCTCAATGCAGGATTCCACTTGGGACTCTTCTGGGTAGTAGCTGGTTTCTGCTGGGGCCATCTCCTGCTCAATGCAGGATTCCACTTGGGACCCTTCCTGGTTGCTGCTGGTTTCTGCTGGAGCCATCTCCTGCTCAATACAGGATTCCACTTGGGTTTCTTCTATGTCGCTGCTGGTGTCTTTGGGGGGCAGCTCCTGCTCAATGCAGGCTTCCCCTTCGGATTCTTCGTGGTAGCTACCAGGTTTTTCTAGGAAGACCTTCTGCTCAATGCAGGTTACTTCTTGAAACACTTCTTCGTAATTACCAGCACCTCCAGGGTACAGCTCCTTCTCAATGCAGGCTTCCTCTTCAGACCCTTCCTGGTGGCTGCTGGTTTCTTCTGGGAGGAGCTCCTGCTCAATGCAGGATTCCACTTGGGTCTCTTCCTCGTAGGTGCTGGCTTTTGATGGGGACAGCTCCTGCTCAATGCAGGATTCCACTTGAGACCCTTCCTGGTACCTGCTGGTTTCTGCTGGAGCCACCTCCTGCTCAATGCAGGATTCCACTTGGGTCTCTTCCTCGTAGGTGCTGGCTTTTGATGGGGACAGCTCCTGCTCAATGCAGGATTCCACTTGAGACCCTTCCTGGTACCTGCTGGTTTCTGCTGGAGCCATCTCCTGCTCAATGCAGGATTCCACTTGGGACTCTTCTTGGTAGTAGTAGTTGGTTTCTGCTGGGGCCATCTCCTGCTCAATGCAGGATTCCACTTGGGACCCTTCCTGGTCGCTGCTGGTTTCTGCTGGAGCCATCTCCTGCTCAATGCAGGATTCCACTTGGGACCCTTCCTGGTTTCTGCTGGTTTCTGCTAGAGCCATCTCCTGCTCAATGCAGGATTTCACTTGGGACTCTTCTGGGTAGTAGTTGGTTTCTGCTGGAGCCATCTCCTGCTCAATGCAGGATTTCACTTGGGACTCTTCTGGGTAGTAGTTGGTTTCTGCTGGAGCCATCTCCTGCTCAATGCAGGATTCCACTTGGGACTCTTCTTGGTAGTAGTTTGTTTCTGCTGGGGCCATCTCCTGCTCAATGCAGGATTCCACTTGGGACTCTTCTTGGTAGTAGTTGGTTTCTGCTGGAGACATCTCCTGCTCAATGCAGGATTCCACTTGGGACCCTTCCTGGTAGCAGTTGGTGTATCCTCGCCTTATCTCCTGCTCAATGCAGGATTCCACTTGGGTGTCTTCCATGTAGATGTTGATTTCTGCTAGGGGCAACTGCTGCTCAATGCAGGCTTCCCCTTGGGTCTCTTCCATGTAGCTGCTGGATTCTGCTGGGGGCACCTCCTCCTCAATGCAGGCTTCCCCACTGGACCCTTCCTGGTCACTGCTGGATTCTGCTGGGGACAGCTCCTGCCCAATGCAGAATTTCCCTTGGGACACTTCCTTAGAGCTGCCATTTTCTTCTGGGGAGAGCTCCTGTTCAGTGCAGGCTTCCACTTGGGAACCATCTTGGTGTTTACCCATTTCTCCTTGGGGCATCTCTGCATCTTCATCAGTGTCCCCCTGGGAAAGCTGAAGCTCCCCAGCCAAGGCCCCCTCCTGGCTCTCTTCCTCTGCCAGGACTGATTTCCTGTCTGCCTCCTGCTGCTGCTCACTGAGCGCCTGGGCTGCCAGTGGGCTGGGCGAGGGGCTGCGGGGGCAGCAGGGGCTGTGCGGGGCAGAGGTCGGGCTCTCTTCCCGTTCTCCTGCAGCTGCTGCTTCCAGTTCTGCAGCCGTGCTCTGCTCCAGGTGCCCCTGTTCTTCTGGCTGCTGGTCAGGTGTCTGGACCTCAAGCACAGCCTGGAGCAGCACCTCAGAGCTGCTGTGCCCCGCTAAGCCCAGCAGAGGCTGGCTGCAGCCTGGCGGGCTGCATGCGGCAGGGACTGGGCTCTCTGTCCCTGCCCTTGGCACCTCCTCACTGCCAGCAGGAGAACCTGGTGCCTTTCCCACCTCGGGAGCCAAAGGCTCGGGGGGCTCCTCCTCCTCCTCAGCGGCTCCAGCTGCAGCAGCTGCCAGCTTGTCCTCGGTGGGGCTCTGTGGGGCAGGAGAGGCGCTGGGCAGCTCAGGGGCTGCCTCTCCTGCCACCTGGGTGCCCACGCTGCTGGGAGAGCCGGGCCCCTGCTGGGCACAAGTCTGGGCATCCTCATCCTTCTCTGGCTTCATGGGCTTGTCCCAGCTCTTGTAAGTGATGCCTTCTGCCCACTGAGACAGCTCCTGGCTGCTGACACTTTCTTCCCACGGAGCCAGCTTTTGGAGACTGTTGTCTTCTCCTTGGCATATGTTGTTGTTGCTCTTGTCTCCCACTTGGGACAGCTCTGGCTCTCTCTCATCTCCTTGCCACTGGTACATGTGCAGATGACCTTGCACATCTTCCTCCAAAGGAGAGAGTTCCTGGTCTCTCTCCGCTTCCCACTGGGACAGCTCTTGGTATGTCAGATCTTCTTCCCACTGGGACAGTTCCTGGTAGGTGTCATCTTCTTTGTCTTGCTGCTGGTAAAAGTCTTGAACTGTCATCTCTTCCCAAAGACAAAGCTTCTTGGTGGTAACATCTCCACACTGGGAGAGCTCTCGATCCATGTCGTATTCCCAGTCTCCCTCCATTTTGGCCAAGGGCCCCTCCTGCTCAGTGTCCAACAGGGACAGGCCTGAGCTGCCACCTGCCGGCGGCCACTGCCCGCTGAGGGCCTGCTCTGCCAGCCAGCGGGGCGAGGGGCTGAGGGCCTGGGAGCTGGGGTTCACCTTGTCCTGCTCTGTGTCTGACCTCCTGCAACGCAGAGGGGGATCCCGGGAGCTGCTTCCTCCTGAGCAAGCGGCTCTCCTGGGACTGGGCAACGCAGGGCCCTGCGCCCCTTATATACCCCTCTGCAGGGCGTGGCTCTGCCATGTCACAGGGCCCCTGGACACCACAGGGTTCCAGCGTCGCCCAGGGCCCTGACGGAATGCTCCTGTGTCACAAAGGGCCTCGCCGGGCACCCCCTCAGCAGCCAAAGCCCCTGGAAGTGGCACGGAGCCCCAGGAGGGGTGGGCTTCAAGCCCCTTGTTATGATCTGGTTATTCAAATGATCAGAAATGCCTCTGCCTGAATTAGGGTGCAAATGTGAGACCATAGGCCAAAGTCAATAGTATGGGTTTAATTCAACAGGAAATGAAAGACAGAGAGAGAGAGAGAAAGAGAAATAAATAGTAAAGAGGAGGGGAAGAGAAGGAGAGTGACAGAGACAGATGAAGTAGAAAACCTCCCCACTCTGTGGATCCCAGTGGCATCCCATGGTTGCTCTGCCTCAGATCTTCTTGGTGCTGAGGGCCCCTCACAAACACTGAGTTCAGAGGGTTGATGCACAACCCTTGGGCCAGGAGGGAAGGCCCAGGTCCCTCCCCTGGCAGGGACAAGTCTGACACAGTAACTTGCAGCAGGCTCTGGATGTGTGCCAGCCCTTTGCATCACGAGCAGTGCTCTGCTGCAAGGCCTCAGCAAGGAGCCTGGGCAGCGCTTTGGGGCTCCTGGATGGATGATGGCACCTCCTCAGCTGCCCCTCATGGCAAGGTCCCGTGGGTGTGGCCTTGCCGGGGTGGGGATTTTCCAGCTGAGCCAGTCTGTGTGAGGGAGGATGGGTGTTCAGTGCCTGTGAGCAGAGGTGACAGCACAGGCCCAGAACTCTCCTCCTCCCTTCCTGGCTGTGGGCAGTGTGTGCAAAGGTGGCCTCAGCAGAGGAGCCTGGGGGCTCTGGCCTCCCCTGCCCAGCCTGGCCCAAGCCGATTTTCAGGCCAGCTGCTGGCTTTGGCTTTCTTGTGGATCCACTCTCCTGCCTTAGTCTTGTTTCCTTGTCCCTGGACCAGAGGTAATTGAGCAGTAGTGTCACCTTGATGGTATCTCAGGTTGTGTCAGGCAGCTCAAGTCCCAGGCCGAAGCTGCAGTCAGGGGAAGGAGGGCTGGGCTTGGGTGGTCTCAGCCTCTTTCTTGAGTTTTTCCATCCTGGGCAAACCTCCTTGCCAGCAGTGTTTAGGCCATGACCCCAGGCATGTCCGTCCCTGGCAGGGCTGCTGTGCCCAGAGCCCCTGTGAGGCGCGGTGGCACTGGCAGAGAGCCCCAGCCCCGGCGTGCCCAGGCCCGGCTTTGCAGGGTGGGCTCTGCGGGCCGTGAGGAATGGGCGGGATGGACGCAGCCAGGGAGCTGTGCTCGGTGGCTCCAGGTGCAGGTGGAGGCCGGGGATGAGGGGTGTCCCTCAGGGAGGGCTCTGCCTTGGCCCCGGGGCCCTGGAAGGGCTTTGCCAAAACCACAGAGAGTGGCTGGAGCTCCCCCTCAGCACGGGGTTTGAGGGGACAGGGAGCTGAGCGGGGCAGGGGCTGAGGAGAAGCCCTTGGAGCACGCATGGAGGAGAAGCTCGGCATGAGCCGGCAGTGTGTGCTGCCAGCCCAGAAAGCCGGGCCTGGGCTGGGCTGCATGGGAAGGAGCCAAGGGCAGCAGGACAAGGGAGATGATTGTGGCCCTCTAGCCCAATTTTTCAGAGCCCACCTGCAGCGCTCCATGGGTGTGTGGGGGCCCCAGCATAAGAAGGACATGGACCTGCCAGAATGAGTTCAGGGGAGAGCGATGGGGATGCTGCAAGGGCTGGAGCAGCTGTGCAATGGAGACAGGCTGGGCAGAGAAAGTGTTCCAGTTGGCTTAGGGAGAGATGCCTGTGCCCAAATTGAGGTGTAAATGCCATGATAAGATGGCAAGATCCAGATTTTATTTCACATGGATTTCATTTCCCAAGAACTGTGAGGGAGAGAGATAGAAAGAAATAGGAGCAAGGACTACTCAGAGAGGGAGAAAGAGTGCATAAGATCTTCAGATGGAAGTAGCTGATTTTTGAGGTCCTTCCCAACCCAAACTGTACTGTGACTCTAGAGCATGTGTGGATGTGTATTTCGACTTGATATTAATAACATGGTCATCAACATCATTTTATTTTTTTTTTTTATTAGAACTATTTACTACTACTATTCTTCTTTTTTTTCTTCTGCCTCTACTTCTTCTTTTATTTACTGCTACTACTACTTCTTCTTCATCCTAGACTTCTTCTTCTTCTAATTCTTATTTGTCTACACTTTCTTGTTCCTGTAACTATTTCTTCTTATGTGCTTCTTCTTCTTGCTCTTCTACTTCAACTATTTTTTTCTTCTTTTTTTCTTATTTTATTTACTACGACTACTTCTATATAATCTTATTCCTATTCTAATTCTAATTCTAATTCTTAAGCTTATTCTTTTGGGGGTTTTGTCCTTATTCCTAAGTCCTATGTTTCTTTCTAATTCTTCTAATTATTCCCACTTCTTTCTAGGTTTCTTACTCTTCTTATTCCTTTTTTTAATTCCTATCCTTATACACTGCTACTGTCTCTTCATCTTCTTTGTTTTCTACTTCTTCTTATTCCTATCCTAATTGTTTTCATTTGTCTTCCTTCTGGCATTTTTTGTGTCTTCGTTGGTGTGAGGTTTGCTTTTTTCTGTCTTTTTAGGAAGGATGGCATTTCTCCTGGTGCCGCCGTGCTCAGTGGGGTCCCATGCGCCCTACTCCTGGGGCTGTGGTGCCAGGCAGGGGCAGCTGAGCAGGCTGTGCAGGGCCCGCAGCGCCCGCCTGAGGTGAGAGAGGCGTTTCTGGCGGGGGGCCCGCTGCTGGCTGAGGGTGCTGGCCTCTGGCACCTGATCTTGGAAGGCACGGGTGGCCGTGTGTCCTCTGGGAGCCTGGGCTTCCACCTGGGGAGGCGAGGCATGGCGCGGCCCCAAGGGGCACCGCTCAGCAACCCCGTCCTCAACCCAAGCCAGGCAAGGAGGAGGCACGAGGAACCCGCCTCCCGCCAAACCTGCCAGTTTCCGCTCTCTGTCCTCGTCTTCAGAGAGCTCGAGGACGCTGATGTTGTCCCACTCGTCCTCTTCTGGCAGGAAGGCCTTGGCCCAGGTGCTCTGCTCCCAGGTGTTCTGCAGGAGGTCTTGGTGACTGTCATTCTCCCAGTTGGACAGCACGGACGGTGTCTTTCCGTGCCTTCCAGAGCCCTTCTCCACAAAAGAATATTCGTCTCGACAAACCTCTTGGCCAGCACACTCTTCCCAATCCGACACTTCTAGGTAGCTGCCAACATCTCTGTGGGACAACTGATGTTCCCTGGATTCTTCCCAGTCAGAGCGATTGTGGCAGCAACCGACTTCCTCTAGGGAGAGCTCCTGCTCAATGCAGGCTTCCCCATGGGACCCTTCCTGGTCGCTGCTGGTTTCTGCTGGGGGCAGCTCCTGCTCAATGCAGGCTTCCCCTTGTGATGCTTCCTTCTCGCTGCTGGTTTCTGCTGGGGACAGCTCCTGCTCAATGCAGGCTTTCCCTTGGCACCCTTCCTGAGAGTTGCCTTCTTCTTCTGGGGAGAGCTCCTGTTCAGTGCAGGCTTCCCCTCTGGCACCGTCTGGGTATTTACCAACGTAGGGCCTTGATTTTCAGATCTATTCAGAGTGCACTAGGAGGTGCTGGGGATCAATATCAACTGGGGATTGCTGATATCAATCTAGAAAAAAGAAAAGAAAACACAACTGGACAAAATTATTCTTTCCTCCTTGTTGTCAATATACTTTATTTACTTTGAACACACTTCTGAAATCTGTCTAATTAACTACAGAAGAACTGAAGACTTGAGTTATTCCCAGAGGCTTATCTTTTTTGGTTGTTTTGAGCAAATGTTTATGAACTTTGTCACTGAATTTTTTACCTGAAGAGCTCAAGAAAGAAGGGGCCTCTGGAAAAGTAAGATTCATCACAAAATTCCAACGTATCTTAGGATCCATCCTCATCAGGGCAGCAATGAACAGGAATGGGCACAGTGTTCTGGCTGCCCCAGCTTTGGCATGGGCCCTGGGCCTGCAGCAGGAACAGCTCCTGAGGGCCACAAGGCCATGGCTGTTGTGCTGGCCTTGGCAGATGGAATGGCAGCAGGGACTGCAGAGCTCTCAGCATCTCCTGGAGAAGAGAGCAGGGCACACAGGGAGCCTCCTTTTCCTTTGGCCAGGCACCTTCCCCATGGTTGGGGCTGAGTCCTGTCTGAGCTGCAGCTGCTGCTGTGCCTTTGAGAGGGGCTGAGGCCGTGGGGCCCCTGCCCAGAGCAGCCTGGCCTGAGCAGAGCTGTGGGGCCAATTTTGGCCATGGGTTCCTGGGCAGGAGGGACAGTTCTTTTCCATGGGAATGAATGCACTGACTCACAGTGTTCCAGGGGCACATGAGAAGAGACTCCCAACATGCAGAGGTCAGTTCAGCCTGTCAGGCCAAGCCAACCTGACCTGTTCCCAGTTCCCTTGGTTCCATGGGGCCCTAAAGTGTCACTGCCCCCTGCAGTGTCAAAATGCTTTCCTTGGTTCCATGGAGCTGCACAATGACACAATGGCCCCCTTGGTTCCATGAGATCACAGAGTGTCACAATGGTCTCCATGATTCCAGATAGTCCAGCAGTGTCACCGTGGTCCCTTGGATCTATTGGGTTCCTCAAGATCACAATGGCCCCTTGGCTGCACGAGGCCCAGCTGCGCCACACAGGCCCATTGCTGTCATTGGGCCCCACAGTGTCACAATTGTCCCCCTTTGTATTCATGAAGCCTGGTGGGGTCACAGTGGTCTGCTTGGTACTGCAGTATCACAACTGACCCTTGGTTAACTAAGGCCCTGCAGTGTCAAAATGGTTTCTATGGTCCCACAAGGTCCCGCAGAGCTCTTTGGTACAATGAGACCTTAAAGTGTCACAATGTGTTTCAGTATTCCATAAGGCCCTGCAATGTCACAATGGAGTCTTGGTTCCATATGGTCCTGTGCAATTACATGAATCCTTAGTTCCATGGGGCCCTGTAGTGTCATATTTGTCTCCTTGGTTCAGTGCTGCCACACAGTGCCAATACTGCCCCTTGGTCCCATTAAGCCCCACATTTTCACTATGGGCCTCTTGGCTCCACAAGGCTCTGAAGCGCCTCTGAATGGCCTTTTGGTTTCCCAAGGCCTCCACGTGTACAAATGGCCTCCAGGGTTTCATGAGGCTCTGCTGTGGTAGCCTTGGTCACAGTGGTAGCTTTGGTTCACGGTTTCAGAATGGCCCCTTGCTTCCAAGAGGTTGCTCGGTGTCACAATGGTCTCCTTGGATCTGCAGGATCACAATGGACCATTGGTTCCATGGGGTTCCCTGTTTCAAAATGGACCCTTTGTTCCATGAGGTTCCAAAGTGTCACAGCAGACTTCTTGGTTCTGTAAAGCCCCACTCTTACCAAATCTCATAAATATCAGAATAAGACTCCTAAACACTAATTTGCTATTTAAGAGGGTATCATTTATTAAGGGCCAGAGGTCTAGAGAGATAACTCCTAACCTTACATGGACATGTAATTCTACCAGAGTATTGCTTACATACAGTCACTAAATGTGTATTGCAGTTTACCCATTTCCATAAAACCCACCCCAAATTCGAGATTCAGTTCTTGTTTTCTCTGTAACTGCGCTCTTGAGCCAAATGTCTTCTCTTCCAAACATCCTCTATGGGAAAGTAGGCTCTGCATGCCTTGTTCCTGTGCTCAAATTTACAGGCATGGTAAAAATAGAAAAAAGCCTTTGGTAATCAAGCCCAAGGCTTTGTTGTGTCCAGGCAGAGGCAGGCAGGACGCAGAGCTGTCAGCAAAGGAAGGGGCCAGCCAGGTGGGGCAGCCGGGGGATGACGACAGCCTGCAGGGACAGAGGCGCAGGGCATGGACACCGTAGGACAGCCTGGGCTGCACAGGGCACAGGCATGGGCAGCAGCTGAAAGGCCCTGACACAGCCAACTCCTGCAGCACTTTGGCCATGGCTGCTGGCCCTGTTGCTGAGGCAGGAGGAGGAGACAAGTGAGCCTGGCAGCACTGGGGCCTCCTTGCCTCCTTGTCCCTGCTCAGCAGCCTGGCAGGGGCCGCCCCATGGTGCTGCCCTTGGCATTGCACATCCCCACATCCCAGTGGCCTGGGAAGAGCCCTGAGCAAGGAGGGAGGGAAAGGATGTGCCTTGCCAGGGGCTGGGGATCAGGCCTTGGGCCCTTTGCAAACCGGAAATACATCCAGGCTTGCTCAGTATAAGAGACCCTTTTTCCTTGTTTGTCCCCACCTTTCATGACTTTCTGCAATGTTCTGCTCTAACTGGAACCTGGGGACACTTTCTCAGTCGTGTTTTTCTATGGGACCCATTAAAACTTCAAGAAACTTCAATGTTGCCATTAAACTTTAAACTCTTGAAAAGTTTTTTAAAACCGTCTCAGGGACTGAAATCACTGTAAACAACACCAAAGCCTCAAGAGGTTAATTAAAGTTCTGGTGAAGTTGTTGCACTGCTGAGCTGGGCTGGGCTCCTGGCACAGAGGCAGCTCATGGAAATAGGGGAAAGCTATAAAAAGACATTTCTCCTGAGGAGCAGCTCCTCTCCCAGCCCAGCAGGGATGAGGGCCTGCAGGTGTCCAAGAGCAGTGAAGCAGACAGAGGCTTTAAGAAACTGGAATGACAATTTTGAGATTATTCATAAAGAAATTCTGAAAGCTTTTAAGAATTCTAAGCTTCTTTGTGGAGAAATCGTCACCACTTCTGACACAGTCCATCTCTGGCTGCAGAGATCTCCTGAAGCTGACCCAGGACAGCACTGACAGGACTGTAAGGATGGCTCTGCTGCTGTTTCTGGCTTGGGGGAGGATGTGCTCCAGAGCGGGGCTGCCCTGGGCACCGTCAGAGGGACAGGGCAGGACGGCTCCTGCTGCCAGGGACGGCTGCAGGGGCTGAAGCTGGGGCTGCAGCCAGGGGTGCCCAGGGCTGTGGTGCAGAGCAGCTCCTGCAGGCCTGAGGGCTCTTGGCCAGGCCAGGGGATCTGCCACCTGCCAGGGGCAGCTCCCAGGCTGCCTGGGAGCTCCCCATGGATGGTGGAGGAGAGCTGTGGGTGCAAGGAGTGACTGCTGCCAGGGCAGGTCCTGCTGCTGTGGAGAGGGTGCTGTGTGGGCCAGGGCTGCTCAGAGCTCCAGCTCATGCCCAGGTCATTTCTGAGAGGACTTTTCATGAGCACATTCAGAGCAGGAGTTTCCTGCTTAAGTCTCTGCTTTCCTGAATCTGTGCTCCCACTTTTCCCTGGCTCAGCTTGGTGGCAATGGAAACTCAGCTGTGCAGGGCAGAGCAGGGGCTGAGGCTCTTAAACCATCACACTGAGCATTCCTGAGAACCTCAGAAAGTGCCTCCATCTCCCCAGTCTCCAGATCCATCCAGCATCCCCTTTCCATGGTGCCCAGGCCTGGGGGAGCTGTTCTTTAACCCCTGCAGCCCCGGGCAGCTGCAGGGCAGAGCTGGCCCAGGGGCTGGGCTGGGCTCTGGCAGCACTGGCAGGGAAGGAGCCCGGGGCCACAGGAACAGCTCAGGCTGGGACAGCTGCAGCAGCAGAGCCGTGGGCAGGGAGGGAGGGAGGCAGTGCTGAGGGAAGCCCTGCTGCAGGGGACATGTGGCACCTGCTGGCCCTGCCCTGCAGGGCACACACTGCCCTGAGCAGCACAGCTCTTGTGTCCCCTGGCAGCCAGCACAGCCCTCAGCCCGGGGGCTCGGGGCCCTCAGTGCCCTCCTGGGCCAGCAGAGCAGCCCCAGAGATGAAGGGCATCTCTCCTGCCATGTGCCCATTCCCTGCTGAGCAGGGCCTGAGGGCCACTGTCCTGCACTGCTGCTGCCTGGCAGGGGCTGTGCAGGGCCAGGCTGGGCAGGGCTTTTCCTCAGGGCCTGGCTCTCTCTCTCCTTGCCTTGCCCAGGTGCTCCTGGCATTGCTGACTCTGGGCTCTCTGGGAATGGCAGTTCCAGCTGCAGGCTCAGGCCCAGCCCTTGGGCTCCTCCTGTGCAGGCTGAGCACAGCACTGGGGTGTCCCAGCTCCCTCTGCCCTGGGGAGCTCTGGGCAGGGCAGGCTGGCAGGCTGGGTATGAGCTGACTCTCCCTGATTTTGGGAAAGCCAGGAGCCACTTTGTGTGCCAGGGATCCCTCTGCTCTCAGCAGTGTCTTTTGGCTTTCCAGGATAACACGGGAGTGGAGCTCAGAAAGGTGAAAGTCCAGGGCAGCTGGGAAGAGGAGAGAGGGACACAGCAGGTCTTCTCAGTCTGCACTAAGGCTCAGACAATCTTCCTGCCTCACTGGACTCTGTTCTCCCCAGATGCAGCAGAATCCCTCGTTCTGCTTCCGGCAATCCCCATCCCTTCGCCCTGGCAGCTCTCATGCCTTAGGAGCAGAGTAGTTGTCGAAAACACCAAGACTGGCCCCTGCCCTCACTGTTCCCCTGCACTGACTGGGGGTCAGGGCTGACTCCCAGGTGTCCTGCAGGTCTGCCTCATCACTGAACATTGGTCAGCAACAATCAGGGCTCCAGACTCCAAAGGTGAAGGAAGTTCTCATAAACGTAGAAAAGGGGGAGGTGTTTAGTGCCAGGAAAGGGTCTATGAGAAAGGACTTTGACTCTTCCATGAGAAATCTCCCCTCAGCTGTAACTGTCCTTCCTCCTTCTCCAGGTTGCAATGTCCAGAGACAGCAAATGTCCAACAGCAGCTCCATCAGCCACTTCCTCCTGCTGCCATTGGCAGACACGCAGCAGCTGCAGCTCCTGCACTTCTGCCTCTTCCTGGGCATCTCCCTGGCTGCCCTCCTGGGCAACGGCCTCATCATCAGCACCGTAGCCTGCGGCCACCTCCTGCACAGCCCCATGTTCTTCTTCCTGCTCAACCTGGCCCTCACCGACCTGGGCTGCATCTGCACCACTGTCCCCAAAGCCATGCACAATTCCCTCTGGGACACCAGCACCATCTCCTATGCAGGATGCGTTGCACAGCTCTTTCTGTTTGTATTTTTCATCTCAGCAGAGTATTCCCTCCTGACCATCATGTGCTATGACCGCTACGTGTCCATCTGCAAACCCCTGCACTACGGGACCCTCCTGGGCAGCAGAGCTTGTGCCCACATGGCAGCAGCTGCCTGGGCCAGTGGCTTTCTCAGTGCTCTGCTGTACACGGCCAATACATTTTCCTTGCCCCTTTGCCATGGCAATGCCCTGGGCCAGTTCTTCTGTGATGTTCCCCAGATCCTCAAGCTCTCCTGCTCCAACTCCTACATCCGGAACTTTGGGATTATTGTGGTGTGTGCCTCTTCAGCTTTTGGCTGTTTCATGTTCATTGTTTTCTCGTATGTGCAGATCATCAGGGCTGTGCTGAGGATCCCCTCTGAGCAGGGACGGCACAAAGCCTTTTCCACCTGCCTCCCTCACCTGGCCGTGCTCTCCCTCTTCCTCAGCACTGCAGCATTTGCCTACCTGAAGCCCCCCTCAATCTCCTCCCCATCCCTGGATCTGGCCCTGTCAGTTCTGTACTCGGTGGTGCCTCCAACCCTGAACCCCCTCATCTACAGCCTGAGGAACCAGAAGCTCAAGGCTGCAGTGTGGACACTGATCACTGGACAATTTCAGAAACATTGAACTTCTGGTCAATTTCTGCCAATTACTTGTAATAAAAATCATATTTTATAGCACTTTTTGGTTTGGTTTTAGGTTTTTTTCTTTGATTTAGTTTTTAATGGTGTTCACAAAGCAACTCCGTTCCTTGTTCTCTCTCTTGTTTGTTCCCCTCCACGTTTTCTATGGCCCCTGACTGTGTCAATGAGGAGCTGAATCTCAGTAACTTTAAATGAACTAAACAATCTCCCAGCAGAGTTTTCACTGGAGATCCCCCTTTTGTTCCCTTCTCTGGAGCTGCAGCAGCAATGTCTGTGTGCAGAGCTGGGGGCAGATCAGTGGTGGCACAGCAGCTGTGCCCAGCAGCAGCAGCAGCAGCCCTTGGTGTTGGCAGTGCTGCTGCCGTGGCCCTGCCCCGCTGCCCTGCTGGCCCTGGTGTTGCTGTAGGGCCTGAGTGCTCTCGGGGCCGGGCACAGTGCTGGGGGTGGCAGTGCCGGGGCTGCAGCAGGGACAGGCCATGGGCACTGCTGGGGCAGCGCTGACGCCTCAGGCCAGGCCCTGGGGGCTGCAGGCTCCTTGCCCAGGCTCTCTCAGGAACACGCCCAGGCCAATGCTCAGCACAGAAAAGCCCTGTGAGCAGCCCCAGGGTGGCCGTGGGCAGGCTGGGGGCAAACAGCATGGCTGGGGCTCTGCAAGGTCCCTGAGGGACACAGGAAGGAGCAGCAGAGCAGGGGCTGATCCATCCCCACTGCGCTGGACACCCCAGGGCAGCGTCCCACAGCGTCCTCATGCACCTGCCAACAACATCCCCCCTCTGCAGCCCTGGCCTCTCCCCCAGCTCACACAGGTGCTGCATCCTTGCAGGCACAGACACAGCAGCACTGCCTCAGGAGCCCCTGTTTGCACTGCCCAGAGCAGTGAGCAGTGAGCACCTCCATGGTGTTGGTGTGGGGAGATGAACCTGAGGGAGCACAAATGCCATCAGCCCCTGGGGCCAGCAAGGGCTTGGGGACAGGAGGGAAACTACTCAGGTTTGTGGTGGTCTCTGAAGTCACACAGAAAGTTTGTTCCCATGAGCTGTGAGTTTCCTGTCCCACTGCAGACGTTGTTGCTCAGAGCCAGGTCTGCCCTGCAGCCACCCCCCAAAGTGCCCTGAGTATTTGCTTGGCTTCATATTTGCTTTATTTCTTCTTTCCTGCTCCAGATTTCTTCCTTTGGCCCATCCTTGTCCCCTCCCTTTTTAACAGCCCATCCCTGTTTGCTTTTTCCTCTCTGGCCCCACTCCCCATTTCAGTTCCTGAGTTGGCACCATGGGAACATCCCCAGTGGAGCAGGATCATCCTCCAAGTGCTTCAGGAATTGTCTGCAGGCTCCTGCAGTACCTCGTGCTGCTCCCTTGCCAGAGGCACCTAAGGCCAGGGGGGCACATCTGGGCTGCTGTGTCTGGCTGTGGGGCTCCCTGTTATGGGGAAGGAGGATAAGGGGCTGCAGAGGCTCTGCAGGACTGACAGGATGGGCTTTGAGGCTGTCTCGGATCCTGGGCTGGTAGCCTACCGAGAATTGCGGGTAAAGTCCTTTTCTCCAAGCCCCCTGCCAGAAGAAAGAGTCAGGATGCGTCGATTGTTTTATCAGAGTTTTTTACTCTATCGTGTTCTTAAATATTTTTCCTTATGCCGGCGTAGGTGTCACCTACACCGCAGCCGAAGGCTATCTGCTCCGCTCCTGGGCGGTCCTAATCTTTTATACTAATTATTACGTCCCCATTGTTTTCACTACTATACCAATATCTATTGCTTTTATTAAACTGTGCACTTTTACACTAAACCAATAAGAAAATGCCACCACCTCACCCAAAGATGGAGGACAAGAAGAAGAAGGAGAAAGACAAGGGACACACCCAAATCCCTCCACCTTGTCTCCTTGAGCCCCCTTTGTGAACCCCCAAAATCCATATTAATACACAAAAATAAGTTATTTAATATCCTAACTACACACCTGTGACTTGTAATTCTTCATATAATGTTGGCAATCACTCCCAGGGGCTAAAATCAAAGGCACTGGTGTTTTCATCACTGTTCCAGGGTCTCTGGACCCCCTCCTGGGGTCTCGGACCGCCCGGGACATCCAAAGGGATGTCTTGGGTTCCGACACCTCCAAAATTCCTTATATCCAAGCACAGCCCCCAGACAAAAGCTGCCAGGACTGTCTAGGTTCCCTTGACTTCCTGAGGGCCAGCTCTCATCTGCCTTTGAAACACTGGGGCTCTGTAATTTCCTTCCTGTGGAAAAGAACTGTCCTTCTTGTCCAGACACCAATGGACAAAACTAGGATTTGGCCTCCCAAATTATACCTATCCAAGGATTGCTCCCAGACAAAAGCTGCACACAGAAACAGGTCTGGCTGGCCTTGGCCTCCTTGGGACCACCTCTAATCAGCCTTTGAAACACTGGGGCTCTCCCTTTCCTGTGGAGAAGAATTGTCATTCTGGTCCAGATACCCACAGCTGAAATGCAATTCCACCTCCAGAACTCCCCATATATCCAAGGGTTGCTTTCAGATAAAACCTGCAAGCACAGACAGCTGAGGCTTGCCTTGGCCTCTGGTGAGTGCGTCTAATCTATCTTCAAAACCCTGGGGTTCTGTGGTTTCCTTCCTATAGAAAAGAACATTCCTTCTTGTCCAGGTGCCCATGGCCTCAAGCACATGACCACTATATAGGGACATAGGAGCTCAGTGCACAGTGGAGTGCAGACAGAGAACAGTGGAGGAGAGCCCTGGAAATGTTTGAAGGGTGGTTTAAAAGATGGTGAATCCTTTTGAAATGGTAGAAAACAGCCAGGGGAAAAAAACCAAGATTTAATGCAAAAGGCTGCTGAGGAGGGCCAGAGTGGACATAAGGAAAGGGGAATTTCTTTCCCAGGGCAGGGCTATGATGCAACACGACTCTCAGAAAGAGGCTAGAGCGGCCCAAGGCTTTGTGTGCCCAGGCAGAGGCAGGCAGGATGCAGAGCTGTCAGCAAAGGAAGGGGCCAGCCAGGTGGGGCAGCCGGGGGATGACGACAGCCTGCAGGGACAGAGGCGCAGGGCATGGACACCGTAGGACAGCCTGGGCTGCACAGGGCACAGGCATGGGCAGCAGCTGAAAGGCCCTGACACAGCCAACTCCTGCAGCACTTTGGCCATGGCTGCTGGCCCTGTTGCTGAGGCAGGAGGAGGAGACAAGTGACCCTGGCAGCACTGGGGCCTCCTTGCCTCCTTGTCCCTGCTCAGCAGCCTGGCAGGGGCTGCCCCATGGTGCTGCCCTTGGCATTGCACATCCCCACATCCCAGTGGCCCGGGAAGAGCCCTGAGCAAGGAGGGAGGGACAGGATGTGCCTTGCCAGGGGCTGGGTCTCATGTCTTGGTCCTTTGCATTCCTGAAACACATCCAGGTTTGGTCAGCATCAGAGACACCTTTCCCTTGTTTGTCCCCAGCTGTCATCACTGTGTGCCATGTTCCATTCCAACTGGAAGCTGGGGACACTTTCTCAGTCATGTTTCTCTGTGGGACCCATTAAAACTTGAAGTAACTTCAGTGTTTCAACCTAACTTTGAGGTTTTAAAAAGTTTTTTGAACGTCTGACTGAAATCTGTCTAATTACTCACAGAAGAACTGAAAATGTAATTTGTCTCCCAGGGGCTTTTCTTGTTTGGTTGTTTTGAACAAATGTTAATTAACTTTTCTCACTGAGTTTCTCAACTGAAGAGCCCAAGAAAGAAGAGGCCTTTGGAAAAGTAAAATTCATCACTGACCTCTAAGTGTCTGAGGATCCATCCTCATCAGGGCAGCAATGAACAGAAATGGGCACAGCTTTCTGGCTGCCCCAGCTCTGGGATGGGCCCTGGGCCTGCAGCAGGAACAGCTCCTGAGGGCCACAAGGCCACGGCTGTTGTGCTGGCCTGGGCAGATGGGATGGCAGCAGGGGCTGCAGAGCTCTCAGCATCTCCTGGAGAGGAGAGCAGGGCACACAGGGAGCCTCCTTTTCCTTGCATGTTCAAAATTTTTAATGTTAAATCCCAATTTTTGCCTATTTTGCCAGGAAGACAAAGCCGGTTCTTTTCCATAGGACAGAAAGGGCGGAGCCTCCATGTTTGGAAGGAAGGTGAGAGCCAGCCTTCAGGAGGCCAAGGCCAGCCAGACCTGTCTGTTCTGGCAGCTTTTGTCTGGGAGAAAACCTTGCATATAGGAATTTTGGAGGAGAACTACCAATTTTGGCCATGGCTGCCTGGGCTGTTGGGACAGTTCTTTTCCATAGGAAGGAAAGAAAAGAGCCTCAGTGTTTGAAGGCAGGTGAGGCCCAGCTCTCAGGAAGACAAAGTCCGCCAAACTTGTTGGTAATGACAGATTTTGTGAGGGAGCAATCCCTGGATATTGAGAAATTTGCAGGGGGAATCCCATTTTGGCCATGGAGGCTTGAATAAGAAGGGCAGCTCTTTTCAATTTGAAGGAAAGCCCAGAGCCCCAGGGTCACAGGGGTACATGAGAAAAGACCCTCAATGTGCCAAGGTCAGTTGGAACAATCAGGCCAAGCCAACCAGACCTGTTACCTGTTCCCTTGGATTCATGGGGCCCCACAATGTCATAGTGGCCCCTTGTTTCCATGAGGCCCTGCAGTGTCACAATGGCCATGTCATACTGGATCCTTGGTTCTCATAGGCCCAGGTGTTTCACACTGGCCCCTTGTTTCCATGGGGCTCCCAAGTGTCACAATGGTCCCTTGCTTCCATGAGGCCTTGCAGTGTCACAGGAGGCTTCTTGGTTCCATGAGGCCTTTAGTGTATCAAACGTCTCCATGATTCCATAAGGCCTTGCACTGTCACCACAGACGTTGATTCCATTGAGCCCCACAGTGTCACTGGCTCCAAAAAGCTCTGAAGTGCCACAATGGCCCTTTGGTTTCCCAGGGCCTCCAGGTGTACAAATGGCCTCCACAGTTTCATAAAGCCATGCAGTGCCATATAGGATTTTTGCTTCCATGTTGCCCCATAGTGTCACAATGATATCCTTGGTTCCACGGTGTCAGAAGGGACCTTGCATCCCATGGAGACCTACAGTGTTCACTGTAGCCCCCTTGATTCCATCAGGCCCTGCTATGTTATAATGGCTCCTTGATTCTAGTGGGTCCCAAAGTGTCAGAAAAGTCTTGACTGTTGCTTATGGCCCCGCAATGTCACTGTGATTCTTGTGGTTCCACAGGGCCCCAGAGTGTAACAATGGCCTCTTGGATCCATGAAGTTCCTCATTCACAAGGGCCCCTTGGCTCCATGTGGCCATGCGGTGTCACAATGGCTTGTGGTTCCATGAGGCCCAACAAAGTTGCAATGGACCCTTGGTTCCACGAGGCCTTGCTGTGTCATATTGGAGCTCTGGTTCTGTGAACTTTCATACTGTCCCCAACAGTCTCCTTGGTTCTGCAGTGTCACCATGGACCCTCTGTTCCATGATGTCTCACATTATAACATGGTCACTTTGGTTCTGTGAGGTTCAGCAGTGTCACAATGGCCTCCTTGGTCCTACAAGGCCTTGCTCCTCACAATGGCCCCTTTGGTTCCACAAGGCCACACAGTGTCACCATGGTCTCCTTGGATCTGCATTTTCACGAGGGACCTTTCAGTCCATCTATCCCAGGTGTGTCTAAACAGCCCCTTGGTTCCATGACTTTCTGTACTATCAACAATGGTTTCCTTGTTCAAACCAGGCCTTGCTGTGTCACAATGGCCTCTTGGTTCCATGAAGCCTTTCTTTGTCAGAATGTACTTTGGATACCATGAGGTTCCAGAGGGTAACAATGGTGTCCTTGGATCTGCAGTATTAAATGGACCATTGGCTCCATGTGGCCCTGCTGTGTCATTAAGGATTTTGGTTCCATGAGGCTGAAGGTATCACAGTAGACTCCTTGGTTCTGTGAGACCTCACTGTTACCCAATATATGAAATATAAGAATAAGACTCTAAAAAAAAATTGCAATCAAGAGGGCATCATTTACTCAGCCATGAGGTCCAGTGTGCGTTAACTCAAACCCTTCCATGAACATGTAATTCTAAAAGAGTATTATATACATTCACTACATGTGTATTACAATTTAGCCATTACCATAAAATCCATCAAAACTTCCCAGATTCACTCCTAGTTTATTCCATCACTGCAGTCTTGAGCCAGATGTCTTCTCTTCCAAAAATTTTTGCTGGGAAAGCAGGCCATGCATGCCTTGCTCCTGTACTAAAAGTTCACAGACACAGTAAAAATGGAATTAACCGTTTTGGTAACAATCCCAAGGCTTTGTGTGCCCAGGCAGAGGCAGGCAGGATGCAGAGCTGTCAGCAAAGGAAGGGGCCAGCCAGGTGGGGCAGCCGGGGGATGACGACAGCCTGCAGGGACAGAGGCGCAGGGCATGGACACCGTAGGACAGCCTGGGCTGCACAGGGCACAGGCATGGGCAGTAGCTGAAAGGCCCTGACACAGCCAACTCCTGCAGCACTTTGGCCATGGCTGCTGGCCCTGTTGCTGAGGCAGGAGGAGGAGACAAGTGAGCCTGGCAGCAATGGGGCCTCCTTGCCTCCTTGTCCCTGCTCAGCAGCCTGGCAGGGGCCGCCCCATGGTGCTGCCCTTGGCATTGCAAATCCCCACATCCCAGTGGCCCGGGAAGAGCCCTGAGCAAGGAGGGAGGGACAGGATGTGCCTTGCCAGGGGCTGGGGCAAAGGCCTTGGCCCTTTGCAATCCTGAAACACATCCAGGTGTGGTCAGCATCAGAAACACCTTTTCCTTGTTTGTCTCCACCTGTCATCACTGCCTGCAGTGTTCGGCTCTAACTGGAACCTGGGGACACTTCCTCAGTCTTGTTTCTCTGTGGGACTTATAAAAACTTCATGAAACTTTGGAGTTTTTAATCTGACTTTGAGTTCTTGAGAAGTTTTCTGAACACTCTCTCAGGGACTGAATCTGAAGTAAACAACACAAAAGCCACACGAGGGTCATTAAAGTCTTTGTTCTGTTTCTGTGCTGCTGAGCTGGGCTGGGCTCCTGGCACAGAGGAAGCTCCTGGCAATCAAGGAAAGCTTTAAAAAGACATTTCTCTTGAGGAGAAGCTCCTCTCCCAGCCCAGCAGGGCTGAGGGCATTGCCTGCAGGTACCTGAGAGGAATGAAGCAGACAGAGGCTCAAAGAAACTGGAAGGACAATTCTGAGATCATTCAGGGAGAAATCTTCACCACTTCTGACACAGTCAGTCTCTGGCTGCAGGAATCTCCTAAAGCTGACCCAGGACAGCACTGACAGCACTGTAAGGATGGCTCTGCTGCCCTTTCTGGCTTATGGGAGGATGTGCTCCAGAGCAGGGCTGCCCTGGGCACCCTCAGAGGGACAGGGCAGGACGGCTCCTGCTGCCAGGGACGGCTGCAGGGGCTGAAGCTGGGGCTGCAGCCAGGGGTGCCCAGGGCTGTGGTGCAGAGCAGCTCCTGCAGCCCTGAGGGCTCTTGGCCAGGCCAGGGGATCTGCCACCTGCCAGGGGCAGCTCTCAGCCTGCCTGGGAGCTCCCCATGTCACTGTCGGGAGAACTTGGAGGTGGAACGAGCCACCCCCACCAGGGCAGATTTCTCCTGCGTTGGAGATGCAGCTGCATGGCCAGGGCTGCTCTCAACTTTCTCATAAAGGAAAGGGAAAGGGGCTGTAAGCTTTGTTTGTCTAACTGGGACTCCTGCACAGTCACCCTGGGGATCAGCAGATCTGCCTCAGAGCTCCCTCACAAAGATCCTCCTCACCCTCATCTACCCACAGACAGCACCAGCAGCACCTTGGCTTGCAGCATCTCTGTTTGTCTGAGGTTCCCTTAAGGCCCTGCTGCCAGGGAGATGCCCCTGGGCAGTGCCCTGTGCTGGGAGGGGTGTGCAGGGCAGAGCTGAGCCCCCAGGGCTGCCGTGGGCTCTGGGAGAACTTGCAGGGACAAGGCTTGGATAGAGGGAAACAGCTCCCAGTAGGCCCAACTCCAGGCAGCAGAGAGCCAGACCAACCCTGGATATCACTTCCCTTTTCAGGAAGAAAAAAGAAAAAAAAGGGGGGAAAAAAAAGGAGGGGGGAGAGAAGAGTTTAGAGTATTTATTTTGAAATTGGAGCTTTTAAAACATCCACTTTATTTTTCAAGAAAATTTTCAGGGCTATTACCCTGAAATTGAGGGAGGTGTAATGAGCAAAGTTCACCCCTGCGGGCACCAGATGGCCTGACTCCATGGGAGCAAAGGAATCTGTTTTCCCTCAGGGCTTCCCAGTTTTCAGGCTGAGAGTAAAGCTAAAGATGAGGCAGGAACTCTGAAGCACAAACCTGAACTCCAAAACAAAAATGCTAGGTGAAACCCCACCCAGTGAAAAGAACTTGTTTTGAGGGGATTCCAAACAAAATAGCAAAGGATTGACTCAAAGAAGTTTCTCCCAGCTTATCAATGTCTTCTTTCAACAGTTCCGCATGGCCAGAGTGAAGAAATGTCCAACAGCAGCTCCATCAGCCACTTCCTCCTGCTGCCTTTGGCAGACACGCGGCAGCTGCAGCTCCTGCACTTCTGCCTCTTCCTGGGCATCTCCCTGGCTGCCCTCCTGGGCAACGGCCTCATCATCAGCGCCGTAGCCTGCGGCCACCTCCTGCACAGCCCCATGTTCTTCTTCCTGCTCAACCTGGCCCTCACCGACCTGGGCTCCATCTGCACCACTGTCCCCAAAGCCATGCACAATTCCCTCTGGGACACCACGACCATCTCCTACGCAGGATGTGCTGCACAGGTATTTCTGTTTTTGTTTTTCATTTCATCAGAGGTTTCCCTCCTGACCATCATGTGCTATGACCGCTACGTGTCCATCTGCAAACCCCTGCACTACGGGACCCTCCTGGGCAGCAGAGCTTGTGCCCACATGGCAGCAGCTGCCTGGGCCAGTGGCTTTCTCACTGCCCTGTTGCACACGGCCAGTACACTTTCTTTGCCCCTTTGCCATGGCAATGCCCTGGGCCAGTTCTTCTGTGAAATCCCACAGATCCTCAAGCTCTCCTGCTCCAAATCCTTCCTCAGGGAACTTGGGGTTTCTGTTTTCACTACCTCCTTAGCTTTTGGCTGTTTTGTGTTCATTGTTTTCTCGTATGTGCAGATCTTCAGGGCTGTGCTGAGGATCCCCTCTGAGCAGGGACGGCACAAAGCCTTTTCCACCTGCCTCCCTCACCTGGCTGTGCTCTCCCTGTTTCTCAGCACTGCAGCCTTTTCCTACCTGAAGCCCCCCTCCATGAACTCCCCATCCCTGGATCTGGCCCTGTCAGTTCTGTACTCGGTGGTGCCTCCCACCCTGAACCCCCTCATCTACAGCCTGAGGAACCAGGAGCTCAAGGCTGAACTGTGGACACTGATTACTGGCTGCTTTCAGAAACATTAAACTCCTGGCCAGTTTCTGTAAATCATTTCTAATAAAAGCCATCCTTGATAGTTATTGTTGCATTGGATGTGGGTTTTTTCCCCTGTGTTTTAGTTTTTCAGCTTGTTCACAAAGAAAGGCCATTGTTTGTGTCATTTCTCATTTTCATTCCCTCCACCTTTGCTGTGGCCCCCTAACTGTGTCAATGAGGACTTGTGCTCTGAGTGGCTTAAAATGAACTAAAGGATCTCCCAGGAACGTATTCACAAGGGATCCCCCTTTTGTTTCCTTCTCTGGAGCTGCAGCAGCAATGTCTGTGTGCAGAGCTGGGGGCAGGGCAGGGGTGTCACAGATGATCTGGTCCTGCTGGCCACACCATTCCTGATCCAGGACAGGTTTCCAGTGGCCTTCTTGGCCACCTGGGCACACTGCTGCTGCCTCATGTCCAGCCTGCTGTCCAGAAGTGCCCCAGGTCCCTTTCTGCCTGGCCACTGTCCAGCCACTCTGTCCCCAGCCTGTAGCACTGCAGGGGTTGTTGTGGCCAAAGTGCAGGACTCGGCCCTTGGTCTTGTTAAACCTGACATGGTTGGATTTGGGCCCTGGATCCAGCCTGTGCAGGGCCTTGTGCAGAGCCCTCCTACCCTCCAACACATCCACACTCACACCCAGCCTGGAGTCATCTGCAAATTTGCTGATGCTGGACTCAATCCCCTCACCCAGATCATCAGTGCAGATATTGAAATCCACGCTGGCTGGCTCTGATCCCTCAGCCATCCTGTGGGTGCCCTGTGATGGCACTCAAGGTGATCTGTTCCATAACCTTGCTGGGCACCGAGGTCAGGCTGACAGGCCTGGAGTTCCCCAGATCCTCCTTGCAGCCCTGCTTGGGGATGGGCTCACATTGGCACCTCCAGGCCTCTGGGACCTCCCTGGTGAGACAGGCCTGATGGGAATTGATGGAGAGCAGCTTGGGGAGCTCATCCATCAGCTCCCTAATGCCCTTAGGATGTATCCCATCTGGTCCCAGAGACCCCTGTGAGCATCTGAGGGGCTCAGCAGGTCCCCAGCTGCTTCCTCCTGGATTTCAGGGGGGCTCTTCTGCTCCCTGTGCCCATCCACCACCTCAGGAGAACACTTGTCCTGAGGACAACCTCTCTTATTGCTGAAAATTGAGGCAAAGAAGGGATTAAGTACTTCAGCAGTTTTTTTTAATTTGGTAACCATGTACCCCACAATAAAGAACGGAGGTTGTCCTTACCCCTCCTTCTGCCATTAGTCTATATTTAAAAACATTTTTCATTATCTTTCACAGAAGTGGCCTGGTTAAGCTCTAATTGAGCTTGTTCCTCTCAGATTTTCTCTTTGCATGACCTAACAACACCCCTAAAAATTCTTTAACTTGCCTTCCCCTCTGTCAAAACGTGATGCATCCCCCTTTTTTCCCTCTGAGTTTCTTCAAAAGCTCAATGAACATCAAGGCCAGTCATTTTCCTTACTGGCTTATCTATTGGCACACAGCCTGCTCCTATTTAATCAAAATTTCTTTCTTGAAGTGGGTCCATCCTTGGACCCCTTGTTTTTATGGGCTGTTTCCATTAAACAGATCAGTACCTGATTTGGTTCTTCCAAAATCTGCATCCTAAAAAGGCCAATGTCCACCCTCCATAAATGCAGTATAGAAGTTTATTTATGGCCCTCCTTCTTTCACAGAATATTGAAAAGTTGATTATTTCATAGCCACGATACCAAAACCAGCCTCTGTCCACCACATCTCCTACCAGCCCTTCTCTGGTTGTGAACAGCAGGAGACAGAGCTTGCCTTGGCAGTGGGAAAAGGAAGAAACCTCTTCAAAATGGTTCTTGGAAGGTTCAGATGGGAAGTGAGGAAAAAGAAAAGTCCCTGCCAGGGTAGAATTTTGGTGCACGAGGTGTCCCAGCCCAGGTGAGCCTGGGCCATGGCCTGGCTCTGTGTGCCAGGAGCCGGCAGCGCTGGGTGCAGGGAGCACAGGGAGGGCCCAGAAATGCTGGGCTGAGAAATGCTGGGGGCACAGCCAGATGGGCGTGTGCAGCCGGCCAGGGCACAGCAGCAGCACGCACAGGGGGCACAGCCTGCAGGACACATGGCCAAGGGCTGGGCACGGCTGGCACGGCCACAGGCACCCAGGCCTTTGTCCCCTGGGCTCTGGCAGCGCCTCTGGAGGCCCCACTGAAGGAACTTTCCTTGCAGGGGCTGCACTTTGCTTCTGCCTCGGCCCTCCCTGAGGAGGCTGGCAGGGTCCCACAGCTTTAGGACATTTGTCCTTGCTGCCCCTCCCATCCCACCGCCCCATCAACAGCCCCGAGCCACCCGGGAGGGACAGGCCCTGCTGTGCCAGGCCTGGGCTCAGCCCTTGGCCTTTCTGCTTCCTCCAGCCAGCCCAGGCCTTGCTCAGCATTGCAGTTCCCTGCTCACAGCCTTGGGCTCCCTGCAATCCTGGCCTCAAGGATCTGCTCTCACCAGTCCCTGCGGAGCCTTTGGCACTCCCTGCCCTCAGTGGGGCCCAGTGATGCTCCAAGGGCCTTGGAGTTTTGCTTCTGACTCCTTGAGCAGCTTCTTCAACCTTCTCTCAGTGCCTGAGGGTCCTGGACTCAGCCCCAAATCCACCATTGGGCTCATGAAAATACAGAATACCCCCAGAAGCTTATTGTCCTCCAATTGTCTTTAAATCTTCAGGGCTTGTGCAGCTGATTGGAGTCAATTTGGAGTTCTGCTAAGGAGGAAGATTTCAAAGCACGCCTCATGAATTTCTTTTTATAATCAAGCATGTTTTTATTTTGCCGTTCAGAGAAGAGGTGACAGAAGCATTTCCCAAGTGATCTTGATGCTGAATTTCTCCTTGGGATATCTGGGCACAGAGAAGAATGAGCCCCTTGCAGGCTGACCCTGTTTGGACAACCTGCTCCTCACTCCAACCTCAGTATGTCTGGAATCGCCCACCTGGGAGTGCACTCTGAAAACATTTTAATAATTTTTCTTTTTTTCTGCAAATAAAATTTAATAAAAATGAAATAATAATTGCATTTTTGTTATGTGTAGTAATATTATTCTTTATTTTTATTGCCTAATTTTTACATTGTTTATAAAAATCTATACATTTTTACAAACCAAAAAGGTAATGGTCATTGGTTCTAAGTAACACTATTCCATTCAATAATTATGGAAAACTACTGGCTATTGACATCTCCCTCTTTATGCTAATTACCAAAATTTAAGTATTTTTGTCATTTTCTCACACAGGGTGAAAGTGACCACTTTGGACGTCATGGAGACATTTCTGGGGCATATTTGGGGCATTTTTGTGCCAGGGGAGGGAATTTGGAGAACACTTGGTGGTCTGGAGGACACTCGGGGGAGCTAGGTGGGCACTTGGAGGTGAGGGAGGGGAATCTGGGAGCCCTTCAGGGTCCGTGAGGGCACTTGGGGGGCTCTGAGGGGGCTCTCTGGGGCGCGGCGGATGATGGGAGTTGTAGGCGCGGGTATAACACGGGTTACCAGGGCCGGGGAGCATCACGGGAGTTGAAGGCGCAGCTCCAATGGCTCTCGCTGGCGCGCGGGGCATGACGGGAAGTGAAGTCACGGCTGGAATCGTTCTCGCCGTGCGCCGCAGAGCATGCTGGGAGCTGCAGTCCCGGAAGTGGGTCGAACGGGGCAATTTGGGGTCCGAGGAGGCACCTGGGGGACACTTTTGTGTCCGATCCACTAGTGGGGGCCCTCAGGGGGAAACGTCTGCGGCTTGGGAGAACTTGAGGGGAGCTTGGGGAACTCTAACCGGGCTGTTTACATCGCGGGGCACAGCAGGAGTTTTAGGCACGGAACTGTGTTATGAGGGGCTCTGGAGCCGTGGGGGATGACAGGAGATGAATTCCCAGAAGTGCCCATAGCGGGCACCTGTGGGAGCCTTCAGGGGATCCAGGGACGCATTTGCGTGGTTCCGAATGGGCTCCGAGGGGGCACTTAGGGATCCTGGAGGGTCTCGGGGACGGTTATGGGATACATGGGAGGCGGATTTCGGGGTTCTGTGGAGCGCGGGGCATGACGGGCGTTGTAGTCCCAGCTGTAGTCGGGCTCAATCAGGCCGTGGAGCATGACGGGAGTTGTAGGCAAAAAGAAAAGATGGGGCCGACATCAGGGACCACCCCGGTTGCCTCAATCCCCAACGCTGATTGGCTGCAGGCGGTGATGGGCGGGAACTTGGACAAATGGGAGGCGGCGGAGGCGGGAACAGCTGATAAAACTTCTGCAGTCCCTTCCAGTACGGTCCAGTTCATCCCCAGTACAACCTCAGTGCCCCTCCAGGCCCACCCAGTACACCCCAGTCCCCCCCAGTAAACCTGTGTTCATTCCCATTCCCTTCCAGTTCCTTCCAGTGCCTTCCATGGCACACCCCAGTGTCTGCCAGTCTTTCCCACAGCGGTCCCAGTGTCCCCAGTTTGTCCCAGTATCCCCCAATATCACTCACAGTATCCCCAGATTACCCCAGTATTGCCCAGTACCACTCCCAGTATGTCCCATTATGTCTCAGTGTCCATCCACCGTCCATCCCAGTCTGGCCAGATTCCCCCTTAGCATTCCCCGTGTTCCCAGGCTGTCCCAGTCCTCCCCAGTGTCACTCCCAGTATGTCCCAGTGTCTCCCACAGCATTCCCAGTGTTCCCCAGGATGTCCCAGTCCTCCCCAGTATTTCCAAGGAAACTGGAACTGCTCCCGGTTGCTCTGGCACCCAAACCCAGCCGTGGGGTCAGTGCAGTGTCCATGGGCACAGCCCCTTGCAGTGCCCAGGGCAGCTTGGGATGATGATCCACCCTCAGCGCTGGCCCAGGGCAGGGCTGCAGTGCTTTTGGTGGCCCCTTGGGCTGGCACACACTTGAGCAGTGGGTCTGTTTGCAGTGGGGAAAATTAGGAGTTTCAGCTTTCTTCAAAAACTAGAAAACCCCTTTTTGCCTGAGTGCAGGCAGCTCTCCAAGCAAAGCAGGTGCCAGGGGAGTGAGGACAGACAGGATGGGCTTGGGGAATGTGCAGCAAGGTTGTCCACACTGGGTCACACCTCAAGGCACAGCTTCTCTGAGCAGGCCAGACCTCCTGACCAGAGACCCTGGATCAATATCAATCACAGAACCTTGCAACCACCTCTGCTCCAAAGAAAACAATAATAAATACACCCTTTAAAATAGAAATGTATATTTCTTAGAAACTCTTTCAACATTTTCTCCATAACAATAATAGGAAGCCTTCCTAATGAACTGCACCAGACCAGAGGGAAATCAAGGCAGAGCCATGGCTTGTTAGGAAACCTCTCTAGAATTCAGCCACAATCCAACTCCAAAGTTTCCTGAAGTTTTAATGGGTCCCACTGAGGGACACGACTGAGAAAGTGTCCCCAGGATCCAGTTAGAGCAGGAAATTGGAGGCAGAGATGACAGCTGTGGACTAAGAGAAGCCAAATCCTGGTGCCTTGGGGACTAAGGGAAGTGGGGAGGATGATGAGGGCAGGAAAAGGGGGTGACAGTGCCCAGCCAGGAGGCCTGAGTGCCTAAGGACAAGGATTCCCCTCACAGTCCTTTGTGGCACAGACCCTGCCTTTTTTAAAAAGTACTCAAATGACCCAGCTAATGAAGATGTGCTCGTGCACCTCGCAAGCTGCAGGTCCCGTACAGCCCTGCAGGGCTCCTGTCCCATCTGCTCTGCTCCAGACTAAAACAGGGAGCAGCATTGTCTCAGGATCATTGGGAGAGCTGAATTGGAAAGGACCTCAGCAAGTCAGCAGCCCAAGCTGTCAGAAACTGGGTCAGACCAAGTGGTTCAAGGCTTGATTTGGTCTGGATTGGAAAATCCCAAAGGAAAGGGAGGGGGCAGTATCTCAACACCTGGCTGAGCCCATGGGAACAAAGGTTTTCCACATGTCCTGGCTGAACCTCCCGTCTTCCACCCTCTACTCATTGTCTTTTGTCTTCCACCAGGCCCCCTGGTGAAGAGCCTGGCTCTGTGTTCTCCATCACCTCCTGGGTGGCACTGCCAGGCTGGCATGAGGAGCCCCTCAGCTTTCTCTGCTCGGGGCTGGACAAGCCCAGCTCCCTCAGCCTCTCCTCACAGCCCAAGGGCTCCAGACCCACCTTGGAGCCCTTCCCTTACCCTGCTCCAGCTGCCAGACATCTTTCTTGCCCTGGGGAACCCAAGCCAGGCCACAGGGACCTGGATAATCCACGTCCTTGATGTCCTGGTCACACAGCCCAGCCCCTTGTCCCCGTGTCAGGCTCTGGGGTCGATCCTGTGGAACATCCTTGGGGGAGGCTGTGGCTCCAGTTGGACTGAGGGGATACTGGGGGACAGGGGACCCTTCTGGGCATGAACAGCTTTGGACTTCTCAGGGGGAAAATGTGAGGGGGGCTGGGGCAGAGTGACCAACCCAGTGACCTCACACAGCACTCCTGGGAAGTCCTACAGCCCTCCTGTGATATCACACAGCTGGTCTCTGATGTCACAACCCACTTTTGTGATGTCACACAGACACCCTGTAATGTAACAGCCAACTCTGTGATGTCACAGTCTGCTCTATGATGTCAGACCTCTGCCCTGTGATGTCACAGCAGGCTCTGTGATGTCACAGAGATGGCCCATGGTGTTGTAGCTGCTCGATGGCCTCACATAACCCATTCTGTGATGTCACAGCCTGCTCTGTGACCTCATATTACCAGATGATAAATGGTCTACACCTGGTGATCTAACACTGCTCATTCTCCAGAACCACTGGCCCATGGAAACCACACAATGCCCATTGTGTAAGAAGGGGAACTGGAAGTTCACCAGCCTCAGTGTCCTGCCAGTTCAGCCAGGCCAACTGGAACATTGGGGTCTATGACCATCAGGGACCACCTGAGAGACCTCCAGGACAGAAGAGTGCATGCAAAAAGGGAGGGGAAATGTGTTAATGATTTCAGGGAAATGGGTATCATATGTATGTTTAGTCCAGGACAAGCAATGAATATGTATCCAAAACACAGAATATAAACAGAAAGTTTCCTGTACTCAGCATGCACGGCTTTGGGAGGAGCTATCCCCCCGTGCATCCGGCCAAATAAGGAATGCTGCTGCTGTATGCTGCATTGGTGTTAAGGACTTTTTTATTTTACCAAATTTTTGGTAACAGTCCCACTCCCAAGAAAATCTCTGTCTCCTGCTATTCACAAACAGAGAAGGGCTGGTGGGAGATGTGGTGGTCAGAGGCAGTTTGGGGTACAGTGACCATGAAATAATCAAGTTTTCAATATTTTGTGAATGGAGGAGGGGCATCAACAAAACTTCTACACTGCAATTAGGGAGGGCAGACTTTGGCCTATTCAGGATGCAAGTTTGGGGAGTACCAAATCAGGTCCTGATTATTTTAAGGGAAACAGCCCTTAAAAAATAGAGGGCTAGGAAGGATGGACACACTTCAAGAAAGAAATATTAAAGGGAAAGCAGCATTCTGTCCTGGTGTGCCAAAAGATGAGCCAGAGAGGAAAATGACTGGTCTGGCTGCCCATGGTGCTTTTGTGGGAATTCAAAGAAAAGAATTGGACAGAAGGTCAGGCAACTCAGGAAATATTTAAGGTATGTTGCTGTGTCATATGGAAAGAAAATTAGAGAGGTGAAAGATCAATTAGAGCTTACACTGGCCACTTCTGTGAAAAATAATTGAAATGTTTCCATAAATAAATAAATAAATAAATAGCAAAACGTGGGATAAGGAGAACCTCTACCCTTTACTGAATGCAGTGGGGAATATAGTAACTAAAGATCAGGAAAAGGATGAGCTGCTTAACACATTGCTTGTCTCAGTTTTCGGCAATAAGACAGGTTGTCCTCAGGACAAGTGTTCCCTGGGATGGTAGATCTCGGATCCTGGGCTTGATAGCCTTCCGAGATTGCAGATGTTTCTTTTTCTTCCCAGCCCCGTGCCAGAAGAAGGAGTCAGGATGTGTCCATTTAGGTTTCTCAAGGTTGTTTATTTCTTCTTATCTAGTACATTTTGTTCTCACTCGGCTTGGGTGCTAGCTACACCGCTGCCCAAGGCTGTCTGCCATGCTCATGGGCGATCGTAATCTTTTATACTATGTACTACGTGCTAGTAGTTTTTACTATTATACCAATACCTATCTCTTTTATTAAACAGTGCACTTTCACCCTAAACCAATCCAAAAGTGCCACCACCACAGCAGAAGATGGAGGGCAAGAAGAAGAAGCAGAAGGACAGGGACACGCCCAGATTCCTCCATCTTGCCTCCTTGAACCTCCATTAGACCCCTAAATTCTATTTTCTACACCCGGTGATAAAATAATACTATTCTAATTGGACTCTCGTGGTTGGTCTCTGGACCCTTGCCAGGGTCTCGGATCACCCAGGGCACTCAGAGAGATGTCCTGGGTTCCGACATCTCCCCCTTCTCTTTGCCCTAAAACCACCTCTTTTGCAGCCCTGCTCATGGCCCATCACATGCACTGGAAAAGGCATGGCACAAGGAGCAAAAGAATCACAAGCCCTACTGAGTCCTATATTAAAGTCCCAAAGTTCACAGTCTTTCATGGCTGAAGCACGTGACAGTAGGTGCAAGCTGGAATCTCTGTGCAGTTCACATCAGCCGGAATTTCTGCACAGTTGATGTCTCTGAGCGCTCTCTTCTTGGCTTGCAGAATGATCAGTGGTTTTTTTTTTTTCTGTGCTTGAGATGTTCTTCTCATTCTTTGCTGGAATTCACCTGGGTTTTAAAATCTGCAAAAACACAAGCAAGCCCCTCTGCCCCAGGTTAATAGAAAGTGTACCTTCAGTTCATCCTGTTTCTGGATATATCTTTATGATTATCTTGTCTTGATACCTGGAAATACAAAAACTATATACGTGCATTGGTACTCAAAAAGATGCATGACTTTGTCGACAGCAACTAGGAAAACTTCTAGTACATATTTTTGAATGATAATATAATTGATGGCTATCAATGATGATATGTATAGAATTGAATGATTATTAATTTTTTGAAATACTGTTCCATCATCTCAGAGTCTGCAAACAGCTCTTGGAACCCCCTTTTTTAGGGAAGACCTAAACACTCTTTCCCGGGCAAGGTGCTCAGGTCCACTCCAAAATTGGTCCAGCTGTCATTTTATAGGATCAAATTGTCAAGTCAAAAGCGACTTGAATTTACTTTCAAGGCAGAAAACATCTGAGCTTATCTGGCAAAACATCTGTCCAGATAAAGTCAGGAGTCTGGCCAGGACTCAGGCTTTAAATTGGAGTGATGTCCTTTCATAGAAAACTCAGTAAATTTACATCAAGACACTGTCACCTCAGTCCTAATCTCAGGAAGCTGAGATAATACCTTTCTAAATTATTATATATTTATGACTTTAAGATAAAATGCAGAAAAATTCACAAAACCATCTTATAACCAATAACAACCATGGTGTAAAATTGTCACAGATCCTTCCATGCCATCCATGGAAGACAAAACATTAGCAGAGACTAATGAACAACAAAACCTTTCTGGAGATCACGGGTTTAGCAAATTGCATCTTCTTCCATCCACAAATAACTGGAGTCTATCAGTGTTTCATCCCAGCTGTTTCAGTCGCAGCTGTCTCACTTCTAAGAAAATCAATCAAACTTTGTAAGTTAGACATGTATACTTTTAACAAATCTAGATCAATTTCAAAACCAAACAGTGCCCACTTTGATATGAACAAGCCTTGATAAAAGAATCCCAAACTGCACTAACTTAACAGAACTTGCATGTAAAAACTTTTAATTAATAGAATATAAATCTATTATAACTTAAACTTTATAAATGAAACTTAAACTTAACTTATGCTCAACAGGGCCCGAACTTATACTAAACCATACAGAAATTACTCTTAACATTATTAAAATACTAAAATATAACTTGATTAACATGTGAATATATCAAATGACTCCCATTAAAGCTCACTTCTATTTTTCTCTCCATTATGATAATAAATTTTTTCTCAATTGCTCTGTATTTTTCTTGCCAGGATGCAGCCCCCTCTAACCCAGGGGTTACTGACATCCCAGGCACTCCTACATTTCATCAGAATGCAGCCCCTTCTAATCCATCCAAGGGTTGCTAGCATTCCAAGCACCCCTCCCCCTCCTGGCTGAGGCATGGGGAGATACAATTCCTATGAAGCATACCCAGGGGAAACCCATGGCTAAAACCACCATGGACCCAGCTGATAGCCGAGGCATAGACATGCAGGGAATACTTATAAAAAATGTGGGAGTGGGATGGCTACTTCCTGCTGAAAGGGATAATTGGGAAATTGTGTCCTTTTCAAGTGTGGATGGAAACCTGGAGTGCAGTGTGATCAGGTGTGGTGGTTTGAACTTTCGCTGACAGCAGTTTTGGATCTCTCCACTGCTTCGCTTGCTGTAAGTGGGAGGCGCCCAGAGGAGAGCCTCCGCCTTGGTCCAGCCCCCGTGTCCGCCTCTCTTGGCTCCGAGCCAGCATCTGCCTCCGTCGGCTGAAACCTCGCTCCTCCGAGCCCGGGCTGGGACCGCCCCGCCTCCGTCTCTGTCCCTTGCGCTTGCTCTGCCAGTTCCGCCTGTGCTGTCGCCGCCCCCCTGCGCGCTGGCTCTGCTCCCCCGCGCGCTCCGGTGACCGCCGCAGCCGCTTCCCCGTCCCCGCTTCCCCCTGCGCCGCTTCCCGCGTGTCACAGAGGGAAGGGGGTGGCGCAGAGCTCTCGCCTGGCCACACCTCGCCTCCAGCCGCCCCACTGCAGCTGGACTGCCTGAGGGGACGCCCCCTCCTGCTCCGCAACCAAGACCTTTGATCGCGTTTGGGACCCGCCCCGCCTAAATCCCGGCCGGGGCTCGTCCCCCCCCGCTCCACGCCCGCACCCGGCGTGAGCGGTGTCCGCCCTGTTAGGGCTTGTGCCGTGCCTGTGGGATGAGGTGATGACCCCCTCGCTTTGCCTCCCGCGGTACCGCGTTGTGCATCGAAAAGCATTCCGTTTGTTCCCCTTCCCTCTGACTGAGAGAAGTTTTTTTCCTTCCCCTCTGGTAGAGAGGAATTCTTGCTCCCCGCTGCTGGCAGGCAGCTAACCTCACCTCCTCTGGGCGAGCAGTTTGAAAACCTGTCTCCCCTCCTGCACTTTACTGTGCGAGACCAGTCCCCCTCCGTTCCATACCCGCACCCGGTGCTGCGTCCACCCTCTCCCCCCACGGCTCTGTCTGTATCTCTGTGTGGGAGGAGGAGAGCTTTCCCGGGACTGGTGAAAGGCTCTGTGGAATTTCCAAGGATGGTGAAAAACCTGACTGTTTCTCTCCCTCTACTTTTGTGGAAGTTTCTGCTAGCTGCTAGCTGCTGGCAAGTAGCTACCCCGCCCGCCGGTCTTGGGCTAATTTCCTCCCCTCTGCTAAGCTGTGGGGGATGTGCCTTCTTGGGAATAAAGCCCCCAAATGTTCTAAATCTCAACCTTTCTTACCAACCGCCTAAAGCCAGGCTGTGTCGTTCTCAAAGCCGATCTGGGGATTGTCCTGATCACTGGCCCGCAGATCTCAGGTGAGGAAAAGCCCGGCGCCTTGGATTCTCCTCTGTGGGTCAGATTTGAAAGCGATGTCTCTGCAGAGGTCATGTTATCTTCTCCTGAAATTCCCCTTCTGGCTCTGTGTCTTCTGGCTCTGTGTCTTCTGGGGCTGGGTTTTCTGCTGCAGTTCTTTCCACGCAGCTTTTGCCCACTGGTGAAGGCCCACCGGTGAAGGCTGCCCCCTGACTGAGCCCACTAGTGAACGGTGCCCACCGATGAGGGCCCACCGATGAATGCCCACTGGATGTGCCCACCCAGGGACGCCAGAAATCTCGGATCCTGGGCTTGATAGCCTTCCGAGATTGAAGATGTTTCTTTTTCTTCCCAGCCCCGTGCCAGAAGAAGGAGTCAGGATGCGTCCATTTAGGTTTCTCAAGGTTGTTTATTTCTTCTTATCTAGTACATTTTGTTCTCACTCGGCTTGGGTGCTAGCTACACCGCTGCCCAAGGCTGTCTGCCCCGCTCATGGGCGGTCGTAATCTTTTATACTATGTACTACGTGCTAGTAGTTTTTACTATTATACCAATACCTATCTCTTTTATTAAACAGTGCACTTTCACCCTAAACCAATCCAAAAGTGCCACCACTACAGCAGAAGATGGAGGGCAAGAAGAAGAAGCAGAAGGACAGGGACACGCCCAAATTCCTCCATCTTGCCTCCTTGAACCTCCATTAGACCCCTAAATTCTATTTTCTACACCCAGTGATAAAATAATACTATTCTAACTGGACTCTCGTGGTTGGTCTCTGGACCCTTGCCAGGGTCTCGGATCACCCAGGCACTCAGACAGATGTCCTGGGTTCCGACAGGTAGATGGGGACAGGGAGCAGAAGAGCCCCCCTGAAATCCAGGAAATCCCCCCAGGAAGAAGCAGCTGGGGACCTGCTAAGCCACTCAGATGCTCACAAGTGTCTCTGGGACTAGGAGGGATTGATTTTTAAAAATATGAATATCGATGTAATATCATTATCCAAATGTGATGGATAAAAACTCTCTAACAGTTAAGTTAGAAAATGTATGTTTATTACGACACCGGGCAGCTCCTAGGATATCTCCCTAATGTGCACCGTCAAGATCACAGGTAATTACAAAGCCTTTTATCTACAAAAGTGTTGAATACACAGAATACAAATGCATATTCATACTCCTGTCACCACCTCTTATCCGCTTCATATGTTAATTGACAAAAAGCCTATTAAGGCTCATTGTTCCCTGAAATGGGTCGGTAACCTTTTGTGAGGAGTGGTCACCAAAAGGAAGATGTAAAATGAGTCTTCTTCGCTCTAATCTTTCAAACTTCTCATTGCAGATGTGACTGATGAATCCTTGGTAGAACTCTGTTTCCTGTTTCCCAGGAAAATTTCAATGTATTTCTAAAAGCAGGAGGCTTGCAATTGTTTTGTGTTCCTGGAGTCTATTGATTAGTTTCTCTATTTTTCATAATTCACAAACATAAAGTTGACAAGCAATGAGTTATTAGATCCGGAGTAGCTTATCAAAAATCCGGTGTCTTTTAACCATCCTCTAAGTTTTAACTGATTTCAGAACAGCTTATCTATTCATTTCAGCTAAATCAGCAACAACTATTGTTAACTATAACCTTATCTTTTCTAAAATCTTCAAAATCAGTGTCACAAGATCCATCCTAGGGGCCTGAGGGAGCTGCAGGATGAGCTCCCCAAGCTGCTCTCCATCATTTCTCATCAGGCCTGGCTCACCAGGGAGGTCCCAGAGGCCTGGAGGTGCCAATGTGAGCCCATCCCCTTAAAGGGCTGCAAGGAGGATCTGGGGAACTCCAGGCCTGTCAGCCTGACCTCGGTGTCCAGCAAGGTTATGGAACAGATCACCTTGAGTGCCATCCCACAGCACCCACAGGATGGCCGAGGGATCAGAGCCAGCCAGTGTGGATTGCAATATCTGCACTGATGTCCTGGATGAGGGGATTGAGTCCAGCATCAGCAGATTTGCAGATGACACCAGGCTGGGTGTGAGTGTGGATGTGCTGGAGGGTAGGAGGGCTCTGCACAGGGACCTGCACAGGCTGGATCCAGGGCCCAAATCCAACCATGTCAGGGTTAACAAGACCAAGGGCCGGGTCCTGCACTTTGGCCACAACAACCCCTGCAGTGCTACAGGCTGGGGACAGAGTGGCTGGACAGTGGCCAGGCAGAAAGGGACCTGGGGGCACTGCTGGACAGCAGGCTGGACATGAGGCAGCAGTGTGCCCAGGTGGCCAAGAAGGCCAATGGCCCCTGGCCTGGATCAGGAGTGGTGTGGCCAGCAGGAGCAGGGCAGTGATTCTTCCCCTGTGCTCAGCACTGGTGAGGCTGTGAGGCACCTCGAGTGCTGTGTTCAGTTCTGGACCCCCAATTTAGGAAGGACATGGAGGGGCTGGAGCGTGTCCAGAGAAGGGCACCAAGGCTGGTGAGGGGTCAGGAACACAAGTGCTGTGAGGAGCAGCTGAGGGAGCTGGTGTTGTTTATCCTGGAGAAGAAGAGGCTCAGGGGAGACCAGGTGGTGTCAGGGCACAGGTTGGACTTGATGATCTCCAAGGTCTTTTCCAACCTTGCTGATTCTGTGATTCTCTGAACCCACCCTTGGGGCAGTTTCAGGATGAACCCTGGGCCTCCTCTTCAGAAGGTGCAGCAGCCCAGGTCCTTCAGCTTCTCCTCACAGCCCCCAAGCCCATCCTGTCAGTCTTTGCAGAGCCTCTGCACCCCCTTCCTCATTGCCCAGAACAGGGGGCCCCACAGCCAGACACAGCAGCCCAGATGTGCCCGCGTGGCCTGTGGTGCCTCTGGCAAGGGAGCAGCAGGAGGCACTGCAGGAGCCTGCAGACAATTCCTGAATCACTTGGAGGATGATCCTGCTCCCCAAGGGACGTTCCCATGGTTTGATGCTGTTTGCTCCCAGCCTGCCCACGGCCACCCTGGGGCTGCTCCTGGGGCTTTTCTGTGCTGAGCATTGGCCTGGGCGTGTTCCTGAGAGAGCCTGGGCAAGGAGCCTGCAGCCCCCAGGGCCTGGCCTGAGGCGTCAGCGCTGCCCCAGCAGTGCCCATGGCCTGTCCCTGCTGCAGCCCCGGCACTGCCACCCCCAGCACTGTGCCCGGCCCCGAGAGCACTCAGGCCCTTCAGCAACACCAGGGCCAGCAGGGCAGCGGGGCAGGGCCACGGCAGCAGCACTGGCAACACCAAGGGCTGCTGCTGCTGGGCACAGCTGCTGTGCCAGCACTGATGTGCCCCAGCTCTGCACACAGACATGGCTGCTGCAGCTTCAACAGGGAACCAAAGGTGCATGTCCAGTGAAAACTCTGCACAGAGAGCATTTAATTCATTTAAATTTACTGAGAGCATAGCTCCTCGTTGACACACTCTGGGGCCACAAAAATGTGGAGCGAAAACAAGAAAGGGCACAAACAAAGGCCTTGCTTTGTGAACAACACTGAAAACTAAAACAAAGCAAAAAACAACAACCAAACCAACAAGTGCTAAAAAAGATGACTTTTATTACCAGTGATTTGCAGAATCTGCCCAGCAGTTTAACGTTTTTCAAATAGCCCAGTGATCACTGTCCACACTGCAGCCTTGAGCTCCTGGTTCCTCAGGCTGTAGATGAGGGGGTTCAGGGATGGAGGCACCACCGAGTACAGAACTGACAGGGCCAGATCCAGGGGTGGAGATGAAATGGAGGATGGCTTCAGGTAGGAAAAAAATGAGGTGCTGAGGAACAGGGAGACCACGGCCAGATGAGGGAGGCAGGTGGAAAAGGCTTTGTGCCGTCCCTGCTCAGAGGGGATACTCAGCACAGCCCTGAAGATCTGCACATAGGAGAAAACAATGAACACAAAACAGCAAAAAGCTAAACAGACACTAACAGCAATAAGCCAAAGTTCCCTGAGGTAGGATTTGGAGCAGGAGAGCTTGAGGATGTGTGGGATTTCACAGAAGAACTGGCCCAAGGCATTGCCCTGGCACAAGGGCAGGGAAAATGTATTGGCTGTGTGCAGCAGAGCATTGAGAAAGCCACTGGCCCAGGCAGCTGCTGCCATGTGGGCACAAGCTCTGCTGCCCAGGAGGGTCCCGTAGTGCAGGGGTTTGCAGATGGACACGTAGCGGTCGTAGCACATGATGGTCAGGAGGGAAACCTCTGCTGAGATGAAGAACATAAAGAAAAACACCTGTGCAGCACATCCTTCATAGGAAATGGTTCTGGTGTCCCAGAGGGAATTGTGCATGGCTTTGGGGACAGTGGTGCAGATGGAGCCCAGGTCGGTGAGGGCCAGGTTGAGCAGGAAGAAGAACATGGGGCTGTGCAGGAGGCGGCCGCAGACTACGGCGCTGATGATGAGGCCGTTGCCCAGGAGGGCAGCCAGGGAGATGCCCAGGAAGAGGCAGAAGTGCAGGAGCTGCAGCTGCCGCGTGTCTGCCAATGGCAGCAGGAGGAAGTGGCTGATGGAGCTGCTGTTGGACATTTGCTGTCTCTGGACATTGAGTCCTGTTAAAGGAGGAGACGATGACATATCTAGGGGGATTTTCCTGAGCAATGTTAAAGTCCTTTCTCCCAGCCCTGCCTGGAGCTCCCTGACAGTAGCTGCTCTGTAACTCCATCTGTCCGCAGCTGCCCTTTCTGAGATCAAGGGCAGTCCCTGTGTTCCCCTGAAAATCAGCCTGACACAGCTGAGAGCAGAGGGACCCAGAGCAGAGTAAAGTGGCTCAGCCTTTCCCAGAGTCTCCGTCCCACTTCTGGCCAAGGACACTCCTGTCCCCCAGTGTCCCCTGGAGGCAGCTCACAGCTTGGATGGCATCCCCAGGACACACCAAGGGTCCTGTCCATGGCACTGCTGGAGGAGAGTCAGCTCATCCCCAGCCTGCCAGGCTGCCCTGCCCAGAGCTCCCCGGGGCAGAGGGAGCTGGGACACCCCATTGCTGTGCTCAGCCTGCACAGGAGGAGCCCAAGGGCTGGGCCTGAGCCTGCAGCTGGAACTGCCATTCCCAGAGAGCCCAGAGTCAGCAATGCCAGGAGCACCTGGGCAAGGCAAGGAGAGAGAGAGCCAGGCCCTGAGGAAAAGCCTTTCCCTGGCCAGCCCTGCCCAGCCCCTGCCAGGCAGCAGCAGTGCAGGACAGTGGCCCTCAGGCCCTGCTCAGCAGGGAATAAATGGGCACATGGCAGAAGAGATGCCCTTCATCTCTGGGGCTGCTCTGCTGGCCTAGGAGGGGACTGAGGGCCCTGAGCCCCCGGGCTGAGGGCTGTGCTGGCTGCCAGGGGACACAAGAGCTGTGCTGCTCAGGGCAGTGTGTGCCCTGCAGGGCAGGGCCGGCAGGTGCCACATGTCCCCTGCAGCAGGGCTTCCCTCAGCACTGCCTCTCTCCCTCCCTGCCCACGGCTCTGCTGCTGCAGCTGTCCCAGCTCGAGCTGTTCCTGTGGCCCCGAGCTCCTTCCCTGCCAGTGCTGCCAGAGCCCAGCCCAGCCCCTGGGCCAGCTCTGCCCTGCAACTGCTTGGGGCTGCAGGGGTTAGAGAACAGCTCCCCCAGGCCTGGGCACCATGGAAAGAGGATGCTGCATGGATCTGGAGGCTGGGGAGCTGGTGGCACTTGCTGAGGTTCCCAGGAATGCTCAGTGTGATGGTTTAAGATCTTCAGCCCCTGCTCTGCCCTGCACAACTGAGTTTCCATTGCCACCATGCTGAGCCAGGGAAAAGTTGGAGCAGAGATTCAGGAAAGCAGAGACTAAAGCAGGAAACTCCTGCCCTGAATGAGCTCATGAAAAGTCCCTTCAGAAATGACCTGGGCATGAGCTGGAGCTCTCAGCAGCCCTGGCCCACACAGCACCCTCTCCACAGCAGCAGGAACTGCCCTGGCAGGAGTCACTCCTTGCACCCACAGCTCCCCTCCACCATCCATGGGAGCTCCCAGGCAGGCTGAGAGCTGCCCCTGGCAGGTGGCAGTTCCCCTGGGCTGGCCAAGAGCCCTCAGGGCTTCAGGAGCTGCTCTGCACCCCAGCCCTGGGCACCCCTGGCTGCAGCCCGAGCTTCAGCCCCTGCAGCCATCCCTGGCAGCAGGAGCCGTCCTGCCCTGTCCCTCTGACGGTGCCCAGGGCAGCCCTGCATTGGAGCACATCTACCCCCAACCCAGAAAGGGCAGCAGAGCCATCCTTACAGTGCTGTCAGTGCTGTCCTGGGTCAGCTTTAGGGGATCCCTGCAGCCAGAGCCTTACTGTGTCAGAAGTGCTAAGGATTTCTCCACAAAGAAGCTCAGAATTTTCAAAAGTTTTCAAGATTTCTCCATGAATAATCTCAGATTTTTCCTTCCATTTTCTTAAAGTCTCTGTCTGCTTCACTGCTCTCAGGTACTTGCAGGCATTGCCCTCAACCCTGCTGGGCTGGGAGAGGAGCTGCTCCTCAGGAGAAATGTCTTTTTGTAGCTTTCCCCTATTTCCATGAGCTGCCTCTGTGCCAGGAGTCCAGCCCAGCTCAGAAGCAAAGCAACTGCTCCAGAATTTTAATTAACCTCTTGAGGCTTTGGTGTTGTTTACAGTGGTGTCAGCCTCTGAGAGTATCTTCAAAAAACATTTCAGAAACTCAAAGTGATTTTGAAACTCCAAATTTTCTTGCAGTTTTAATGGGTCCCATACAAAAACAGGGCTTAGAAAGTGTCTCCAGCTTCCAGTTAGAGCAGGACACTGCAGGCAGTTATGATAGGCTGGGACAAACAAGGCAAAAATGTCTCTGATGCTTACCAAACCAGGATGTGTTTCAGGAATGAAAAGGGCCAAGGCCCGACCCCCAGCCCCTGGCAAGGCACATCCTGTCCCTCCCTCCTTTCTCAGGGCTCTTCCCGGGCCACTGGGATGTGGGCATGTGCAATGCCAAGGGCAGCACCATGGGGCGGCCCCTGCCAGGCTGCTGAGCAGGGACAAGGAGGCAAGGAGGCCCCAGTGCTGCCAGGCTCACTTGTCTCCTCCTCCTGGCTGAGTGACAGGGCCAGCAGCCATGGCCAAAGTGCTGCAGGAGTTGGCTGTGTCAGGGCCTTTCAGCTGCTGCCCATGCCTGTGCCCTGTGCAGCCCAGGCTGTCCTACGGTGTCCATGCCCTGCGCCTCTGTCCCTGCAGGCTGTCGTCATCCCCCGGCTGCCCCACCTGGCTGGCCCCTTCCTTTGCTGACAGCTCTGTGTCCTGCCTGCCTCTGCCTGGGCACACACAGCCTTGGGATTGATACCAAAAGAGTAATTTCATTTTTACTGTGTCTGTGAACTTTTAGTACAGGAACACGGCATGCATGGCCTGCTTTCCCAGCAAAAATTTTTGGAAGAGAAGACATCTGGCTCAAGACTGCAGTGATGGAATAAACTAGGAGTGAATCTGGGAAGTTTGGATGGGTTTTATGGTAATGGCTAAATTGTAATACAGATGTAGTGAGTGTATATAATACTCTTTTAGAATTACATGTTCATGGAAGGGTTTGAGTTACCGCACACTGGACCTCATGGCTGAGTAAATGATGCCCTCTTGATTTCAATTATTTTTTAGAGTCTTATTCTTATATTTCATATATTGGGTAACAGTGAGGTCTCACAGAACCAAGGAGTCTACTGTGGTATCTTCAGCCTCATGGAACCAAAATCCTTTGTGACACAGCAGGGCCACATGGAGCCAATGGTCCATTTAATACTGCAGATCCAAGGACACCATTGTTACCCTCTGGAACCTCATGGAATCCAAAGTACATTCTGACCAAGAAAGGCTTCATGGAACCAAGAGTCCATTGTGACACAGCAAGGCTTTGTTTGAACAATGGAACCATTGTTGATAGTACAGAAATTCATGGAACCAAGGGGCTGTTTAGACACACCTGGGATAGATGGAATGAAAGGTCCATCGTGAAAATTGCAGATCCAAGGAGACTGTGGTGACACTGTGGGGCCTTGTGGAACAAAAGGGGCCATTGTGACACAGCAAGGCCTTGTAGAACCAAGGAGGCCATTGTGACACTGCTGAACCTCACAGAAACAAAGCTACCATGTTATAATGTGAGACATCATGGAACAGAGGGTCCATGGTGACACTGCGGAACCAAGGAGATTGTTGGGGGCAGTATGAAAGTTCACAGAACCAGAACTCCAAGGTGACACAGCAAGGTCTCCTGGAACCAAGGGTCCATTGCAACTTTGTTGGGCCTCATGGAACCACAAGCCATTGTGAAACCGCATGGCCACATGGAGCCAAGGGGCCATTGTGACTGAGGAACCTCATGGAACCAAGAGTCCATTGTAACACTCTGGGGCCCTGTAAAACCAGGGGAACCACAGTGACATTGCAGGGCCATAAGCAACAGTCAAGACTTTTCTGACACTTTGGGACCCACGAGAATCAAGGAGCCATTATAACATAGCAGGGCCTGATGGAATCAAGGGGGCTACAGTGAACACTGTAGGTCTCCATGGGATGCAAGGTCCATTCTGACACCGTGGAACCAAGGATATCATTGTGACACTATGGGGCAACATGGAACCAAAAATCCAGTGTGGCACTGCATGGCTTTATGAAACTGTGGAGGCCATTTGGACACCTGGAGGCCCTGGGAAACCAAAGGGCCATTGTGGCACTTCAGTGCCTTGTGGAGCCAAGGGGACCATAGTGACACTGTGGGGCTTAATGGAACCAAGGGACAATTGTGGCACTGTGTTCCACCATTGTACCTAGGGGTCCATTGTGACAGTACAGGACCCTGTAGAACTAAGAATTTATGTAACAGTGCGAGAGTCCATGGCCAAAGGTCCATTGTGACATTGCAGGGCCTCGCTGAATCCTGGAGACCATTATGAAACTTTGAGGCCTCATTGAACCAAGCGCCTCTGTCGCATCTTGTGGAACCAACGAGACCATTGTGATACTGCAGGGCCTCATTAAACCAAGGGACCACTGTGACACTGCTGGACTGTCAGGAATCATGGAGACCATTGTGACACTCTGAGGCCTCATGGAACCAAGGGGCCATTGTGTCATTGTGCAGCTCCATGGAACCAAGGAAACCATTTTGACTCTGCAGGGCCTCATGGAAGCAAGAGACCATTAAGATACTAATGGGCCTCATGGAAAGAAGGGGCCAGGGTGACACAGCGGGGCTCCGTGCAACCAAGCATCAAAAATGACATGACCATTGTGGCACAGTGAGGCCCTAAGGAACCAAAGGGCCAGTGTGACCCTGCAGGGCCTCATGGAAGCACGAGGCCCGTGTGACACCTCAGAAGCAAGAAGAACATCGTGACACTACAGGGCCTCATGGAACCAAGGGAAGATGGAACAGATCTGGCTGGTTTGGCCTCCCAGGGTCCCCCGGACAGGTCCAGCTGATCTTGGAATGCTGAGGGCTGCCTCTCATCAGCCCCTAGAGCTGATGGGGCTCTGTGATTTCCTTCCTATGGAAAAGAACCATCCATCTTTCCAGGTGCCCATGGCCGCCAGAATTGATAGTCCCCCTGAAAAATTCCTTCTATGCAAGGGTTGTCTCAGACAAAAGCTGCCAGGACAGAGAGCTCTGGCTGGCCTTGGCCTCTGGTGGTCACCTCTCATCTCAAGGAAGCCCTGAGGGAAGTCTTTGAACAGGTTTGACTACTGGAATATCAATAAGTCTCTCATCCTCTGAAAAACTCAGATGCTTTTCTGATCATGTGTGTCTTTTTTTCTCATTGTGTATAATGCATAAAATGTTATTTTCAGCAAAATAATATTATTCTTATCAATCTTGCTAGTGTTACCTGACACAAAGCAACTCCTCAACATATGCTTCCAGGTAACTTGTAGAAGCAAAAACAAGAAAGAATCCAGAAGAAATTCTTTGTCTCTGTTCCTATCTTTCACATCTCCTCTCCAGCTGGAGGTGCAGCTCCAGCACTTGGCAGGGCTCAAGGGGTCACAAGCTCAGCTCCCACACTGAGAACTTGTGCACCCTGGGGTGCTTTTCTTGGCCCCTGCACGCTCACACAGGCTGGGATGGACACTGATGCCTTCTCTGCCAGGCTCTCTCAGCCCAGCCCAGCTCCCTCCAAGCTCTGCCAGCTGCCCTGAGCTCTCAGCAGCACCAAGGGTCTCTCCACAGCACAGCCCAGCCGCCTCTGGCCCCACAGCTCTGCTCAGGCCAGGCTGCTCTGGGCAGGGGCCCCACGGCCTCAGCCCCTCGCAAGGGCACAGCAGCAGCTGCAGCTCAGACTGGACTCAGCCCCAGCCATGGGCGAAGGTGCCTGGCCAAAGGAAAAGGAGGCTCCCTGTGTGCCCTGCTCTCCTCTCCAGGAGATGCTGAGAGCTCTGCAGCCTCTGCTGCCATCCCATCTGCCCAGGCCAGCACAACAGCCGTGGCCTTGTGGCCCTCAGGAGCTGTTCCTGCTGCAGGCCCAGGGCCCATGCCAGAGCTGGGGCAGCCAGAAAGCTGTGCCCATTTCTGTTCATTGCTGCCCTGATGAGGATGGATCCTAAGATACTTTGGAATTTGTTGATGAATTTTACTTTTCCAGAGGCCTCTTCTTTCTTCATCTCTTTAGTTGAGAAATTCAGTAAGAAAAGCTCATAATCATTTGTTCAAAATATTGAAAGAAGAAAAGCCCCTGGGAAAAAATATGTTTTCCTTTCTTCATTGGTTAATTAGACAGATTTCAGAAGTTCAAAATACTTCACAAGAACTCAAATCAAAACACTGAAGTTTCTTGAAGTTTTAATGGGTCCCACTGAGGGACAAGACTGAGAAAGTGTCTTCAGGTTCCAGTGTGAGAAGGCAGTGATGACAGGTAGGGACAAACAAGGCAAAAATGTCTCTGATGCTGAGAAAACCTGGATTAGTTTCAGGAATGCAAAGGGCCAAGGCCTGAGCCCCAGCCCCTGGCAAGGCACATCCTGTCCCTCCCTCCTTGCTCAGGGCTCTTCCTGGGCCACTGGGATGTGGGGATGTGCAATGCCAAGGGCAGCACCATGGGGCGGCCCCTGCCAGGCTGCTGAGCAGGGACAAGGAGGCAAGGAGGCCCCAGTGCTGCCAGGGTCACTTGTCTCCTCCTCCTGCCTCAGCAACAGGGCCAGCAGCCATGGCCAGAGCGCTGCTGGAGTTGGCTGTGTCAGGGCCTTTCAGCTGCTGCCCATGCCTGTGCCCTGTCCAGCCCAGGCTGTCCTACGGTGTCCATGCCCTGCGCCTCTGTCCCTGCAGGCTGTCGTCATCCCCCGGCTGCCCCACCTGGCTGGCCCCTTCCTTTGCTGACAGCTCTGCATCCTGCCTGCCTCTGCCTGGGCACACAAAGCCTTGGGCTTCATACTGAAAGGGTAATTTCATTTTTACCATGCCTCTAAAGTTTAGCACAGGAACAAGGCACACAGGGCCTGCTTTCCCAGAGAGGATGGTTTGAAGAGAAGACATCTGGTTTAAGAGTGCATTGATAGAAAATCACAGACTGAATCTCAGCATTTCAGGTGGGTTTTTAGGTAAGGGCTAAAATTTAATACACAGGTAGTGACTGTACATAGGTAATACTCTTTTAGAATCACATGTCTGTGTAAGGTTAGGAGTCTGACCTGAAGTCTGACCTGAAGCCTGAATAAGTGATGCCCTCTAATTGTAAATTTTTGTTAAGTAGTCTTATTCTGATATTTCAGAGATAAATCCTTAATGACACAGCAGGGCCACATAGAACCAATGGTCCATTGTGATCCTGCAGATCCAAGGAGACCATTGTGACACTCTGGAACTTCACAGAATTTAAAGTACACTGTGACAGAGAAAGGCTTTAAGGAACCAGGAGTCCATTGTGACACAGCAAAGTTTCATGGAACCAAGGGCTCCTTGTGACTGAAGAACATCATGGAGCCAAGAGTCCGTGGTTACACTCTGAGGCCCTGTTGAACCAAGGGCACCACAGTGACATTGCAGGGCCTCATGGAACAATGGAGACTGTTCTGCCACTTTGGGACCCACTGGCACCAAAGGGCCATTATAGCATGGCAGGGCCTCATGGAATCTAGGTGGCTTCAGTGAACACTGTGGGTGTCCAGGGGATGCAGGGTCCATTCTGACACCTTGCAACCAAAGATACCATTGTGACACTATGGGGCATCATGAAGCCAAAGGTCCATTGTGACACAACAGGGCCTCATGAAACCCCGGAGGCCATTTGTACACCTTGAGGTCCTGGGAATCCAAAGGGCCATTGTGGCACTTCAGGGCCTTGTGGAGCCAAGGGGACCATAGTGATACTGTGGGGCTGAATGGAACCAAGGGCAATTGTGGCACTGTGTGGCACCATTGCATTACGGGGTTGATTGTGACACTACAGGGCCTCATGGAACTACGGATTCATGTACCCATGGGACCCCATAGAACCAAGGGTCAATTGCAACATTACAGGGCCTTGTGGAATCCTAGAGATCATTATGAAACTTTGAGGCCTCGATGAATCAAGGGGCTCTGCAAGACCTTGTGGAAGCAAGGAGGCCATTTTGACACTGCAGGGCCTCATTGAACCAAGAGTCCATTGTGATACACTGGTACCAAGGTGACCACTGTGACATGGCAAGGCCTCATGTAAGCAAGGGGCCAGTGTGACACAGCGGGGCCCAATGGAACCAAGGATCCAATATGACACCACCATTGTGATACTATGGGGCCCTGTGGATCCAAGAGAACAGGTAAAAGGTCTGGTTGGCTTGGCCTGACTGACTCAACTGACCTCGGCACTTTGGGGGTCTCTTCTCATGTGCCACTGAAACAGTGAGGCTTTGGGCTTTCCTTCCTATGGAAAAAAACATCCCTCCTGCCCAGGCATCATGGCCAAAATTGGCACTTTTCCACAATTGCCTGTATGCAAGGGATTCTCCCAGACAAAAGCTGCCAGGAGAGTCAGGCCTGGCTCACCTTGGCCTCTGGTGGTCACCTCCAATCTGCCCTGGAAGTACTGGTGCTCTGTGCTTTCCTTCCTATGGAAAAGGACTGGCCTTTTCATGCAGAGTTTCATGGCTGAAATTGAGATTCTGCCTCTAAAACTCTGTATATCTTAGCTATGGAATCCAAGATGTTTAGCCCATTACTCCCAGATGAAAACTGCCAGGACAGACAGCTCTGATTGGCCTTGGCCTCTGGTGGCTGCTGTTCAGCCACTGAAGCACTGGAGCTCTGTGCTTTCCTTCCAGTGGAGACCATGGTGACACTTCAGGGCCCCATAGATTCAAGGGGTCATTGCTACACTGTAGGAATTCATGGAACCAAGGGGATCACTGTGGCACTGTTGGGCTGCATGAGAGCAGTGTGAAGCAGCAGGGCTTTATGGAACCAAGAGGCCATTGTTGCATTACAGGGCCTAGTGAAACCAAAGGGCCATTGTGACCCTGCACAGCACCGTGGATCCATGAAGACCATTGTGGCATTGCAAGGCCCCATGGAATCATGGAGACCATGGTGACACTGCAGGGCCCCACAGAACCAAAGGGCCATTGTGACCCTGCAAGGCCTCATGGCAGCAAGGGGCCAGTGTGACACCTCAGAAGCAAGGAAAACATTGTGACACTACAGGGCCTCATGGAACCAAAGGGAGAAGGAACAGGTCTAGGTGGTTTGGCCTCGCAGGGGCCTCCTGACAGGTCCAGGAAATCTTGGAACCCTGAGGGCTGCCTCTCATGAGCCCTTGGAGTGCTGGGACTCTGTGCTTTCCTTCTTATTGGAAAGAACCATCCCTCTTACCAGGTGCCGATAGCCAGAAGTGATATTCCCCTTGAAAAGTATCAATATTCAATACTCAATAAACTCCATATTTAAGGGTTCTCCCATACAAAATCTGCCAGGAGAGAGAGCTCTGGCTGGCCTTGGCCACTGGTGGTCACATCTCATCTTAAGGAAGCCCTGAGGAAAGGATTTGAACAGGTTTGACTACTGGAACCTCAATGGGTCTCTCATCCTCTGGAAAACTCAGATGTTCTTTTGATCATATGTGTCTTTTTTTTCTCATTGTGTATAATGTATAAAATATTATTTTAAGCTTAAAAATATTATTCTTATCATTTTACCAGTGTTATCTGACACAAAACAACTCCTTTGCATATGATTTCATGTCATGTGTAGAAGCGAACACAAGAAAGAACCCAGCAGCAATTGTCTCTGTTCCCATCTGTCTCATCTCCTCTGGAGCTGGAGGTGCAGCTCCAGCACTTGGCAGGGCTCAAGGGGTCACAAGCTCAGCTCCCACACTGAGAACTTGTGCACCCTGGGGTGCTTTTCTTGGCCCCTACACGCTCACACAGGCTGAGATGGGCACTGATGGTTTCTCTGCCAGGCTCTCTCAGCCCAGCCCAGCTCCCTCCAAGCTCTGCCAGCTGCCCTGAGCTCTCAGCAGCACCAAGGGCCTCTCCCCAGCATAGCCAGGCCGCCTCTGGCCCCACAGCTCTGCTCAGGCCAGGCTGCTCTGGGCAGGGGCCCCACGGCCTCAGCCCCTCTCAAGGGCACAGCAGCAGCTGCAGCTCAGACAGAACTCAGCCCCAGCCATGGGCGAAGGTGCCTGGCCAAAGGAAAAGGAGGCTCCCTGTGTGCCCTGCTCTCCTCTCCAGGAGTTGCTCAGAGCTCTGTAGCCCCTGCTGCCATCCCATCTGCCCAGGCCAGCACAACAGCCGTGGCCTTGTGGCCCTCAGGAGCTGTTCCTGCTGCAGGCCCAGGGCCCATGCCAGAGCTGGGGCAGCCAGAAAGCTGTGCCCATATCTGTTCATTGCTGCCCTTATGAGGATGGATCCTCAGATACTTTGAGGTCAGTGATGAACTATACTATTTTAGAGGCATCTTCTTTCTTGAGCTGTTCAGTTGAGAATTTCAGTGTGAAAAGTTAATAAACATTTGTTCAAAACAACCAAACAAGAAAAGCCCCTGGGAAACAAATTACATTTTCAGTTCTTCTGTGAGTAATTAGACAGATTTCAGAAGTTCAAAAAACTTTTTAAAACCTCAAAATTAGACTGAAACACTGAAGTTACTTGAAGTTTTAATGGGTCCCACAGAGAAACAAGACTCAGAAAGTGTCCCCAGGTTCCAGTGAGAGCAGAACACTGCAGGCACTGATGACAGGTCGGAAAAAACAAGGCAAAAATGTCTCTGATGCTGACCAAACCTGGATGTGTTTCATGAATGCAAAGGACCAAGGCCTGAGCCCCAGCCCCTGGCAAGGCCCATCCTGTCCTTCCCTCCTTGCTCAGGGCCCTTCCCAGGCCACTGGGATGTGGGGATGTGCAATGCCAAGGGCAGCACCATGGGGCGGCCCCTGCCAGGCTGCTGAGCAGGGACAAGGAGGCAAGGAGGCCCCAGTGCTGCCAGGCTCACTTGTCTCCTCCTCCTGGCTCAGCAACAGGGCCAGCAGCCATGGCCAAAGTGCTGCAGGAGTTGGCTGTGTCAGGGCCTTTCAGCTGCTGCCCATGCCTGTGCCCTGTGCAGCCCAGGCTGTCCTACGGTGTCCATGCCCTGCGCCTCTGTCCCTGCAGGCTGTCGTCATCCCCCGGCTGCCCCACCTGGCTGGCCCCTTCCTTTGCTGACAGCTCTGCGTCCTGCCTGCCTCTGTCTGGGCACACAAAGCCTTGGGCTGCTCTAGCCTCTTTCTGAGAGTCATGTTGCATCATAGCCCTGCCCTGGGTGGGGAATTCCCCTTTCTTTAAGACCACTCTGGCCCTCCTCAGCAGCTCTTTGCATTAAATCTTTTTTATCTCTGGCTGTTTTCTACCATGTCTAAAGGATTCACCATCTCTGAAATCACCCTTCAAGCACTTCCAGGGCTCTCCTCCACTGTTCTCTGTCTCCACTCCACTGAGCACAGAGCTCCTTTGTACTTATATAGTGGTCACATGCTTGAGGCCATGGACACCTGTACAAGAAGGAGGGTTCTTTTCTATAGGAAGGAAACCACAGAACCCCAGGGTTTTGAAGGCAGATGAGAGGCACTCACCAGAGGCCAAGGAAAGCCAGACTTTTCTATTCTTGCAGCTTTTGTCTGAAAGCGACCCGTTGGATATATAGGGAGTTTTGGACGTGGAATTCCATTTCAGCTGTGGGTATGTGGACCAGAATGACAATTCTTCTATACAGGAAGGAAAAGGCAGAGCCCCAGTGTTTCAAAGGCTGATTAGAGATGGTCCCAAGGAGGCCAAGGCCAGCCAGACATTTTTACCTTGGAATCTTTTGTCTGGGAGCTATCCTTGGATATAAGGAATTTTGGAGGCAGATTCTCAGTCTTGGCTATGGATACTTGGACTTGAAAGATGATTTTTCCAGGGCAAGAAAAGTACGACCTCCCAACTGTTTGGAAGGCAAATAGGAAGTTGCCCCCAAGAGGCCAAGGCCAGCCAGAGCTGTCTGTCCTGGCAAACTTCATATGGGAACAATCCTGGGTTATAATCAAATTGGGAGGTAGAATGCCAGTTTTGGCCATGGGCACTTGGAGGAGAAGAACAATTCTTTCCCACAGGAAGGAAAGCACACAACTCCAAAGTTTCAGGAGAAGATGAGAAGCAGCCCTCAACATGCCAAAGTCAGCTGGACCAGTCAGGTAGCCCCCATAGGCCAGGCCAGCCAGACCTGTTCCATATTCTTGGATCCTTTGGCCTCGCAGCATCACAGCTGCCCCTTGGTTCCATGAGACCCCATATTATCACAACAGAACTTTGAGGCCCAGCAATATCACAATGATCTCCTTGTCTCCGCAGTGGCACAGTGGCCCCTTGAGGCTTCCATGAGGCCTTGCAGTGTCAAAATGGTTTCCTTGTTTACATGGGGTTGCAAATTAGCACAGTGGCCCCTTGGTTACATGAGATCCAGAGTGTCACAATGGTCCCCATGATTCCATAACATCTTGCAGTGTCACAGTGGTGCCTTGGTTCTTCTTGGCTCCCAATGGCCCCTTCGTTCCATGAGACCTGGCAGTGTCACAGTGGTTGCCTCAATTCTTTGAGACCCTGTGGTGTCACAATGGCCCCTTGGTTCCATGGGGACTAAGAGTGCCAGAATGGTCTCACTGCTTCCATGAGGCCCTGCAGTGTCACCATGGCTCCTTGGTTCCTCAAGGGCCTGCAGATCCCCTTGATTCACAAGGCCTCTGTCGTGGTTTGGACTCATGAGTTGAGATGAGGACTGGGAGAAAAACACTCTAAGGGCAAAAAAGGTTCTAAATTTAAATTTATTAGTAACAGAGAAGGCTAATGAGAAGTTAAAGAAGCCTTTAAAATACCATTTTTGCTTCCCAGCCCCTCCTTCCGTGCCACTGATAGTGCAGGGAGACAGGGACAGGAGTTTTTTTTCCAGTTCATCACCTGAGATCTTTTTCTGTTTACACAGGGAGAGGAGTTTTTCTTCTGCTGTCATCAGTCCGTGCCATGGGCAAAACAGTCTTCCCAATACTGTTGTGGTGTGGAACACTTGCCCATGGGGTGCAGTCTTTTAAGGATAGGCTGCTCTAGTTTGGAAGCAAAGGTCCTCTTTCTTTATCTCTAGGAGCAAGGGCCCTCTCTCTCTGTTCCGGTCTCTCACTGGATCACTCTTTCCTCACGCTCCAGCGTGAGCACTTTTCCCACAGGCTGTGAGTGGATCTCTGCATCCCCCATGGACTTCATGGATTACAGGGGGACAGTTTGTTTCACTATGGTCCTCACCATGGTTTGCAGAGAAATTTTGGCTCCAACTCTTAGAGCATCTCCTTTTCCACTGACCTTGTTGCCACCATGTTGTTTTCTATTGCACATCTTCCCTTCCTCCTATTCTCTATCTAAAAGAAAAATTGCTGCCTGTAGGTACCATTGCCAACAAGTTTGACTAATTCAAAGATTCTTGCAGCATCTTGTAGTGCTGAGAGGTTGATTTTGTATAATTTTCACATTGGGGAATTGGTCATTATGTTTCAACTACCAGCCACACAACTGGCATGGTGCTGATGCTACTAAATGTCTTTCTTCATGTGGGGCACCGAGATGGAGAAGCCGCCACAGCTGCCCCTGCCCTTGTGCCCACGGTGTGGCTCGCTAGGGGCGGCCAGGCAGGCAAGGCTCGCTGTGGGCCGCACCGAAATGACGGCGGCTGTGGTGGCGCATCGCCGCGGGCCATGCTGGGATGTCCTGGCAGCAGTGGCTCGTGACTCCTGGAAACAACTGCGTGTGAGCTGCTTTGATTTTCTTCTTAAATATGTCATCACAGAGGTGTTACCAACTTCTCCCATTGGGACAGCAGCATGTCCATCTTCAGAGCAATCAGAGATTTGCTCTGCTGGACATGGTGGAAGCTTCCAGTACCTTCTCACAGAAGCCATCTCTGTGGCCTGCCCCGCTACCAAAAACCAGGCCATGTAAAACAATACAGCCTTAGAGTGTTGTAATGGTCTCCAGAATTCTGAGGCCCCTCAGTGTCACAATGGTCTCTTTTGCTTCGTCAGTATCACAACGGCACTTTGGATTCATGAAGCCCTGAAGTATGGAATGGCCCCTTGATTCCATTGGGTCCCTCACTGTTACATGAGTTCTTAGTTCCATGGAGCCCTGCTGTGTAACAATGGACCCATAGTTCAATGACATTCTGTAGTGTCACCATGGTGTCTTTGGTTCCACAAGGCCTTGCTGTGCCACAATGGCCCCATGGTTCCATGAGGTTCTGTACAGTGAACAGGATTCTCCTTGGTTCCTCAGTGTCATATGGATCCCTGGTTCCATGAGGTGCCTGGCCTCCCACAGCACCTCACAGACTCTTGTGGCCCCTGAAGGTCCTTTCAGAGCCCCTAACAAACCCTTTATGGCCCCTCATAGGCCCTCAGAGCCCCTCATTGCTCATCACAGCCCCTCATGGCTTGTCACAGTGCAGGCACTGGGTTCCTCCTAAAGGTGAAGGGGTAAGGCCCTGATTCTTCTCCTTTTATTTAAATTTATATCCTTCACAGTCATGAGTAAAGAAAGGCTGAAATGGAGCCTTTCCCCAGCATTTCCCTCTGGGTTAATTGCGGCTGATGCTCTGTGCTGGTGCTGGCCCCAGCACAAACATCCCTGCAGCCCCCCAGGCCTTTGCTGTCCCCCCATGTCCATTCCCTGTCCCCGAGTCCCGCCCGGCTCTGGCAGCAGCAGCAGCTGCAGCGCAGTGGGCGCCGGCCCGGCCCAGCCGGGGCTCCCGGGCAGGAGCAGCAGCAGCACTGGCACCTTCCCACCTGCTCCTGCCTCAGCTTCCAAGGGGCTTTTCCAGCTGAATTTCTGGAGTGGAGCAACAATCACTCACAAACAGCCCTGATTCCTCAGGGCCTGGCTGTGCTGCCCTGACCCAGCCTGCAGAGAAAGAAAGGATTGGGTTCCAGCGCTGTTTTCAGCTCTGTTTTACTTATCCTGAAGTGACAGCAGGAGGCTGCTGCTGCCTTTGCCTTGGGAATTGTAGCTGTGAGCTGCCATTGCCCCTCTTCTGCTTGCCATTTGAATTTTACCTGTAACATTGCAATTGCCTCTTTCAATCGGTGTTACCCAGAGTGCTTTCGTGAAAGAGAACTTGGTTCTTCTGTTGCAGGCATCATGATCAGCAGATCGCAAAATGCTCACAAATCCCTGGGCACTAAGTCAAGGAGAATGAAAGACACACAGTGCTCAAACACAGCCCTGTTGCTGGTTCTACTGAAACAGAATTAACTCACAGACGCCATCACAAAATTTGCCTCTGGAGTTTCAAATGAGATGAAAAAATCCACCAGAAGAAAGAGAAACCAGAACTTCTCTACTTGCTTCATTGCTTCTTCCAAGCAGCAGCAGAAAGTGGAGATGCCCAGAGGTATTTCCAGCTGCTGCTGATCCCAGCTGGAGCCCAGCCAGCTGCCCAGTCCCAGCAGGAACCTGAGCCCAGCCCGGGGAGCGCCGGCAGTGTTGGGAGCTCAGCGCACGCGGGGCCAGGCCCAGAGCCCCGGGCACGGCCGCCGATTGCGGGGCAGCGGCGCAGGCGGAATGTCCTGCGGCCCAAACCTCCTGCTCCTGCCACACAGTGCCCATCATTCTCCCCCTCCTCCTCCTCTCTCAGCACAGCACAAATTCCAGCTCAGAGGAGGCTTCCCAAGGCAGGGCTCATGCTCCTGTTTAAGCCTGAGTGTCCCTGCAGAGGAACAGGGCATCTTTCAGGCAGTTCCACAAGTTCAGAGTTCTCATTTCATGGGGAATCTGAGATGCAAATGGCCTTGTTAGGAAGGACAAAAGCAGAGGGAATCAACTGGAAATTATTAGGAAAAAATTACCCTTCTTACAGACCAAGTTCACCAAGTCATTCCCTAGATTTTTTCTTTCCAGATTCTTTCAGGCATTTACCCGCAGAGCTCCAGCTTGTCATGGTGCTTCCAGTGAACTGATTGTACACTTGATTTATATCAATGCATGAGATGTAGAATCATCTAAACTGAACACAGAAACAAACTCCATCTGTCAGCCCATTTCCATGTTCTAGATCACTTTCAAGGTGTCTATGGGGGTGTTGGAATAATTACCACACAACTCTCTAGTTCTGGCTGCTAGCTCTGGAGATTCTTTCTCTGCATTCAGCCAGGCTTGGATTCCCTAACGATTCACAGAATCACAGAATCACTGGGTTGGAAGAGACCTTCAAGATCATCGAGTTCAACCCATGCCCTAACACCTCAACTAAACCATGGCACCAAGTGCCACATCCAGTCATATCCAGGGATGGTGACTTTACCACCTCTCCGGGCAGACCAGTACTTTATCACTCCTTCCATAAAAACTTTTTCCTAATATCTAGCCTGTATTTCCTTTGGCACAGCTTAGGACTGTGTCCTCTCATTCTGTCAGTTGCTGCCTGGAGAAAGGGACCAACCCCCAGCTGACTACAACCAGCCTTCAGGAAGTTGTAGAGAGTGATCAGGCCGCCAAGTCTCCTTTTCTCCCTAAACAACCCCAGCTCCCTCAGTCAGTCCTCACAGGACTTGTGTTCCAAGCCCCTCACCAGCCTTGTTGCCTCCTCTGGATGTGCTCAAGCGTCTCAGCATTCTTCCTAAACTGAGGGACCCAGAACTGCACACAGCACTCGAGGTAAGGCCTCACCAGTGGTGAGTCCAGGGGAAGAATGACCTCCCTGCTCCTGCTGGCCACACCATTCCTGATCCAGGCCAGGAGCCATTCAACACCAGGGCACACTGCTGGCTCATGTTTAGCTGGCTGTCGACCAGTCCCCCCAGGTCCCTTTCTGCCTGGACACTGTCTGGCCACTCTGTCCCCAGCCTGTAGCATTGCAAGGGGTTATTGTGCCCAAAATGCAGGACTCAGCACTTGGACTTATTAATCTTCATCTTATTGGACTCTGCCCATCCATCCAACCCTTCCAGGCCTCTCTGCAGAGCCCTCCTACCTTTCAAAAGATTGACACACACTCCCAGCTCAGTGTCATCTGCAAATTTACTAATGAAAGACTCAATACGCTCATCCATATAGTCAATAAAAATATTGAACAGAACTGGCCCCAGCACAGACCCCTGAGGAACACCACTGGTGCCTGGCTGCCAGCTGGATGCAGCACCGTTCCCCAGCACTCTCTGGGCCTGGCCATGCAGCCAGTTCCTGACCCAGCACAGAGTGCTCCTGTCCAAGCCGTGGGCTGCCAGCTTTTCCAGGAGTGTGCTGAGGGAGACAGTGTCAAAGGCCTTGCTGAAGTCCAAATAGACAACATCCACAGCCTTTCCTGCATCCACCAGGCAGGTCACCTGGTCATAAAAGGAGACCAGGTTGGTCAAACAGGACCTACCCCTCCTAAACCCATGCTGGCTGGGTCTGATACCCTGGCCATCTTGTAAGTGCTGCACAATAGCACTCAGTATGTATCTCAGTATCCATTATCTTACCTGGTACTGAGGTCTGGCTAACTGGCCCATCATTACCAGGATCCTCCATTCTCCCCTTTTTATGAATGGGAATCATACTGGCCAGCTTCCAGTCCTCTGGAACCTCACCAGTGAGCCAGGGCTGTTGGTAAATGATGGAGAGCAGCTTCGCAAGCTCATCTGCCAGCTCCCTTATCAGCCTGGGATGGATTCCATCTGACCCTACAGATTTATGATCATCCAAGTGGCTCAGCAGTTCTCTGACTGCCTCCTCCTGGATAACAGGGGCACCATTCTGCTCCCTGACACCATCTACCAGCCCAGGAGGGCAGTTGTCCTGAGGACAAGTCGTCTTCCCACTAAAAACTGAGGCAAAGAAGGCATTAAGCACTTCTGCCTTCTCATCTGCAGTTACTAAGTTCCCTCCCAAATCCAATAGAGAGAAAAGGTTGGTCTTACCCTTCCTTTTGCCATTATTATACTTTTAAGAACATTTCTTATTATCCTTTACAAAAGTTGCCAAATTTAGTTTGAACTGAGCTTTGACCTCTCTAATGTTTTTCCTACATGCCCTAGAAACCACCTTAAATCCTTCCTGAGAGACCTGACCCTCCTTCCAAAGATGATACATCCTATTTTTATTCCTAAGTTCCTTCAAAACCTCCTTGTCCATACAGGCTGGACAATTACCTCATCAGCTCATCTTTCAGCCCACAGGGACAGTCTGTTCCTGTGCCCTCGAGATCTCTGCTTTGAAGCACATCCAACTTTCCTGGGCTCCTTTGTTTTTAGGGGCTGCTTCCCAAGGAACTCTCTGAAGATATCTCCTAAATAGGCCCAAGTCTGCCCTCGGGAAGTCCAGTGTAAAAGTCTTACTTATGTTCCCTCCTGAGTTCACCAAATATCAAGAGCTCCATAATTTCATGATCACTTTGCCCCAAGCAGCCTCCAAGCACCACATCTCCCACCAGCCCTTCTCTATTTGCAACAACAGGTCTAACATAGTCCCTGCCCTGCTGGGCTTACTCACCAGCTGTGACAAAATGTTGTCCTCCATACACTCCAAAACCTTTCTGGGCTGCCTCTTTTCTGCTGTATTGAGTTCCCAGCAGATGTCTGGTAGGTTAAATTCACCTACAAGAACAAGGGCTGGTGATCCTGAAACATTCTCCAGCTGTCTATAGAATAAGTTTTCCACCCCTTCTTCCTGGTTGGGTGGACAATAACAGACTCTCAGTAATACTCCTGGTAGCCCATCATGTTTTCTTAGGGTAGAACAGTAACAGTGAAAACCGTACCAATGGCACAACTCCCCAGTCCACAAGGAAAAGAAAGGACAAGTTGTCAAGTTCTTCAAATATTTGTCCTGCTCTGCTGTAAGACTCGCTGCACACACAGCGTGGAAAGCCAAGAGAAGCTGCAGTTGGTGGCACAGCTTGTGACAGAAGCTGCACCTCATTCTGCAGGAAAGGTTCTTGGAAAGAGCAGACAGGACAGTGGAGAAGATTCTGGGAAAACTGACACAGCTGTTAAGAAATGAAATGAAAATGGAAAGAAACAATCCAAGATGTTTTTCTCTCTTTATTTCTGTGGCCCTCTTTTTCATCTTGCATTACTTCTCCATCCCATTAATTCCAAATGGGCCTCCCTTTTAAGATCCATGAGTTGTCAAATTTTAGACACTGTAAAATACCATGAGCTACATCCAGTCTGCCTTCTCCTGTTTTTCTTGGAAAGTAATGCTGGAGACAAAAGTGCACTGCTTGTGCCAGGTACAAATTCTGCATTCAGGGAATGTGCTCGGACAGTGTCTGACCCTCAGCAGGGACAATGCACAGCAGCAGCCAAGGGGATTCCTCTGCCACAGCGCAGGAGTCAAGACTCTGGGTCTTGCCCCAACACGGCAAAGTTTCCGTGTTTGGAGAGAATCAGGGGCTGCCCCCAGGGAGCGCAGGGCTTGGAGCTGGGGTGAGCGGGCAACGGACAAACGGACACGGGGACAAACGGTCCCAGGGCTTCAGTTGCAGCAGCAGCAGCAGCGGCAGCAGCGGCAGCAGCGGCAGCAGCAGCAGCAGCAGCAGCAGCGAAAGCAGCGACTTCGTGGAGTCCCTCTTGCTTCTCCTCTCCCTCTCCCGCAGTTCCTCACCCTCTCCCGGTCTCTCTTTCCTGGTGTCCCTCTCGTCTCCCACTCTCCCTCTCCCCTGCCGGGACAGGCCATGCCCCCGGCCCGCCCCCGGCCCCGGGCGGGGCTGCCCCGTCCCCATCCCCGTCCCCGGGCGTCCCGCCGCGGTCTCGCCTCCGCCCGGCTCTGGCCGTACTGGCGGTGGCGCTGCTGGGCGGGCATCAGTGCCTGGGGCTGGGGCGGCATCGCCGCCCTTTGGCTGCGCCTGTGCCGAGCCCGGCCCCGGCCCCGGCCCCGGCCCCGGCCCCGCCCCGGCCCCGACCCCGGCCCCGGCCCCGGCCCCGGCCCCAGCCCCGGCTCCTCCCGGGGCCCGCGGAGGACACACACGGCGCGGCCGCTCCCGCCGCCTCCTCTGCTGCTTCCCCAGCCCGAGCTCCGCTGCTTGGCAGCGCGGCCGCCGGCCCCGAGCCGCCGCTGTCCCGTTGCAAGGAGCGAACGCCTGGGGATGCCCGGCCCGGGGCGGTTGAGGGGCGCTCAGGGGCCGTTCCTGGCCCCGGGCCGAGCGCTGACAGCCGCGTCTCGCCGGCAGGGAAGGCGCAGCAGGGCCTCAAGGAGCAGTACCGGCTGGGTTCGCTGCTGGGGCATGGCGGCTTCGGCAGCGTCTTCGCGGCGACGCGGCTCTCGGACGGCGCCCCGGTGAGCGGGAGGAGGGGGCACAGGAGGAGGAGGAGGGTGGAAGAGAAGGAGGATGGGGCTGGGCAGAGCGGGCGGAGAGCTCAGCCCGCTGCTCCCCTTGGCTTGCAGGTGGCCATCAAAAGGGTGCCACGGAACCGTGTCCGGCACTGGGGCGAGCTGGTGAGTGAGCGGGGCCAGCGGGAGAAAACGGGGCGTGCCGGGCAGGGATGAACCGAGGCCCAGCAGGGTGGGGCCACCAGGACGCCTCAAGGGAGAGCAGGCGTGGGGCCAGTGGAGGGTGCAGAGCATCCTGGGCTGGGTGAGGGCTTCCCCACCCCTGGCACAGCATCAGCCCCACTGATGGCATCATGGTCCTCCCACAGCCCAATGGCACCAGCGCACCACTGGAGATCGTGCTGCTGGACAAGGTCTCCACTGGCTTCCCTGGTGTTGTCCAGCTGCTAGAGTGGCTTGAGCTCCCCAACGACATCATCATGGTCATGGAGCGCCCGGAGCGGTCTCAGGACCTCCAGCGTTTCATTCGGGCACGGGGGTTCCTGTGCGAGGAGGTGGCGCGGGAGCTGTTCCGCCAGGTGCTGGAGGCCGTGCGGCACTGCACCAGCTGTGGGGTCCTGCACAGGGACATCAAACCAGGGAACATCCTGGTTGACCTGGCCACCGGGCAGGCCAAACTGATCGACTTTGGCTGTGGCACCTACCTGCAAGACACAGCCTACACTCACTTTGCAGGTGAGCCCATGCAGGGGTGTGCTCCCAGTACCGGCATCTCATGGCCCAACATCTCACAGCCTAATCTGGGTGTGGCAGTGGGGATTCTCCCTTCTGCTGCCAGTCATGGCTCAGAGTCTTTAGCTGAGTTGCTTTTGAACAAGGGTGGGTGGGGGTTAGGGTTAGGGTGGGGGGCCAGCTTCCATCCCTGCTGGCAGCCTTTGCCAGCCACTCTGCTCAGGCCTGGGGCTGGGGCAGCCAGACCAAAAAAAGCACCTGTGAGTAGGGGTAGAAGAGAGGGAGGACCCTGAACCAGTGTACCAGTTGTTTTGGTGGGCAGGCAAGAAAGGGCTTGGACTGCTCCGCTCACCTTCTTTCCCTTGACTTCATAATGTTTTTTGGGGCAATGCAGGCAGGGAGGAGGAAGGCATGGTTTTTCCCCAGCACTGAGTGGGTTTTTCCTTGTCATGGTCAGGCTTTGCCAGGGCTTCTGCTGCCCTCTTCCAACACCAGTGGCTTCTTTTAAAACCCCTAGTTTGTACACAAGTCCCAGGTGCTGCTGAGAGGGCAGTGGGTCATACCATGTGCTACTGGGGCAGCCCCAACATGCCCAGGGATGCTGGGGCCAGGCTCTGGGAGCAGCAGCACCCCTCTGATGAACTCCATCTCTATTCCATAGGAACACCATCATACAGCCCCCCGGAATGGACCCACTTTGGCTGGTACTATGGCAAGCCAGCTACCATCTGGTCCCTGGGCATCCTGCTGCACCAGATGGTCTGCGGGGAGCACCCTTTCAGGAGGGGCCAGAGCATCAGCTGGGACCATCAGCTCTCGCTGCCACAACGGCTCTCTCAAGGTGGATCCTCATCTCTGGGCACAGGGGGAATCCCAGTGCTGGGAGACAGCAGCAGGCTTGTGAGCATCCTGCTCTGGCAGCTGCTGAGGAGGTGGCACATGTCCTGCTCTCCTGCTCTCCTCCAAAACTGGGAACTGATGGGAAAGTTTAGGCCCAGCTCTGAGGACATACAGCATGGCCTGGGCATGGGAAAAGTGGGGCAAAGCTGACAGGAGCCTTCTCCAACTGATCAGAGGTTTCTGGTTTCTCTCCCCAGAGTGCCAAGATCTGATCAGGCGGTGTTTATCCATGCTGGATGTGGACAGGCCCTCATTAGAAGACCTGTTCTGTCATCCTTGGATGCAGGATATTCATCTGCCCTAGAAGAAGGGAGAGAGCCACAGGCACACTTTGATGCAGGGCCCTGGTAAGTTCCAGCTCCACACATGCCTTGGCAATCAGAAGCAAAGAAACCCAGCCTTTTTTGTCCTGCCTGTGTCACTGCACAGGGATCATCAGATGGGAACATGCAGCCCTTGTGCTGGAGCTGAGCTGCTCTGCCCAGCACTGGTGGCTGCCATCCAAGCTGGTTTGGCTTGTCCTGGTTCACTGACAGCTGGGGCCCTGGGCAGAACCCTGACAGCCTGGTCTCACCCCCAGGGAAGGAGAAGGAGCCCCTGGAGAAGTTGTACCAGGTGGGGCTGCTGCTGCTGGAAACAGCAAGGACAACATCAAGGATGACAACCTCTTCCTGGACCTGGCCACCACAGAGCTGAAGCTGATGGACTTCAATTCTGGCACCTTCTTCAAAGCCAGGCTCCACAGTGAATTTGCAGATGAGTCCACATTCAGGGGGATGCTCCCAGATTTGGGTATTGCACAGCCTGGCCAGGAACCAAAGGTTCCTCCCTTTTCTGGGGTGGATGCAACTGATTCTTCAGTGGGCTGCCCAGCTGCTTTTTGGCAGGGCTGGGGGCATGGGCTGGGGTGGGTATGAAATGGGAGTCACCTCCTGGCCCTGCCAACAGCCCCAACCACCCACCGTGCCCTGGGCTGGGGCTGGGGCTGGGGCAGCCAGCCTGACACAAACAAACCCCCATGGCAGGAGCAGAGGTGGGACTCCAGAACCAGTGCACAGCTGCTTTGCTTTGCAGGCAAGGAAGGGCTTGGGCTGCTGCACTCCCCTTGTTTGCTTTGGGATCACCATTACTTTTGGGGAGCAGTGCAGGGGGGAAGGGACAAAGCATGGGCTTCCCTCACCCATGGGTGGGTTTTTCCCAAGCATGTAGGGGTTGGGACTTCCTCAAGCCCCTGACAGAGACAAAATTTTATACCTCTTTTCTTGTTTCCCCTTTTTGTTTGTATTCTATTTTCATTTTTTTGTTTGTTTTTCTAAAGGAACGTTCTAGGTGGTGTCCAGTCTGGATGAGGAAGTGCTTGGGACCAGCTGTGGTGTGGATGGGCCGTGCCCTTGGAGAAGACTGAGGACATTGTTTGGGAGCAGCTTTTTCTCCAGCGGCGGATGGCGTGAGGTGGGTCCCTGTCTTCTTGGCATGGGTGGGATAAGAGCTTTTGGGAGATGGCAGCGAGCACAGGAGCATCCTGCTCTGGGCAGCTGCTGAGGAGGTGGATGTGCCATGGCTGGCTGCAGGCTGGGCACATGTCCTGCCCTCCTGCTCTGCTGCCAAGGGCAGCAATGATGGTCAGCTTTGGGCACTGCTCTGAGCACGGCCAGCATGGCCTGGGCACCGTGGGCAGCTGGGACAAGGGGCACAGGAGCCTTCAGCTGACGGGCAGGTTCTGGTTTCTCTCCTTGCAGCCGGGGTCTGCGGATGCTGAGGCTGCTCTGGGCTCTGCCAGGGCTCTGCTGGAGCTCAGCACCAGGCTGGAATCAGCCAAAGAAGAAAACGTGTGACCTGCAGCAGAGACTTGCTTGAGCATTTTGGCTACACAGCTCAAGTTTGCAGTGTACACCTCCAAGGGAAAACATGACACTCCCCCAGAAAATAAACTTCTTCAATAACTTCTGCAATGAAATCAATCTGGGATGACCCCAAATGACATTTTTCATTTTGCTCAAGCTGTAGCTCAGCCCTTCTCTGAACACTTCTCTCTCCCACCTGCCTTTTACTTCACAACTGCTCCCTCTTTTCCCCCAGTGAGTTCCTAGCCCATCCCCAGTCTCCATCACACTGTTGTTTTCTTTGATGGCCCTCACCATGGGGAAGATCGAGCCCCAGGCTTAGGGACTCATCCTGTCACTGGCTGAAGAACAGCAATGTCTTAGAGGTCAATGGCATTTTAGTGGAATTCAGAGCTGCTCTCCAGCCCTCAGCTCTCCTCACTGCTGAGTTCCCACTCCCTTTTCCTTATCCTTCCAGCAGGATGACAGGGGACTCTTGGATGTGTCTGTATCCATGCACAGAAGGGTCTGTGTGTGCCAGGGGCTCTTGGATGTCTCTGTATTCATACTCAGAAGGGCCTGTGTGTGCCAGGGGCTCTTGGATGTGTCTGTATCCATGCACAGAAGGGTCTGTGTGTGCCAGGGGCTCTTGGGTGTCTCTGTATCCATGCACAGAAGGGTTTTTTCTGTCTGTGCAAGGGTTTCCATAATGTCTTTGTACCCAGGGATATGGAATGAACACAGGGAGTGAAAGTGTCAGTTGCATTGCTTGCACATTCCTTCCTTTCTATACAAGACACATCCATGCACACCCCCATGTATAGATATATTCAAAGGATAGGGATGGATAGAGATTTCCCACAGAGCTCTAACTTTGACATAACTCACCTTGAAGCTGGTGGCCAGGGGATTTTTTTCCCCAGCTGTGTGTGAGTAGGTGTCCCAGAGGTGACGGGAGCAGCATTTAGAAGCAGTTTCAGGATTTCTAGGCAGGAAGGGGAGCTGACAACCATCTTTATAACTCACTGTATTCATCAGGATGGGCTGCAGATTCTTTAGGAATATGGCACAATGGAAACACGAGACTTGGTTAAATCCCAGCTTGCTGTGGATTTGTGCAAAGGGGGAAGCAGCAGGAACACTTTGTGTTTGCTTTGGGGGACACAAGGTCCAAGGAGCTGTGGTGGCAGAGGGTGTCCTGGGCTGGTGGCAGGTGAAGTCCCATTTCATGACATCCCAGAGTGGCATAGGAGAAAGCTCCAAGCACCCCCAGCCCCACTGATGAAGTCCTTGGGGTGCTGCACATACTCGAGGACGAGCTGCTGTCACACAATCTATTGGGATTTATAACTTTTTTTGCAATATTTTATGTCCAAGTTTCAAACTGCAAAATTTTTACATTCAAGAAACAGTCAAGCACAACCCATCTTTCAATTTCATATTGCTTCAACCACAATTCAAAGTAATTTAATATTGGAAACATACCCCAAAATCTTTTTAGAAAGGATGCTTAGGTCAGTAAGATGGATCCATGCCATCAGAACATTTACAAAGTAAATAACTGAGTTCTCGTTTTAAAAAGATCAGTTACCTCTTAATTCTAAGTTACAGAAGATTTTTCACTACACTTTGCTTTTGTTTTCTCTTTTTTTTTCTTTTTTTTTTTTTAACAGAGAACATGTTCAAAAAGAGGAATGTATAGCAAAATGAGATACATTTCTGATAACCAATGAAAATGTACTCTCCTCGTCTCTTTACTTTTTTCTGTATACTCTGAAGAAAAAATCTAGCAGATACCAGCAGAGATGTCAAGTGGTTGCTTTGGACTAAACTGGAGTTCAGCACTGGTGACATCCTGATCCAGTCAAGAGTTGCAGAATGCTTTGGCAGATCTCAAACCATGTGTTTGCAGGCACAGCAGCTGCAGTGCTGATGAACCAATGCACGTGAATAACTCCATTATTCCCTCATAGAATTTGGCCTCTGCCCAAGAACAAGGTGCTACAGTCCTTTGCTCCTGGTTCCTATCAGAGCTGGGCCCTCTCACAGCAGGGTTGGAGCCTCCCCTGGGGCTGGAGGCACCTGCAGGAATTCCCAGTGTCCGGGAGTGGCTCTGCAGTCCTTGGCTGGGACAGCTTCCCCCAGCTGATGTGTGGATGTGGGTGATGGGAGAGTCTGAGGGTAACTGGTGCTGTCTCTTTCTGAATCACTGCAGGCAATCCTTGGTAGTGATGATTGGGTGCATTGCTGAGCTTCTCCTTTTGTGATTCTTTGCTGCTTTAAACTACAGTAAATGACACTGATTCCTTCCATTGGCGTTTGTGTCTTTGGTGCTGACCCTGCCCACTGGTGAAACAAACTGGGTGTTATCTGGCCAGACCACCACAAATTGTTGCTTTTTATATGTAAAGAACCAGTCCTGTCTGAAATTCCCAGATGGGAAGCCCTTCCCTAGAGTCTGAGGTCTCTGGAGTGGACTGAGGTTGGAGCACCACATGTGCAATGGGGAAGTCAGCTGAAAGAAGCTGAACCACTGGATGTCTTAAAGTGCATCCAAAACCTGTATATGGAAAAAGGAAAAAGCTTGTGGGTTTGGGAAGATGAGGGTGAGTTTTGTTAACAGCACCAACAGAAGGAACAATTGTTGTTGGAACAATCCCACATGGAGCAACAGAAGAAGTTTTTGATCTTGAGCTCAAATTTGTTTCTACAAGAGAAAAGAAAATATAAAAAATAATTACATACATATATAAGATAATACAAATTTTATGTGTATATTTACATACCTATAATAACATTGTAAAATAATGTTCCAAATATTCATTTGTTAGCTTTGGCTGCTTAGGGATGTAACACTAAATACCCTACAGAAAATGACTGGCCAGGACCCAAACATCACTGGTAAACTCTGTGACACTGTATACAACGAATGAAGGAGGAAGGGTTGATATTGGCTGTTTTTATAGGGTTTGCTGACACTAGGATTTTGAATGCTGTGAAAAATAAAGTGAGTAAGACTGCTGGGTTTTTCATGTACCAGACTACCCACAAGCTGCAGCATTGATTGAACATGAAGGAGTTGTTAAAAGAGCAGCTGAAGAAAATAGGAGATGGGGACCTGTCACAATGAAAAAGCCATCTCTCAGATGTGCTCCATACCCTTAACAATGGTCCCACTGGGGGAATGGAAACCCCCTGGATGTGCATGGCTGCACCCAATTTACAAATACAGCCATGAACAGTGACACTTTGACTTCCTGGGAAATTATTCTGGGTGTGATGGCCCCTGACAGGGCCACCCCAGAGGCTGAAGGGCTGGACCTTTATGCAATAGAATTAATTAGGATAAATCAGAAGCAAAAGGGAGTTATCAATACTGGAACAGGAATTCAGATTCCTCCAGGACACTTTGGTTTGATAACTGCTCACTCCAGCTTGGCCTTGAAAGATGTTCATGTCATGGGAGGAGTGATTGGTGCAGATTATCAAGGAGAAATTTAAGTAATTCTGTTCAACAGCAGTGAACAACACAGTGGATTATTCAACCCCATGGCAGGTAGCACAGTTCCTGATATTGCAGTTTTTAAAGCAACTGTGAAAAAAGGACATCCACCTGCAATCACTGCTGTTCATTGGGATAAAGGATTTGGATCCAGCAGTGCTAGTAATCGAGCCAGAGTGTGGGTCCAGAGGCCAAATAGCCCTCCTGAGCAAGCTGGAGTAACAGCTCTGGGGAAAGACAACACTGTTTGAATCCTGAAACCTGGGTGAGAATAATGGGAATAGGTCCCTGCAGCCAAGTGTTCTGTGTGAGAGCAAGTAGATGTTATAGGATATTGTTTTACAGATCCTGCAGGACCAAATCTCCCTGTTTGTCCCAAAAGTCCCTTTGGAAAATGCTCTGATCTATGGGGCTCAATTGAAGGGTGATGTGACACTGAGGGACTTCCACAGAAAGAAGAGAACAACTTAAGAGTGGAACTATTGTTGATATTGTTGATTTTCTGTTGTCATTGTAATCAGAACATTGGTTGGGAAAATAGATTTCTAACAGCAGGAGCAGAGATAGGGAACTCATTTAACGTCAGAAATTGTTGGGCATGTGGAAGTCCTGGAAGGATTCAGAGACTGGCCTTGGCTGGCCCAGCCCAAATGGTGGGTCAGCAACTTGAGCACAGTTCAGGAAAAGACGAAATTCTGGACTGAGGATGGCGATCCCTGGCCACTGCATTTTCAGAGAAAAGGCATTTATTGCCTAAATAGGATAAAGAGGGATATATGTAGGAAAAAGTGTCTGTGAATGGACATTGTCTCCTGGAAAAGATTGTATCCACCCAGTCTGTAAGCTGCTCAATTGTACCCAGTAAAAAGGGAAATGGAATCAAACCCACATCCAGCTCCTTAATCAGAGCTGGGTTAAATGTTTCTATGAAGATTGTAAAAAGATACCCTTAAAGAACTTCTCATATGGTGTTTTGGATTGTCAAGAAAGTATTTCTAATACCTGAATCTAAGATTGTAGTCTTAAAGGATTGTTACAAAGGTTGTAGTTCATCTCTAGGTCAGTGGTCCAATGGAAGTAAAGGCCTGAAGCGAGGCCTGAACAAAAGGCTCTGACAGAGGCCTGAACAACCAGCCCTGAAACAAAGGTGACCTCTAGATAAACCTTCCAACCAAAGGATACGAAGATAAGATCTGCTCATGAACAAAACATTATTAGCAATATGATTTATGTATCTGTTCATTGGTGAAACAGGGATTGACCTTTCTGTATTTAGAAACCGGACAAGGCCCCATCTGGCCTTGTTTGGGGCTATATGGTCAGAGTCAGCTCCCTTGGTTCCTCCTTGAGCCCTGGCCAGGCTTCAGGTGAAAGCCAAGAGGAGAATGAAACCAGATGTTCCCACACTAGAAGTGCTGTCACTTTGTTTATTCAGCACTATCAGAGCTGGGCCTCTCACAGCAGGGTTGGAGCCTCCCCTGGGGCTGGAGGCACCTGCAGGAATTCCCAGTGTCCGGGAGTGGCTCTGCAGTCCTTGGCTGGGACAGCTTCCCCCAGCTGATGTGTGGGTGTGGGTGATGGGAGAGTCTGAGGGTAACTGGTGCTGTCTCTTTCTGAATCACTGCAGGCAATCTTTGGTAGTGATGATTGGGTGCATTGCTGAGCTTCTCCTTTTGTGATTCTTTGCAGGTTTGCATTATAATAAATCACACCATTCCTGAACTTTGTGTCTTTGGTGCTGACCCTGCTCACTGGCAGAACAGACACTGTGGGCCCACAGAACCAAAGGTGCCTTGTGACACTGTGGGGCCTGGTGTGACCAAGGGGAGCAGAGTGACACTTTGAGGCCACATGAAACCAAGGACAGCATTGTGATACTTTGGGGCCTGGTGCAACCAAGGGTCAGTTGTGACACTGTGTAACCAAGGATATTACTCTGTCGTTGCAGGACCCCTTGGAACCAAACGGCCTGTGTAACACTTCAGGGCCTCATGGAACCATGGAGACCATTCTGACACAGTGGGGACTCTTTTAATCAAGGGTCCATCGTTTTCCTCTCCCTCTCCCTGTCCCAGCCCTGCAGAGCAGCCCAGACCTGTCTGGCCATGCAGGAGGAACTGGAGGCACTGGAGGTCAGGGACAGCCACTCTGGCTCTGGAATGCTCAGGAGATGCTCAGCTTGGGCAGTTCCTGCAGCCCCAGGGCCAGCCCCACTGCCCAGCACAGCAGCAGAGAGTTTGCCCTGGGGTTCCTCAGGCAGCTCCTGCTGCCCCAGGGACAGGGCAGCCTCTTGCCAGGGCTCCTCTGCACACCCACGGGCTCCTGCTCTGCTCCTGGCACATGCCAGCTGCCCCCAGAGCCTTTCCCAGGGGAACACGTCTGTGCTGGCCTGAGCAGCCATTGCTGCAGCCCCTGCCCTGCTGCCCACAGCCCCGAGCTGGGGCTGCTGCTCTGCAGAGCACGGGGGCTGTGCTGCCCGGGGCCCTGGGCTGCCTCTGCTGGGCTCTGCTGCTCAGCCTGGGAGACAGAGGCAGCTGATGCTGCTCCCTGCACTGACCCCCTCCCACACAGGCTCTGCTGGGGCCATGCAGGCTGCTCAGAGGTGCCTGCCTTGCTCCAGGGCTGCCACATGGCCTTGGGGCTGCCCTGCATCTTCCTAGAGAAGTTCCCTGAGGGTCAGAGCAGTCAGTGCCCACACTCCTTTCCCTGTGCCTGCTGTGTCCCCTGGGGCTGCAGAGCTCTCCTGGCTCCCAGCAGACATTCAGGCCTTGATCTCAGGCTGACCCCACCCTGGCCAGGCCTGTGCCCAGGGAGCTCCACTCCCTGTTGGTCCCTGGCACACACTGTCCCTGCAGGTGCCCTGTGTTCTCCTGGCAGCTCCCAAGGCCCTCCAGACAAACCTTCCCCTGCCATCAGCCCTGGCACACGCTGCAGAGCCCCAGGAAGGTTCAGCACAGACCATTCAGCATCTGATGGGCCCTGGGCACCAACAAGCAGAACCTGAGCCAGACCAGAGTCCCCTGAAGGCCACACTGGGACCCTGATCTCATCCCCCTTTGCCCTGGGAGAACAAGGAACACAAGGAGCCTCTTCAGAATCTGTTCCTTGGGCCTGTTCCTGAGAGTGACTCTGGAGGAACAGCAAAGCCTTCCTGCCCTGCCCTCAGGAGATGCCCTTTGCTGATGGAGCTGCTGTGCTGGAGCCCAGCTGTGTCCCAGCAGTGCCCATGGCCTGTCCCTGCCTGTGCTCACAGCATGGACATGCAGCAGGACAGTGACCAAGCTGCCAGAGCACTGTGGCCTTACAGCCCCAGAAGGGCTGGGAAGGAGAGGGTGGAGTAGGGAAGAGCAGCTCTTAAAGGACCAAGTGCTGCTGCTCCCTTGCAGGGCTGCTCTGCTGGGACTCTTTTCCCTTCTCCCCTCTAATTTCATGCAGGTCTGAAAGTTGGGATCCCAGATAAAACAGGCACTGCAAAATAGTTTATTTTCTTCAAATGTAGCAATAGCACAAACCCTGGTTTAAAGAGCTTATGGGTCAAATTCAAGAGGCAGACAGTGAATAAGATGGGGATGATTAATATATTTCCTTGCGGATAATTTTATGACTGAAAACCCCATGGAACACCTCCAAAGATCTGGGAAGACCTGTTGGGCCAGTCATGAGTTCCACTCCAAAAATTATGATGAAGAAAACAGGCAATTTGTTGCTTCTGAAAAGCATCCAGTCATCATTTTCCTCAGGGCATCCTTGAGCTCCTGGTTCCTCAGGCTGTAGATGAGGGGGTTCAGGGCTGGAGGAATAAGGGCATATTTCCAGGATGCAAATGTACATTTGCCCCCCACATAAGGGCAGACTTGGCCTCTCATGATGTGCATTGGGAGCTGCCGACAGAGTTTTGTACTCGGTGGGTTACCTCCACTAGAGTCCACATGCCTACCAAGCCACTCTAGCACTCTCCTCCTTGGCTGGACAGGGGAGAGAAAATAATATGGAAGACAACTCGTAGGTTGAGATAAGGCAGATTTCTACATATAGTAAAAAAAAAGTTTTTACATGCACATGCTAGGACAAAAAAACCCCAGTAATTTTACTCTGTACATCCCATCAGCAAATGATTCTCAGCCACTTCCCAGGAAGCAGGACTTCAGCAGGAGGAGAGGTTGATCAAGAAGGAAAACACTGTAAATAGGGAATGCCCCCTATTCCTCCCCCTTCCTTAGCTTTTATACTGGAACTTGTGTCATACAGTCTGGAATATCCCTTTGGTTATTTTGGGTCACTGGCCTGGCTGTGTCCCTGCCCAGGATCTTAGCCACTCGCAGTCCCTTGATGGAGGGGGAATGCTGAGAGACAACACTGATGCTGTGCCAGCCCTGCGCAGCAGGAGCCACACCAGGGGTGTGTTTCGAGCTCCTTTCTGCCTGCCAATGCAAAGCATTAGGACGGCTCTTATGAGAAAATGAAAAGCCTGAAAAGCATCCAGTCATGGCTTTCCTGAGAGATTCCTTGAGCTCCTGGTTCCTCAGGCTGTAGATGAGGGGGTTCAGGGTGGGAGGCACCACCGAGTACAGAACTGAAACCACGAGGTCCATTGCTGGGGATGAGACAGAGGGGGGCTTCAGGTAAACAAATGTGTCAGTGCAGAGAAAAAGGGAGAGCACGGCCAGGTGAGGGAGGCAGGTGGAAAAGGCTTTGTGCCGTCCCTGCTCAGAGGGGATTCTCAGAACAGCCCTGAAGATCTGCACATACGAGAAAACAATGAACATGAAACAACCAAAGCCTAAACAGAAAGTGAACACAAGAAGCCCAACTTCCCTGAGGTTGGAGTGTGAGCAGGAGAGCTTGAGGATGTGTGGGACTTCACAGAAGAACTGGCCCAGGACATTGCCATGGCACAAGGGCAGGGAAAATGTATTGGCTGTCTGCATGAGAGCATTGAGAAAGGCACTGGCCCAAGCAGCTGCTGCCATGTGGGCACAAGCTCTGCTGCCCACGAGGGTCCCATAGTGCAGGGGTTTGCAGATGGACACATAGCGGTCATAGCACATGATGGTAAGAAACGCAAATTCTGATGCAATGAAAAAAGCGAAGAAAAACACCTGTGCAGCACATCCTGCATAGGAGATGTTCCTGGTGTCCCAGAGGGAATTGTGCATGGCTTTGGGGACAGTGGTGCAGATGGAGCCCAGGTCGGTGAGGGCCAGGTTGAGCAGGAAGAAGAACATGGGGCTGTGCAGGAGGTGGCCGCAGGCTACGGCGCTGATGATGAGGCCGTTGCCCAGGAGGGCAGCCAGGGAGATGCCCAGGAAGAGGCAGAAGTGCAGGAGCTGCAGCTGCCGCGTGTCTGCCAATGGCAGCAGGAGGAAGTGGCTGATGGAGCTGCTGTTGGACATTTCTTCACTCTGGGCATATTGGACTGTTGAAAGAAAAGATTGAAAAACTGGGACAGATATCTTTGGTCAGTCCTATGCTTTTTCATTAGGAATCCCCTCAAAACTTCTTTTTTTTGGGAGGAAATTAACTTAACATTTTTTCTTTTGAGTTTTTGTTTGTGCTGCTGAGGTACTGCCTCATCATCAGCGTTTCTCTCAGACTGGACACTAGGGAGTCCAGACATAAAACAGAGCTCCCTGTGCCCAAGTGTAGTCTTACCTGCTGCTCCCTACACAGGTGCCCTTTGCTTATTACACGTTGCTTTAGTTCACAATGGACACACACAAAAAAAAGCCTGGCAAATAAACTGGATTATTTGAAGGCTACAATTTCAAACTCAGTTTCTCAAAACCGTTCTTGCTTTCCCTGTGCATCTGGAGAAGAACAGATACCAAAGGCTGTTCTAGCTCTATGCTGCCTGCAGTTGTGCCTACTGGGAGCTGTTTCTCATTATACAAGCCTTGTCCATTCCAGTGCTCCCAAAGCCCAGCCCAGCCCTGGGGGCTATGCTCTGCCCTGCACACACCTCTCAGCACAGGGCACTGCCCAGGGGCATCTCCCTGGCAGCAGGGCCTTAAGGACAGCTCAGACAAACAGAGATGCTGCAAGCCAAGGTGCTGCTGGTGCTGTCTGTGGGTAGAGGAGGGTGAGGAGGCATTTTCTGAGGGAGCTCTGAGGCAGATCTGCTGATCCCCAGGGTGACAGTGCAGGAGTCTCAGTAACACAGACAAAGCTCACAGCCCCTTTCCCTTTCCTTGATGAAAAAGCTGAGAGCAGCCCTGGCCATGCAGCAGCATCTCCACAGCAGGAGGAATCTGCCCTGATGGGGGTGGCTCCTTCCACCTCCAACGTCTCCTTGCAGTGACATGGGGAGCTCCCAGGCAGGCTGAGAGCTGCCCCTGGCAGGTGGCAGATCCCCTGGCCTGGCCAAGAGCTCTCAGGGCTGCAGGAGCTGCTCTGCACCACAGCCCTGGGCACCCCTGGCTGCAGCCCCAGCTTCAGCCCCTGCAGCCGTCCCTGGCAGCAGGAGCCGTCCTGCCCTGTCCCTCTGACGGTGCCCAGGGCAGCCCCGCTCTGGAGCACATCCTCCCCCAACCCAGAAAGGGCAGCAGAGCCATCCTTACAATCCTGTCAGTGCTGTCATGTGAAGATTTCTCCATGAAGAAGCTCAGAAATGTTCTTTCCAGTTTCTTTAAGACTCTGTCTGCTTCACTGCTCTCAGATACCTGCAAGAAATGCCCTCAGCCCTGCTGGGCTGGGAGACAAGCTTCTCCTCAGGATGTCTTTTTGAAGCTCTTCTTGGTTGCTAGGAGCTGCCTCATTGCCAGGAGCCTGGCCCAGCTCAGCAGCACAGCAACTGTGCAGGGATTTTAATAACCCTCTTGGGGCTTTGGCTTTGTTTACAGTGGTGTCAGTCCCTGTGAGTGTGTTTAAAAAAACTTCTCAAGAACTCAAAGCAAGATTGAAACTCCAAAGTTTCTTGAAGTTTTAATGGGTCCCACAGAGAAACACGACTGAGAAAGTGTCCCCAGGTTCCAGTTAGAGCAGAACACTGCAGACAGTGATTACAGGTGGGGACAAAGAAGGCAAAAGTGTCTCTGATGCTGACCACACCTGGTTGTGTTTCAGGAATGCAAAGGGACAAGGCCTGAGCCTCAGCCCCTGGCAAGGCACATCCTGTCCCTCCCTCCTTGCTCAGGGCTCTTCCCGGGCCACTGGGATGTGGGGATGTGCAATGCCAAGGGCAGCACCATGGGGCGGCCCCTGCCAGGCTGCTGAGCAGGGACAAGGAGGCAAGGAGGCCCCATTGCTGCCAGGGTCACTTGTCTCCTCCTCCTGCCTCAGCAACAGGGCCAGCAGCCATGGCCAAAGTGCTGCAGGAGTTGGCTGTGTCAGGGCCTTTCAGCTGCTGCCCATGCCTGTGCCCTGTCCAGCCCAGGCTGTCCTACGGTGTCCATGCCCTGCGCCTCTGTCCCTGCAGGCTGTCGTCATCCCCCGGCTGCCCCACCTGGCTGGCCCCTTCCTTTGCTGACAGCTCTGTGTCCTGCCTGCCTCTACCTGGGTACACACTGCCTTGGGCTTGAGACCAAAAGGGTTAATTCAATTTCTGAACTTTTAGCACAGAAACAAGGCATACCGGATCTGCTTTCTCAGTGAGGAGGGTTGTAAGGCAAGAAGAAGATATCTAGTTCAAGAGTGCAGTGATTGGAAAACAAGGATTGAATCTGGGAAGTTCGGGTGAGTTTTATGGTAATGGCTAAATTGTAATACACATGTAGTGCCTGTAAATAGGTAATACTTCTAGAATCAAATGTCCATGTAAGGTTATCAGTTACCACATTGTGGACTTCAAGCTTGAAAAAGTGATGCCCTCTTAATTGCAATTTGGTGTTAAGGAGTCTCATTCTGATTTTTTGTAGAATTGGTGACAGCAGGGCCTCACAGAATCAGGGAGTCTACTGGGACACCTTGGATTCTCATGGAACCAAAATCCTTTGTGAAACAACAGAGCTAGATGCAACCAATGGTCCATTTTTATAGGGCAGATTCAAAGAGACCATTGTGACACTCTTGAACCTCAGGGAATCTAAAGTAAATTGTCACAGAGAAAGGATTGAAGGAACCAAGAGTCCATTGTAACACAGCAAGGCCTTGTTTGAGCAAGGGAACCATTGCTGATAGTACAGGAACTCATGGAACCAAGGGGCCACTGTGACACACTTGGACTGCATGGAAAGAAAGGTCCATTGTGACAATTTGGATCCAAGGAGACCATGGTGACACTGTTGGGCCCCGTGGAACCAAAGGGGGTAGTCTGACACAGCAAGGCCTTGTGGAACCTAGGAGGCCACTGTTGAGCCTCACAGAAACAAGGTGACCATGTTCTTCTCTGGGACCTCGTGAAACAAAGGGTCCATGGTGACACTGTGGAACCAAGGAGATTGTTGGTGGCACTATGAAAGCTCATGGAACCACAAGCCGTTGTGACACAGCAAGGTCTCATGGACACCAAGGGTGCATTGTGACTCTGTTGGGCCTCATGGAACCACAAGCCATTGTGACACAGCGTGGCCACATGGAGCCAAGGGGCCACTGTGACTGAGGAACCTCATGGAACCAAGAGTTCGTTGTTACATTCTAGGGCCCTATGGAAGCAAGGGGAAAACAGTGACATTGCAGGACCTCATGGAACAATGGAGATTATTCTGACACTTTGGGACCCACAGGAACCAAGGAGCCATTATAGCATGGCAGAGCCTGAAGGATTCAAGGCGGCTACAGTGAACACTGTGGGTCTTCATGGGATGCAGGGTCCATTCTGACACTGTGGAACCAAGGATACCATTGTGACACTATGGGCCATCATGGAACCAAAGGTCCATTGTGACACAGCAGGGCCTCATGAAACCCTGGAGGCCATTTGTACACCTTGAGGCCCTGGGAAAGCAAAGGGCCATTGTGGCACTTCAGGGCCTTGTGGAACCAAGGGGACCATAGTGATACTGTGGGGCTGAATGCAGCCAAGAGACAATTGTGGCACCGTGTGGCACCATTGAAGCAAAGGGTCCACTGTGACATTGTGGGGCCTCATGTAATCCTGGAGACCATTATGAAACTTGGAGGCCTCATTGAACCAAGGGGCTCTGCAGGACCTTGTGGAACACATGAGACCATTTTGACATTGCAGGGCCTCATTGAATTGAGGGTCATTTGTGATACTGTGGTACCAAGGAGAACACTGTGACATGGCAAGGCCTCATGGAAGCAAGGGGGGACAATTGTGATGCCATGGAGCCCAGTGGAAGCAAGGGGCCAGTGTGACACAGCTGGGCCTCATGCAGCCAAGGGGCCATTGTGATCCTGAGGAGCTCAAGAGAACCAAGGGACCACTGAGACACTGCAGGACTCTCTGGAATCATGGACGCTGTTGTGACACTCTGCGGCCTCAAGGAACCCAGGGGGCCATTGTTTCATTGTGAAGCTCCATTGAACCAATGAAACCATTTTGACAATGCAAGGCCTCATGGAAGCAAGGGGGCCAGTGTGACCCTGTGGAACCAAGGATCCAATATGACACCACCATTGTGACACTGTGGGGCCCTGTGGATCCAAGGGAACAGGTAAAAGGTCTGGTTGGCTTGGCCTGACTGGCTCTACTGACCTTGGCATGTTGGGGATCTCTTCTCATGTGCAACTGAAACACTGAGGCTTTGGGATTTCCTTCCTATGGAAAAGAACCATCCCTCCTGCCCAGGCACCCATGGCCAAAATTGGTACTTCTCCAAAATTCACTGTATGCAAGGGATTGCTCCCAGACAAAAGCTGGAGGGAAAGACAGGCCTGGCTCACCTTGGTCTCTGGTGGTCACCTCTAATCTGCCTTGGAAATACTGGGGCTCTGCGCTTTCCTTCCTATGGGAAATGACTGGCCTTCTCATCCAGGTGCTCATGGCTGAAACTGGGATTATGTCCTATAAACTCTTGGATAGAGAATCCAAGATATTTATTCCATTGCTCTAAGATGAAAGCTTCCAGGACAAACAGCTCTGGTTGGCCTTGGCCTCTGGTGGCTGCAGTTCATCAGCCCCTGGGGCTTTGTGCTTTCCTTTGTTTGGAGTCCATGGTGACACTTCAGGGCCTCTTCAGAAACAAAGGGACCATTGTGACACTGTGGGAATTAATGGAACCAAGGGGATCACCACAGCTCTCTTGGGCTGCATGGTCCCAAGGGGCCAGTGTGAAGCATCAGGGCTTGGTGGAACCAAGAGGCCATTGTTGCATTACAGGGCCTGGTGGAACCAAAGGGCCATTGTGATCCTGCAGGGCACTGTGGAAACAAGGGACCATTGTGACACCTCAGAAGCAAGGAGAACATTGTGACACTACAGGGCCTCATGGAGTCAAGGCAACATGGAACAGGTCTTGCTGGTTTTAGCTCCCAGGGGCCACCTCATAGGTCCAGCTGATCATGGAATGGTGAGGGCTGCTTCTAATCAGCCCCTGGATCCCAGGGGCTCTGTGCTTTCTTTCCTATAGAAAAGCACCATCTATCTTTCCAGGTGCCTATGGCCAAAATGGATACTGCCACTGATAAAACTCAGTATATGCAAGGGTTTTCCCAGACAAAAGCTGCCAGGACAGAGAGCTCTGGCTGGCCTTGGCCTCTGGTTGTCACATCTCATCTCAAGGAAGCCTGAGGAAAGGATTTGAACAGATCTGACTGCTGGAACATCAATTAATTTCTCCTCCTCTAAAAAACTCAGATACTCTTCTGATATACGTTTCTCATTGTGTATTATGCCTGGAAAATTGTTTTCAGCTAAAAAATATTACTCTTATTGCTCTTCCTGTGTTACCTGACACAAAGCACCTCCTCTACATATGGATCCAGGTCACCTGTAAGAGAAAACACAATAAAGAACCCAGGAGGAATTCTTTGTCTCTGCTCCCATCTCCTCTGCAGCTGGAGGTGCAGCCCCAGCACTTGGCAGGGCTCAAGGGGTCAAAAGCTCAGCTCCCACACTGAGAACTTGTGGACCCTGGGGTGCTTTTCTTGGCCCCTGCATGCTCACACAGGCTGGGATGGACACTGATGGTTTCTCTGCCAGGATCTCTCAGCCCAGCCCAGCTCCCTCCAAGCTCTGCCAGCTGCCCTGAGCTCTCAGCAGCACCAAGGGCCTCTCCCCAGCACAGCCCAGCCGCCTCTGGCCCCACAGTTCTGCTCAGGCCAGGCTGCTCTGGGCAGGGGCCCCACGGCCTCAGCCCCTCTCAAGGGCACAGCAGCAGCTGCAGCTCAGACAGGACTCAGCCCCAGCCATGGGGAAGGTGCCTGGCCAAAGGAAAAGGAGGCTCCCTGTGTGCCCTGCTCTCCTCTCCAGGAGATGCTGAGAGCTCTGCAGCCTCTGCTGCCATCCCATCTGCCCAGGCCAGCACAGCAGCCGTGGCCTTGTGGCCCTCAGGAGCTGTTCCTGCTCCAGGCCCAAGGCCAGAGCTGGGTCAGCCAGAAAGCTGTGCCCATTTCTGTTCATTGCTGCCCTGATGAGGATGGATACTCAGAATTTTGGGATTTGGTGACGAATTTTACTTTTCCAGAGGCCTCTTCTTTCTTGAGCTCTTCAGGATAGAACTTCAGTAACAAAAGCTCATAAACATTTGTTCAAAACACCCAAACAAGCCAAGCCCCTGGGAAAAAATTAAGTTCTCAGTTCTTTTGTGGTTAATAAGACAAATTTGAGAAGTTCAAAAAACTTTTCAAGAACTCAAAGTCAAATCAAAACACTGAAGTTTCTTGAAGTTTTAATGGGTCCCACAGAGAAACACAACTGAAAATTTGTCCCAATGTTCCAGTGTAAGCAGGCAGTGATGACAGGTGGGGAAAGGTGTCCCTGGTGCTGAGCAAATCTGGATGTGTTTCAGGAATGCAAAGGACCAAGGCCTGAGCCTCAGCCCCTGGCAAGGCACATCCTGTCCCTCCCTCCTTGCTCAGGGCTCTTCCCAGGCCACTGGGATGTGGGAATGTGCAATGCCAAGGGCAGCACCAGGGGGTGGCCCCTGCCAGGCTGCTGAGCAGGGACAAGGAAGCAAGGAGGCCCCAGTGCTGCCAGGGTCACTTGTCTCCTCCTCCTGGCTCAGGCCCAGAGCCAGCAGCCATGGCCAAAGTGCTGCAGGAGTTGGCTGTGTCAGGGCCTTTCAGCTGCTGCCCATGCCTGTGCCCTGTGCAGCCCAGGCTGTCCTACGGTGTCCATGCCCTGCGCCTCTGTCCCTGCAGGCTGTCGTCATCCCGCGGCTGCCCCACCTGGCTGGCCCCTTCCTTTGCTGACAGCTCTGTGTTCTGCCTGCCTCTGCCTGGGCACACAAAGCCTTGGGCTTCATACTGAAAGGGTAATTTCATTTTTACCATGCCTCTAAAGTTTAGCACAGGAACAAGGCACACAGGGCCTGCTTTCCCAGAGAGGATGGTTGGAAGAGAAGACATCTGTCTCAAGAGTGCAGTGATAGAAAATCACAGACTGAATCTCAGCATTTCAGGTGGGTTTTTAGGTAAGGGCTAAAATGTAATACACAGGTAGTGACTGTACATAGGTAATACTCTTTTAGAATCACATGTCTGTGTAAGGTTAGGAGTTACCACAAGTTTGACCTGAAGTCTGAATAAGTGATGCCCTCTAATTGTAAATTTTTGTTAAGTAGTCTTATTCTGATATTTCAGAGATAAATCCTTAATGACACAGCAGGGCCACATAGAACCAATGGTCCATTGTGATCCTGCAGATCCAAGGAGACCATTGTGACACTCTGGAACGTCACAGAATTTAAAGTACCCTGTGACAGAGAAAGGCTTTAAGGAACCAGGAGTCCATTGTGACTGTGACAGTCGGCCCGAAGACCCTCAATTTTGTCTCACGTTTTTCGTCGTGGAGACTTTGGGGGGAACCAGAGGGAAACCTCAAGAGCTGATGTAACTGCTACGAGAATTGCCATTCCTGGCTAGATGTGTTTGCTTGGGAACTGAGTTCCTGGACATACATCCTGCTGAAACAATGGTAGTTGCAGCACGCTACACTGCCCCTGGATTCTGTACCACCTGTGCCTGAGGTGTAGCAGGACAGCTTGCCCTGTTCTCCCCCTCCCTCACATTGTGCATGGGCCTGGACTCCATCACGGGACTTCTCCCCCCTCTCCTTGTGCATTGGGCCTAGACTCACTAGGAGATTTCTCCCCCCACTCTGGAGAACTATATATTCTGCCTCAGAAGAGACCCCTTTTGAGGACCTCCCCACAGAAGACGAAGATCTATCAGCTCCACGAGGGTTCTGCAAAGACAAATCTATTAGCAGCGCGCTACGAGGATTTGTGAAGGCGGACCTATTGGACTGCTGTGAGGACTTTGTCTCTCTCTGTGGTAATTATATCCTATATGTCCTATCTCTCTTTTCTCTCTTGCTTTTATCTATATAGCTTTCTCTCTTCTGTTTCTTTCTCTTGTTATTGCATATCATTTTTGGTGGATACATTGAATAAAGTATATCAGCTTTGGTGGGTACATTGATATTGAATAAAGTATACTGATTTTGGTTAAACAGCATTTTTGGCCTCCTTTATACTCTAAGAAACTAAATACGAACTTAGTTCACTTTGAACGGGTCGTAACATTAATTGGCGTCACGGACAGGATCTCTGATTAGACAGAGGGGTCTGCAAAAAGCAACCCTACTGAAGTTCTGTTTTTTCTGTCTTCAGAGATTTACCAAAAAGTTTCTTAGTGCAAAGGAGAAATTGTTTTTGTGTGTGTGTGTGTGTGTGTTTGTGTGTGTGTATGTTAAATTGTGTTGTGTAGACTGCTTGGTTGTCACGAAGAGACAAAATAAGTAACTAAGCATACCTTCCAAGCACATTTGGTCTCTTCACCCACCCAGGGAAGCGGAGGGAAACACAGCAAGGGCTGTGCATGTCCATGTAACTAAGCTTGACCTCCCTGGGGTGGTTTGTTTTGTCCCTCCGTAAAAATGACTAAAAACAATGAAACTGCATTTTATAACTTGTTGGCAAAACACAATGCCCAACCCTCTCCTGGGGAGAAGAATGGGCGAAAGTTAATTGGTTTAATTTAGAAAGTGTGATTGATAAAATACAACATGAAACAAAGTTTAGATTTCACCATGAGAAGGCAAAAATTTGCTCTGTTCTAGGCGCATGCCTTACAGCTGCTACAGAAAACCGCTTTAAGCGGTGTGAGCAAGAGGGAACAATTATTGACTCTCTTCAAAACCTGGTTGAAGTGTTGCAAGAACAATTACATAAAGAGAAAACCAAAAACCATTTGTTGCAGGAGGAAAATAATTTCTTACGGGCTGCCTTGATAAATGAATGTTCTAATAATTCAAACGCTGCTGACTCCGAAAAAGAGGGAGAAGCAGAATTGGGATTGGTAAAAAACTGTGGAGAAAACTGTTGCTCTTGTTTGACGTCCTCCGTTGAAACAGAACATAATTGTGTTAATAATGATGATTTTGAGTCGCATAAATGTGACACAGGTTCTGTGACACTGTCCACAGCTTTCTGCGCCAGTGAAAATATAGTTAATACACCTGACCAATTTTTGGAAAGTGTTCACAAAGCCACCAGCATACCCATGCAGCCTGAAATAAATTTAAAAAACACAATTCCCTTAGAAGGGAGACACCAAACTGGTCCAACTGGTTCTGTCCAGTGCACCTCTCCTCTCATAGAATCTGGGCAGAGAGCCAAACTTAATTGTTTAAAAATAATTTCTCACTTGGAAAATCTCGATGAAGTGAAATTTTTAGGAATTCGGTGGAAAGGAAGTACCTTAAACTCCTCAGATCAAATTAAAATGCCTGAATACAAGAAAGACCTACAACTTGTTTTAGGATTGTTGATGTTTTGGGAAAAACATGTCCCAGATTTTTCTACTATTGCCGAACCACTTTATAACCTGCTGAGAAACAAAGTTAAGTGGGAATGGAATGATTCTCATGAAAAAGCATTGAAATTGATAATTTTTGAACTAACTGCTCCTCATGTTTTAGGTTTGATTTTCTTTACAGACCGTTTTCAAGTACAGTGTTGTTTTGTTGTTTTGGAATTGTCATTTTACATGTTGCAACTGATTCCTGTGGATTCTACCAGACCTGTTGGTTTTTATTTTCGTGGTTTTAAAGATGCTGAAAAGAGGTACACTACCTGGGAAAAGGGGCTTATTGTCGTTTGTCTAGCTCTGGTAGTAATTGAGAAGATCGCAAGTCAGCAACCGATTTTCCAGAGAAGCCCTTTTGGAGTTATTAAGGCTGTCACTGCCAGGACTCTCCCGCCTGACGGGGTGGCTCACAGAGGCTCAGTAAGAAAGTGGCATGCTCAGATTGATAAACCTGCCTCAGTTGCCAAGGTAGAGCTTTCATTTTCCCCTGAGTGGTCAGTAAACCCTCAAGCCAAACCACAGGAGAGAAATCAGGATCTTCAGTCAATTCCCTCACTACAGAGACCAAATGATTTTAAGAACCCATCACATTATCCTGGACCACTGGTGTTAAAACCTCCTTGGAATAAATGTGCATGTGTAGCTTTTGATAGTCCAGGGAAAGAGCATTGGAATTCTGTGATTCTGTTAATCTTCTGCTTCTTTTTGGCAGATTTTGTTGTGCTTAATTTTTACAGGGGACCACCGTGGGACATGAAGACCCCGTAAATCATGATAAAACTAGTGATACTTTTGTGGTAACATGATTGGATATTTTTTAAATAGTATTGAAACAGAAATATTAATGAATAAATCTGCTATTACAATTAGAGATTTTACCAAATTACAACAACCACTGCAGTTGTTTTGATTAGCTTGAGAATGTATCAGTGGCTGTTATTAAACATATTATCAAAATTGAAAAGAGTAAAATGTGAATGACAACAAATTGATAACTGATATACTTAGTGTTATATTTTATTTGCTTTTAACTGCATCCAGGCTTAATTGTGGATACAGTTAATGGTTGTTTTAATTTTTTTTTTTTTTAATTTAGACAATAATTTGGGACAGTGTTAATGATTTTAAAGGACAATTCTAGCCCTAATTTAACTTAGTGAATTTTAACTATTACCCCATTATAAAAATAACTTTAGCTTTTATGTTACTCATATGCAATGTTTTAATATTTAATATTTAATTTATTATTATTATTATTATTGCATTTAAGATTGAATTATGATAGAGCTATTCCCTATCTTTTTGAGCATAGGGAATAGGCCGTCAAATTAGTGAAAATAGTAAATTGTTAATTTAGAATTTTGCATTGTTTGAAAACTTTTTGTGATATAGTGTTTGTAGAAAATGCAGCAGTGAATATTAAAAATTTTTAATTTTTTTTTGTGTTTTATTTACTGCTACAAGTATTTTGAACAAATTGTGACATTCCTATTGTTTTGTTTTTAATTTTAGTTTTAATTAAGATTTGTGTTGTCAGCTATTTCAGAAAATAAGAAAACAGTTAATGACTGCACATAGTTTAGTTGATAACCCATTTGTTGATAATACCCCTAAAATTATTAGTACAAGACAAACCACACAAGCAATGGAGTGAACTAGCCCTTACAGCAAAAAACTTATTAAGGATTTTTTTTTTGACTGTATTGTGTTGCTTAGTCTTTGTTTGTTTGTTTTTAAATCATATTATAATTGAAACTGCTTTGTAATTATTTTGTGAAATTTTTTATTTTTTGCTTAGTCTTGTTTTGTGATTTTGTTTTTTGTTTTTATTTTTTGTTGTTGTTGTTTTGTTTTGTCCCTTTGTTGTGTTTTTTTTTTTTTTTTTTTTTGTTATGCTACTAAAATGATGAGTTCCGAAGACTTAGATGGAATGATTATGAGTCACGGGGTGGTAGTGGTATCTATAAGAGACTGTCCAAAGGATCCCTCGCTTTGCCTCACAATCATCTCCAAGGACACAGAAAGCGGAACCCTGAAGGGACAGGCGGACTCTGAAACCCCAAGGAACACAGACTGGCCTGGCTGAGGCGGGATGTCGGCCAAGTGCTGTTCTCAGGTGTTTGCCAGCTTGAACCTGAACAATGGAGACGGTCACAGCAGACTTCACCTGCTACAGAACTGCTTGTGATGAAATATTAGACACTAAAAATTATTTAAATTTTTGTGTTTGCAATTTTATCAAAATTATAGGTTGTGATTTTTTCTTGTTTAGCTCTAGTTATTTTTATTACCTTTTACAATTTAATTATACACTGATCCATAAGCTATGGCCTACTGCTATAGGTATGAACCCAACTCAGGTGAAGCAATGTTACTTCATCAGGATTTAATAGAAATTTTAGAAAAGATCAAAAAGATGGACAGAAAATTTTGGTAACTGTTCATCACAAAGTAAAAGAAATTTTTTTGTTGTTGTTTTTGATTTTAGTTTTGATTGGCTTTGTTTTATTGGCAACTTTATGTTTTATGAATTAGAAAGTGATGAAACAGGTAAAATGATTAACTTTAGTCATGAATGCACACAATTTAATTTAAGTATTTCCTCTTATACACATGTTCAAAGATGTTAACACAAGACAGACCGTGTAAGTAAGCCATAGTTATGGATTTTAAATAGATTTTAGTTAGAGATTAAAGATTTTTAACTTTATTTACTATTTTGATTTTGTATTTAGATTTTTTTCAATTATTTAAAGATTTTTAACTTTATTTACTATTGTTTGAATTTTGATTTGATTTTGTTTTAAATTAGTTTTAATTGTTTGAAACTATTTGTTTTAATTTAGTTTAAAATTGTTTGAATTTTGATTTGATGTTATTTGTTTTGATTAATTAACATGTTATTTGTTTTAATTGAGTTTAAAATTGTTTGAATTTTTGATTCAATTTTAACAAATTAATATAATTATTGATTAATTTAATATGTTATTTGTTTTTATTAATTGAGTTTAAATTGTGAGAATTTTAAATTAATACAATTGTCATAATTGTGATGATATTTGTTTTAATTAATGGAGTTTAAAATTTTGTTTTAAATTGTGAAAATTTTGAATTAATATAATTGTTATAATTATGAGATTAATTGATATTGAATGATTAGTGCCCACCTTTTTGTTCTTTTTTTTGCTATTTCTTTTTTTTTTCTTCTTTCTTTTTTCCTTCTGTCCTGTCTTCTACTTTTTCTGGGATATATTGCCAACGAGAGATGATGGAGTCCTGAAGACATCACATCAGCATTATGAATCCTGCTGCCAGACGTCAATCGTGAGCCACGGGGTGGTGTGAGAGTCGGCCCGAAGACCCTCAATTTTGTCTCACGTTTTTCGTCATGGAGACTTTGGGGGGGAACGAGAGGGAAACTTCAAGAGCTGATGTAACTGCTACGAGAATTGCCATTCTGCCCAGGTGTGTTTGCTTGGGAACAGAGTTCCCGGACATACATCCTGCTGAAACATAGGCAGTCGCAGCACGCTACACTGCCCCTGGATTCTGGACCACCTGTGCCTGAGGTGTAGCAGGACAGCTTGCCCTGTTCTCCCCCTCCCTCGCATTGTGCATGGGCCTGGACTCCATCACGGGACTTCTCCCCCCTCTCATTGTGCATTGGGCCTAGACTCACGAGATTTCTCCCCCACTCTGGAGAACTATATATTCTGCCTCAGAAGAGACCCCTTTTGAGGACCTCCCCACAGAAGACGAAGATCTATCAGCTCCACGAGGGTTCTGCAAAGACAAATCTATTAGCGGCGCGCTACGAGGATTTGCGAAGGCGGACCTATTGGACTGCTGCGAGGACTTCGTCTCTCTCTGTGGTAATTATATCCTATCTGTCCTATCTCTCTTTTCTCTCTTGCTTTTATCTATATAGCTTTCTCTCTTCCGTTTCTTTCTCTTGTTATTGCATATCAATTTTGGTGGGTATATTGAATAAAGTATATCAGCTTTGGTGGGTACATTGATATTGAATAAAGTATACTGATTTTGGTTAAACAGCATTTTTGGCCTCCTTTGTACTCTAAGAAACTAAATACTAAGTTAGTTCACTTTGAACGGGTCGTAACAACATGGCAGCAGCTGCCTGGGCCAGTGGCTTTCTCACTGCTCTGCTGCACATGGCCAATACATTTTCCCTGCCTCTGTGCCATGGCAATGCCCTGGGCCAGTTCTTCTGTGAAATCCCACAGATCCTCAAGCTCTCCTGCTCCAAATCCTACCTCAGGGAACTTGGGCTCATTATTCTAAGTGCTTTTCTATACTTTGGTTGTTTTGTGTTCATTGTTTTCTCCTATGTGCAGATCTTCAGGGTCGTTCTGAGGATCCCCTCTGAGCAGGGACGGCACAAAGCCTTTTCCACCTGCCTCCCTCACCTGGCTGTCGTCTCCCTATTTCTCAGCACTGGCATTTTTGCCTACCTGAAGCCCCCCTCCATCTCCTCCCCATCCCTGGATCTGGCCCTTTCAGTTCTATACTCGGTGATGCCTCCAGCCCCGAATCCCCTCATCTACAGCCTGAGGAACAAGGAGCTCAAGGCTGCAGTGTGGACACTGATCACTGGATGGTATCAGAAAAATTAAACTGCTTGCCAATTTTTGCAAATTACTTGTATTAAAAGTAGTCTTTGATATTTCTTGCTGGTTTAATTTTGTAGGTTCTTTTTTTTTTTTTTACTTTTTAAATATTGTCTACTGTTACTACCGGTTCAAACTGAACTAAGTTTGTATTTAGTTTCTTAGAGCACAAAGGAGGCCAAAAATGCTGTTTAACCAAAATCAGTATACTTTATTCAATATCAATGTACCCACCAAAGCTGATATACTTTATTCAATATACCCACCAAAATGATATGCAATAACAAGAAAAAAGACTGAGGTAAGAAAGCTATATAGATAAAAGCAAGAGAGAAAAGGAGAGATAGGAAAGATGAGATTATTACCACAGAGAGAGACGGAGTCCTCGCAGCAATCCAACAGTTCCGCCTTCGCAATCCTCGTGGCTCCCGGCCAATAGATTGACGCCGCTGCCCTCGTGGAGCTGATAGATTCCGTTCCTGTGGGGAGGTCCTCAAAAGGGGTCTCTTCTGAGGCAGAATATATAGTTCTCCAGAGTGGGGGGAGAAATCTCGTGAGTCTAGGCCCAGTGCACAATGAGAGGGGGGAGAAGTCCCGTGATGGAGTCCAGGCCCATGCACAATGTGAGGGAGGGGGAGAACAGGGCAAGCTGTCCTGCTACACCTCAGGCACAGGTGGTACAGAATCCAGGGGCAGTGTAGCGTGCTGCGACTACCATTGTTTCAGCAGGATGTATGTCCGGGAACTCAGTTCCCAAGCAAACACACCTGAGCAAAATGGCAATTCTTGTAGCAGTTACATCAGTTCCTGAGGTTTCCCTCTCATTCCCCCCTGAAAGTCTCCACGACGAAAAACGTGAGACAAAATTGAGGGTCTTCGGGCCGACTGTCACAGGGTTGCATCCTTGGTTAAAGGGATTCTGTGGATTTTTCTTGTAATTGTCATTGTGTTAGCTATGTTCTCATGCTTTGTCCATTGCTTTAAGAGAACTATTGGGAACGCGCTTTCTTTAAATACAGAAAGTGGAATTGTTGCAGCCACGGAGCCTGTGAGGCTTCCCTGGCGGTCAGTGGCCTGAGATAAGAAAATGCAAGTCACGATGAGTGGCCAAAAAGAAACCTCTTGGAGTCCCCAGACCTCTCTTATCTATCTGTAAGACTATAGGCCAAATTGTACCCCAACTCCCCCATTCGTCCACTTTTCAAAACCCCTCTACCCTATATAAACCCCGAATCTTGCCCTGTTAAGCCAGAAGAGCTGTCACTGCAACCCTTCGAAGAGGATGCAAAAATAAAGGACAACATCTGAGAAACTGCATACGCCTCTCTCCTCTCTCTCCCTGTGTCTGCCAGGGCACTTAGCAAGCAAAGCTGAATCTCACTGTTAAGAGCTGATATTCACTGCTAAGAGCTCAATTCACTGATAGCTGCTTGCTAAGTTTGCCTGAGGTTGGATACCTCGCCTGAGCTTCGGGTCGGGTGATTCCTAACGGTGTCATTCTGTCCGGGACTTGCGGCCAGGATCGGACCCTCCTGGAGGTATCAAAGCCTCTATAAAAGGTTTGAAATACAGGTGTCTGCTAGGGAGAGGTAAGGCCTCCCTTGGAATGGAGAATTCAAACCCCTTTCTTCCAAATTATTATAATTTAGAAAATTAAGGGGCTCTAAGGCAGAGGTAACAGTTCTTTGCCAGTATGTATAAAAGGCAAATAACCAACAACAACAACAACTCCAGCATTAATAATGAACAGAAGCAGGAACCCAGGAACAGCTTCCCTGAGCGCGGCGCTTTCCCCTTGGGTGCAGTTCTGGTCACAGCCAGCAGGGGCGCTGGTGGCTCCCGGTGGGCAGGGCAGGTGCGATGATCCCCCCAGGGCTGCAGGGGGCGCTGTGGGGCGGGCTCAGGGACCACGCGGGAATGGCGGCTCGGCCCAGACGGGAGGAGATGGAAAAGATGTACCAGAAACTCCGGAGCTGAGGCTGAAGACACGGGAGGTCTTGGCAGGAAGGGGGTGCAGGCTACAGAGCAGTGAACAGACTCAGAGCAGTGCTGAAGGAACAGCAGGGAGGCAGGACAGCAGCGGCCCTGCTCCTACTGCAGCAACAGGCCCTTTGTTTAGTGAGGCAGGGGATAACAAGATCCCAGTTCAGTGGTTGCTCCCAGGAGCAGAGGCTTACCTCACACCGGAGGAAAAAACAGGACCAAGCTGGGCTTCTGCAGCAGCAAAACTGAATTCTTTTCCCAAGCAGCAGCTACACTGTCACCATCCAAAGGCTCAGATTGAGTGAGTGAGAGAGTTTCCCCTCCCAGCTGTCCCAAGAACCCAGCCATTAGTGCTTCTTTGCAACACAATGGGAAAAATTCCACTGGTAACAAGTAAAGAAAAAGAAAGGGAAAAGAAAAACAACAATCAAAAACCCCTAAACCCCCACGACCCTGTCAGAGCCAGCCCTGTCCCTGCACTGCCCCAGCTCTGCTGCCCCACAGCTGCTGGATCAGGAAGGGAAGAGCCATGGGGGAGGGAAATGCACAGGGACTCCTCCTGGGAGGGACCTTGGGAGGGTTCCAGGCCAGGCCAAAGCAGAGTCAGTGCAGAAAGAGACACAGGGAGGGGCTGTTTGTGTGCTCTGCCATGGCAGGATGAGATGCAGAACTGCAGAGACACCCAGACCATGTGGATCCCTGCAGGAGCTGATCTCACACAGCGGCTCCCAGGCCTCTGCTGCTCGCTGGTTGCTCCGGTTTGATGTTCCCTGCTGGTCACACCCAGCCCCAGACACACACCAGTGCTGTGTGCACACACACCAGTCTCACCAGTGCCTGGGCCCCCAAAGGACACAGGACCTGATGATTTGTGGTCCCCACTCCAGTATCTGGCACTCAGACCCCCTTTGGTACCCAGAGCAGAGAGAGCTGCCTTGTCCCAGACAGTTCTTGGCAATGGAGGGTTTAGGAAAATGCCACAGGCAGTGGGGATCAGCTGTAGGGCATGGCCAGGGATGGGCCCTGAGCATCACCTCTGAGCCAACCACCTTGATCCCCCATCCTTTCCCTTCCTGGGGTCCTTTCTTAGACATCTGTCACAGTTTCCTTAGTTTTACTAAGAACTCATGTAACAGTGAGGGGCCCAGAGGAATCAAGGGGCCATTCCATACTTCAGGGCCTCATGGAACCAAAAGTCCATTGTGACTTTGCGGGCCCTCATGGAACCATGGAGACCATGGTGACACTTCAGGACCCACTGGAACCAAGGGGCCATTGTGACACTGCAGGGCCTTGTATAACCAAGGGGTCAGTGTAGCACAGCAGGGCCTCATGGAACCAAGGGGATCACAGTGACACTGTGGGGCTCCATGAGACCACGGGGACATTCTGACTCTGTGGAACCAAGGATACCATTGTTACATGACAGGGCAATATGGACAAGGAAGCCATTGTGGACTGGCAGGGGAACCCCCTGAGACTATGATGTCACTTCAAGGCCTTGTGACACCAAAGGGCCTTGTGGAACCAATGAGACCATTGTGACATTGCATGGCCTCATGGGCACAAGGGGCCATTGTGACACTCTGGGGCCTTGTAGAACTAAAGGGGCCAATGTGACACTGAGTGGCACCATAGAACCAAGGAGAGCATTGTGACACTACAGGGCTCAATGGAACTAAGAATTCATGTAACAGTAAAGAGCCCAATGGAATCAAGGGACCATTCCATACTTCAGGGCCTCATGGAACCAAGGTGCCTTTGTGACACTGAAAGGCCTCGTGGAATCCTGGAGACCATTATGGTATTTTGGGACCTCATTGAATCAAGAGGCTCTGCAGGGCCTTGTGGAACCAAGGAGCCATGGTGACACTGCAGGGCCTCATGGAAGCAATGAGACCATTCTGGCACTCTGAGTCCTCATGGAACCAAGGGGCCATTGTGACACCACAGGGCCTCACAGAACTGAGGCAACCACTGTGACACTGCAAGACCTCATGGAAGCAAGGGGCCATTGTGCCACTGTAGAGCCAAGGAGACCATCTTGATGTCACTGGGCCTCATGGAAACAAAGATCTCTTGTGACTCTATGGAGCCTCATGGAACCAAGCAGCAAATGTGGTGCTGCAGGGCCCCATGGATCCAAGAACATGGAACAGTTTGTGTGCTTGGCCTCTGGGGGCTGCCTGACTGGTTCAGCTGACCTTGGCATGCTGAGGGCTGCTTCTCATCTTTCCTGAAACCTTGGAGTTCTGTGCTTTCCTTCCTGTGGGAAAGATTTGTCCTTCTCCTCCAAGTGCTCATGGCCAAAATTGGCATTCTACCTCCCAATTTGATTATATCCTTGGATTGTTCCCATAGGAAACCTGCCAGAACAGACAGCTCTGGCTGGCCTTGGCCCCCTGGGGGCCACTTCATATTTGCTTTCCAAACAGTGGGAGACTGTGCTTTTCTTGCCATGGAAAAAAAATCTTTCAAGTCCAAGTGTCCGTAGCCAAAACTGGGACTCTAGCTCCAAAATTCCTTATTTTCAAGGATAGCTCCCAGACAAAAGCTGCCAGGATTGCCTAAGTTCCCTTGGCATCCTGAAGGCCAGTTCTCATCTGCCTTTGAAACACAGGGGCTCTGCCCTTTCTTTCCTGTGGACAAGAACTGTCATTCTTGTCCGGACACCCACAGTTGAAATGGATATCCACCTCCAAAACTCCCCATATATCCAAGGATTGCTTTCAGACAAAAGCTGCAAGCACAGACAGGTGAGGCTTGCCTTTGCCGCTGGTGGGTGCCTCTCATCTGCCTTCAAAACTCTGGGGTTCTGTGGTTTCTTTCCTCTAGAAAAGAAGCATCATTTTTGTCCATGGCCTCAAGCATGTGACCACTATATAGGTACAAAGGAGCTCTGTGCACAGTGGAGTGGAGACAGAGAACAGTGGAGGAGAGCCCTGGGAGTGTTTGAAGCGTGGTTTAGGAGATGGTGAATCCTTTTGACATGGTAGAAAACAGCCAGGTGGAAAAAAAGATTTAATGCAAAGGGCTGCTGAGGAGGGCCAGAGTGGACATAAGGAAAGAAAAATTTTCTATCCAGCGCAGGGCTGTGGTGCAAGACGACTCTCAGAGTCTGGGTCAGCCTAAGGCTCTGTGTGCCCGTGCAGAGGCAGGCAGGATGCAGAGCTGTCAGCAAAGGAAGGGGCCAGCCAGGTGGGGCAGCCGGGGGATGACGACAGCCTGCAGGGACAGAGGCGCAGGGCATGGACACCGTAGGACAGCCTGGGCTGGACAGGGCACAGGCATGGGCAGCAGCTGAAAGGCCCTGACACAGCCAACTCCTGCAGCACTTTGGCCATGGCTGCTGGCCCTGTTGCTGAGGCAGGAGGAGGAGACAAGTGAGCCTGGCAGCACTGGGGCCTCCTTGCCTCCTTGTCCCTGCTCAGCAGCCTGGCAGGGGCCGCCCCATGGTGCTGCCCTTGGCATTGCACATCCCCACATCCCAGTGGCCCGGGAAGAGCCCTGAGCAAGGAGGGAGGGACAGGATGTGCCTTGCCAGGGGCTGGGGCTCAGGCCTTGGTCCTTTGCCTTCCTGAAACACATCCAGGTGTGGTCAGCATCAGAGAAACCTTTGCCGTGTTTGTCCCCTCTGTCCTCACAGCCTGCAGTGTTCTGCTCTAACTGGAACCTGGGGACACTTTCTAAGTCGTGTTTCTCTGTGGGACCCATTAAAACTTCAAGTAACTTCAGTGTTTCAGTCTAACTTTGAGTTTTTAAAAAGTTTTTTGAACTTCTGAAATCTGTCTAATTACTCACAGAAGAACTGAAAATGTAATTTGTTTCCCAGGGGCTTTTCTTGTTTGGTTGTTTTGAACAAATGTTAATTAACTTTTCTCACTGAGTTTCTCAACTGAACAGCTCAAGAAAGAAGAGGCCTCTGGAAAAGTAAAATTCATCACTGACCTCTAAGTGTCTGAGGATCCATCCTCATCAGGGCAGCAATGAACAGAAATGGGCACAGCTTTCTGGCTGCCCCAGCTCTGGCATGGGCCCTGGGCCTGCAGCAGGAACAGCTCCTGAGGGCCACAAGGCCGTGGCTGTTGTGCTGGCCTGGGCAGATGGGATGGCAGCAGGGGCTGCAGAGCTCTCAGCATCTCCTGGAGAGGAGAGCAGGGCACACAGGGAGCCTCCTTTTCCTTTGGCCAGGCACCTTTGCCCATGGCTGGGGCTGAGTCCTGTCTGAGCTGCAGCTGCTGCTGTGCCCTTGCGAGGGGCTGAGGCCGTGGGGCCCCTGCCCAGAGCAGCCTGGCCTGAGCAGAGCTGTGGGGCCAGAGGCGGCTGGGCTGTGCTGGGGAGAGGCCCTTGGTGCTGCTGAGAGCTCAGGGCAGCTGGCAGAGCTTGGAGGGAGCTGGGCTGGGCTGAGAGAGCCTGGCAGAGAAACCATCAGTGCCCATCTCAGCCTGTGTGAGCGTGTAGGGGCCAAGAAAAGCACCCCAGTGTCCAGAAGTTCTTTGTGTGGGAGCTGAGCTTGTGACCCCTTGAGCCCTGCCAAGTCTGGGGCTGCACCTCCAGCTGCAGAGGAGATGGGACAGATGGGAACAGAGACAAAGAATTGCTGCTGGGTTCTTTCTTGTGTTTACTTCTACACATGACATGAAATCATATGCAAAGGAGGTGTTTTGTGTCAGATAACACTGGTAAAATGATAAGAATAATATTTTAAGCTTAAAATAATTTTTATACGTTATACACAATGAGAAAAAAGAGACACATATGATCAAAAGAACATCTGAGTTTTCCAGAGGATGAGAGACCCATTGAGGTTCCAGTAGTCAAACCTGTTAAAATCCTTTCCTCAGGGCTTCCTTAAGATGAGATGTGACCACCAGTGGCCAAGGCCAGCCAGAGCTCTCTCTCCTGGCAGATTTTGTATGGGAGAACCCTTAAATATGGAGTTTATTGAGTATTGAATATTGATACTTTTCAAGGGGAATATCACTTTTGGCTATAGGCACCTGGTAAGAGGGATGGTTGTTTCCAATAAGAAGGAAAGCACAGAGTCCCAGCACTCCAGGGGCTCATGAGAGGCAGCCCTCAGGGTTCCAACATTTCCTGGACCTGTCAGGAGGCCCCTGCGAGGCCAAACCAGCTAGACCTGTTCCTTCTCCCCGTTTGTTCCATGAGGCCCTGTAGTGTCACAATGTTTTCCTTGCTTCTGAGGTGTCACAATGGCCCCTTGCTGCCATGAGGCCCTGCAGAGTCACAATTGCCCTTTAGTTCTGTGGGGCCCTGCAGTGTCACTATGGTCTCCATGATTCCATGGGGCCTTGCAATGCCACAATGGTCTTCATGGATCCACAGTGCCGTGCAGGATCACAATGGCCCTTTGGTTCCACCAGGCCCTTTAATGCAACAATGGCCTCTTGGTTCCATAAAGCCCTGCTGCTTCACACTGCCCTCATGCAGCCCAACAGTGCCACAGTGATCCCCTTGGTTCCCTGAATTCCCACAGTGTCACAATGGCCCCATGAATCTATGGGGCCCTGAAGTGTCACCATGGTCTCCACTGGAAGGAAAGCACAGAGCTCCAGTGCTTCAGTGGCTGAACAGCAGCCTCCAGAGGCCAAGGCCAACCAGAGCTGTCTGTCCAGGCAGCTTTCATCTGGGAGTAATGGGCTAAACATCTTGGATTGCGTAGCTAAGATATACAGAGTTTTAGAGGCAGAATCTCAATTCAGCCATGAAAGCCTGCGTGAGAAGGCCAGTCCTTTTCCATAGGAAGGAAAGCACAGAGCACCAGTACTTCCAGGGCAGATTGGAGGTGACCACCAGAGGCCAAGGTGAGCCAGGCCTGCCTCTCCTGGCAGCTTTTGTCTGGGAGAATCCCTTGCATACAGGCAATTGTGGAAAAGTACCAATTTTGGCCATGGTGCCTGGGCAGGAGGGATGTTTTTTTTTTCCATAGGAAGGAAAGCCCAAAGCCTCACTGTTTCAGTGGCACATGAGAAGAGACCCCCAAAACGCCGAGGTCAGTTGAGTCAGTCAGGCCAAGCCAACCAGACCTTTTACCTGTTTCCTTGGATCCACAGGGCCCCATAGTATCACAATGGTGGTGTCATATTGGATCCTTGGTTCCACAGGGCCCCGCTGTGTCACACTGGCCCCTTGCTTCCATGAGGCCTTGCCATGTCACAGCGGTCACCTTGGTACCGGTGTATCACAATGGACTCTTGGTTCAATGAAGCTCTGCAGTGTCAAAATGGCCTCCTTGCTTCCACAAGGTCCTGCAGAGCCCCTCTGTTTATCGAGGCCTCAAAGTTTCATAATGATCTCTAGGATTCCACAAGGCCCTGTAATGTTGCAATTGACCCTTGGTTCTATGGGGTCCCATGGGTACATGAATCCGTAGTTCCATGGGGCCCTGTAGTGTCACAATCAACCCCGTAATGCAATGGTGCCACACAGTGCCACAATTGCCCTTGGTTCCATTCAGCCCCACAGTATCACTATGGTCCCCTTGGCTCCACAAGGCCCTGAAGTGCCACAATGGCCCTTTGGATTCCCAGGACCTCAAGGTGTACAAATGGCCTCCGGGGTTTCATGAGGCCCTGCTGTGTCACAATGGACCTTTGGCTCCATGATGCCCCATAGTGTCACAATGGTATCCTTGGTTGCAAGGTGTCAGAATGGACCCTGCATCCCCTGGACACCCACAGTGTTCACTGAAGCCACCTAGATTCCATGAGGCCCTGCCATGCTACAATGGCCCTTTGGTGCCAGTGGGTCCCAAAGTGGCAGAACAGTCTCCATTGTTCCATGAAGCCGTGCAATGTCACTGTGGTGCCCTTGGTTCCACAGGGCCTCAGAGTGTAACCAGGGACTCTTGACTCCATGATGTTCCTCAGTCACAACGAGCCCTTGGTTCCATGAATCTTTGCTGTGTCACAATGGACTCCTGGTTCCTTAAAGCCTTTCTCTGTCAGAGTGTACTTCAAATTCTGTGAAGTTCCAGAGTGTCACAATGGTCTCCTTGGATCTGCAGGATCACAATGGACCATTGGTTCTATGTGGCCCTGCTGTGTCATTAAGGATTTATCTCTGAAATATCAGAATAAGACTACTTAACAAAAATTTACAATTAGAGGGCATCACTTATTCAGGCTTCAGGTCAAACTTGTGGTAACTCCTAACCTTACAAAGACATGTGATTCTAAAAGAGTATTACCTATGTACAGTCACTACCTGTGTATTACATTTTAGCCCTTACCTAAAAACCCACCCGAAATGCTGAGATTCAGTCTGTGATTTTCTATCACTGCACTCTTAAACCAGATGTCTTCTCTTCCAAGCATCCTCTCTGGGAAAGCAGGCCCTGTGTGCCTTGTTCCTGTGCTAAACTTCACAGGCATGGTAAAAATGAAATTACCCTTTCAGTATGAAGCCCAAGGCTTTGTGTGCCCAGGCAGAGGCAGGCAGAACACAGAGCTGTCAGCAAAGGAAGGGGCCAGCCAGGTGGGGCAGCCGGGGGATGACGACAGCCTGCAGGGACAGAGGCGCAGGGCATGGACACCGTAGGACAGCCTGGGCTGCACAGGGCACAGGCATGGGCAGCAGCTGAAAGGCCCTGACACAGCCAACTCCTGCAGCACTTTGGCCATGGCTGCTGGCCCTGTTGCTGAGGCAGGAGGAGGAGACAAGTGAGCCTGGCAGCAATGGGGCCTCCTTGCCTCCTTGTCCCTGCTCAGCAGCCTGGCAGGGGCCGCCCCATGGTGCTGCCCTTGGCATTGCACATCCCCACATCCCAGTGGCCCGGGAAGAGCCCTGAGCAAGGAGGGAGGGACAGGATGTGCCTTGCCAGGGGCTGGGGCAAAGGCCTTGGCTCTTTGCATTCCTGAAACACATCCAGGTTTGGTCAGAATCAGAGACACTTTTGCTTTGTTTGTCTCCACCTGTCATTAGTGCCTGCAGTGTTCTGCTCAAACTGGAACCTGGGGACACTTCCTCAGTCTTGTTTCTCTATGGGACTTATTAAAACTTCATAAAACTTTGGAGTTTTTAATCTGACTTTTGGTTCTTGAGAAGTTTTCTGAACACTCTCTCAGGGACTGAATCTGAAGTAAACAACACAAAAGCCACAAGAGGGTCATTAAAGTCTTTGTGCTGTTTCTATGCTGCTTAGCTGGGCTCGGCTCCTGGCACAGAGGCAGCTCCTGGCAATCAAAAAAGCTTTAAAAAGACATTTCTCCTGAAGAGCAGCTCCTCTCCCAGCCCAGCAGGGCTGAGGGCACTGCCTGCAGGTACCTGAAAGGAATGAAGCAGACAGAGGCTCAAAGAATCTGGAAGGACAATTCTGAGCTCATTCAGGGAGAAATCGTCACCACTTCTGACACAGTCAGTCTCTGGCTGCAGGGATCTCCTAAAGCTGACCCATGACAGCACTGACAGGACTGTAAGGATGGCTCTGCTGCCCTTTCTGGGTTGGGGGAGGATGTGCTCCAGAGTGGGGCTGCCCTGGGCACCGTCAGAGGGACAGGGCAGGACAGCTCCTGCTGCCAGGGACGGCTGCAGGGGCTGAAGCTGGGGCTGCAGCCAGGGGTGCCCAGGGCTGTGGTGCAGAGCAGCTCCTGCAGCCCTGAGGGCTCTTGGCCAGGCCAGGAGATCTGCCATGTGCCAGGGGCAGCTCTCAGCCTGCCTGGGAGCTCCCATGTTACTGTGGGGAGAAGTTGGAGGTGGAAGGAGCCACCTCCATCAGGGCAGATTCCTCCTGCTGTGGAGATGCTGCTGCATGGCCAGGGCTGCTCTCAGCTTTCTCATAAAGGAAAGGGAAAGGGGCTGTCAGCTTTGTCTGTGTCACTGGGACTCCTGCACTGTCACCCTGGGGATCAGCAGATCTGCCCCAGAACTCCCTCAGAAAGTGCCTCCTCACCCTCCTCTACCTACAGATAGCAGCAGCAGCACCTTGGCTTGCAGCATCTCTGTCTGAGCTGTCCTTAAGGCTCTGCTGCCAGGGAGATGCCCCTGGGCAGTGCCCTGTGCTGGGAGGGGTGTGCAGGGCAGAGCTGAGCCCCCAGGGCAGGGCTGGGCTCTGGGAGCACTGGCAGGGACAAGGCTTGGATACAGAGAAACAGCTCCCAGTAGGCACAATTGCAGGCGGCAGAGAGTCAGATCACCCCTGGAAGTCCATTCCCTTCCAGCAACACACACACAAAAAAAAAACCTCTAAAAAAAAAATCAAAAATAGAGAGAAAAGTTTAGGGAATTTTCTATTTGAAATTGGAACTTTGAGCAAGTTGTAGTTTTTTTAAGCATGGTTTAAAGACTATGAGCCTGAAAGAGATGGAGGAGTAATGAAAAATAGGCACCTGTATTGCGCCAGCAGGTAAGACTACACTGGGGCTAAGGGAGCCCTGTTTTCCCTCTGGGCCGCCCAGTGTTCAGACTGAGAGTGATGGTGAAGATGAGGCAGGAACTCAGCAACAAAAACATGAACTCAAAAAGTTTAGTAAAATTCCCTCAAAGGTAGAGAAGTGATTTTGAGGGGATTCTAGATACAAAATATAGGATTTACATAAGGAAGTTACTCCTTGCTTGTCAATGTCTTCTTTAGACAGTCCATGATGCCCAGAATGAAGAAATGTCCAACAGCAGCTCCATCAGCCACTTCCTCCTGCTGCCATTGGCAGACACGCGGCAGCTGCAGCTCCTGCACTTCTGCCTCTTCCTGGGCATCTCCCTGGCTGCCCTCCTGGGCAACGGCCTCATCATCAGCGCCGTAGCCTGCGGCCACCTCCTGCACAGCCCCATGTTCTTCTTCCTGCTCAACCTGGCCCTCACCGACCTGGGCTCCATCCTCACCACTGTCCCCAAAGCCATGCACAATTCCCTCTGGGACACCAGCACCATCTCCTACACAGGATGTGCTGCACAGGTGTTTTTCTTTGCTTTCTTCATTTCATCAGAGTTTTCCCTTCTGACCATCATGTGCTACGACCGCTACGTGTCCATCTGCAAACCCCTGCACTACGGGACCCTCCTGGGCAGCAGAGCTTGTGCCCACATGGCAGCAGCTGCCTGGGCCAGTGCCTTTCTAAATGCTCTGCTGCACACGACCAATACATTTTCCCTGCCCCTCTGCCATGGCAATGCCCTGGGCCAGTTCTTCTGTGAAATCCCACAGATCCTCAAGCTCTCCTGCTCCAAATCCTACCTCAGAGAGCTTGGGCTTCTTGTGCTTGGTATCTGTTTTGTATTTGGCTGTTTTGTGTTCATAGTTTTCTCCTATGTGCAGATCTTCAGGGCCGTGCTGAGGATCCCCTCTGAGCTGGGACGGCACAAAGCCTTTTCCACCTGCCTCCCTCACATGGCTGTCGTCTCCCTGTTTATCAGCACCTCATTTGTTTCCTACCTGAAGCCGCCCTCCATCTCCTCCCCATCCCTGGATCTAGCCCTGTCATTTCTGTACTCGGTGGTGCCTCCAGCCTTGAACCCCCTCATTTACAGCCTGAGGAACAGGGAGCTCAAGGCTGCCGTGTGGAGACTGATGACTGGATGATTTCACGAACATGAAACTGCTGGCCAGTGTCTTCAAGTCACTTCAAATAAAAGTCTTTGATACTTCTTGCTGGTTTGATTTTGGAGGTTCTTTTTCCTTATTTTTAGTTTTTTAATATTGTCCACAAAGAAATGTCATTGCTTTAGCCCTTTGTCATTACTTGTATCTCCAAACCATTGCTGTGGCCCCAGACTGTGTCATTGAGGAGCTGGGCTTTCAGTTGCTTTATATGAACTAAAGGATCTCCCAGCCAAGTTTTCACTGGAGATGCACCTTTGGTTCCCTGTTCAAGCTGCAGCAGCAATGTCTGTGTGCAGAGCTGGGGGCAGAGCAGTGCTGGCACAGCAGCTGTGGCCAGCAGCAGCAGCCCTTGGTGTTGCCAGTGCTGCTGCCGTGGCCCTGCCCCGCTGCCCTGCTGGCCCTGGTGTTGCTGTAGGGCCTGAGTGCTCTCAGGGCCGGGCACAGTGCTGGGGGTGGCAGTGCCGGGGCTGCAGCAGGGACAGGCCATGGGCACTGCTGGGGCAGCGCTGATGCCTCAGGCCAGGCCCTGGGGGCTGCAGGCTCCTTGCCCAGGCTCTCTCAGGAACACGCCCAGGCCAATGCTGAGCACAGAAAAGCCCTGTGAGCAGCCTCAGGGTGGCCGTGGGCAGGCTGGGGGCAAACAGCATCACACCATGGGTACATCCCTTGGGGAGCAGGATCATCCTACAAGTGCTTCAAAAATTGTCTGCAGGCTCCTGCAGTGCCTCGTGCTGCTCCCTTGCCAGAGGCACCACAGGCCAGGGGGGCACATCTGGGCTGCTGTGTCTGGCTGTGGGGCTCCCTGTTCCGGGCAAAGAGGAGGGGCTGCAGAGGCTCTGCAGGACTGACAGGATGGGCTTTGGGGCTGTGAGGAGAAGCTGAGAGGCTGACCCCACAGGCTGAGCCCTCCTTTTGTGAGTTCCATTCCAGGGAAATAGAAATACTTTCTGTCAAGGTCCTCCAACAGGGAAGAACAAAGCCACAGGACATAAGAAACCCCATGACCTATTCGAACTCATGAGGCAAACACTGAAGGGAGTAAGAGGACAAGGTGGGTGCATGTCCCTGAGACTTCCCCTGAGACTCAGCAGCCGGGCCCTTTCTCTGCACATCTGCACATGCTGTGGGAAGGCATCCATGGCAGCCTCACTGCCCCGCTGCTGCTTTCACACCCTGCAGGGCTGTTTGCCAGCCTGGCCTGGCTGCAGCTTCTCCCCAGCCTCTGCAGGAAGGCATTTGGCATCAGCTGCCAGGGAGCCCAAACTGCCCCACGGGCCATGCCCACCCTGAGATCCCTGCAATTTCCCGGTCTCTGGGTAGATCCACAGAGGTGGCTGTTTCAAGGAGGGAGGGCCCTGAAGCACCTCCAAAACCCTGGGCAATTTCCTTGTCCCTATCCATGTCTTTGACAAATATTGCCTGGAGAAGAGCGGTACAGCACAGAGAAATTTTGCCAGGCAGTCTCAGGAGTTTGGGTCCTGAGCAGTCCTGTACCAAGGTGCACCAAGGCGCCTGCAGGCCCCAGCTCTGGGGGAACAGAGAACGTCCTGGCTGTGTGCACCATGCTGCCAGCTCAGCAGTGGAGCACAGCACGGGCTCACGCTCCTCATTGCTCCCACAGATGCAGCCAGCACCATAACACAGGATGATATTATGTGGAAAACCACGAGCCCATGCCATGCCCCAGTTTTCTGCTGCGGACCACGGTGTTTGAATAAGTTAATAGGCATTGTGGCTTGTGGGGCACTTTTCCTGATGATGTGTTCTGCTGGCATCTGGTATTGCTGGAAGAAAAAATGGTGAGTGTTTTGCTGATCTTTGCCTCCAACAACTTCCTTTAAAGGCTTCTGATAATTCGGGAACATTCCCAGTGGTGCTCCTGTGGAGCTCTGGATAGTCAGTGGTTGTCCAAATTACTCTGCTCAGGGCTCTGCTGCTGCCCAGTGCTTTCATTGGCCTCCTAATTGCTGGCCCTTGTCCTGGGGAGTGTGCTGGGGCTGCAGCCAGTGCTGCCACCCACTGAGGCTGCCTGGCCAAGAGCAGCCCCGGGGCACCGGGCAGAGGCAGAGCAAGGTGGGCAGGAGAAAGAGCAGGGCCCAGCTTGCCCTTGCAAGGCAGAGGAGCTCTGGGGCCCGCTCCTGGCCAGGGCCCCTGCCCAGAGCCAGGCCCTGCTGGCCGTGGCCTGGAGGGGCAGCTGTGCAGCTGAGCCAAGCTGTGCCAGCAGCTGCAGCCATGCTGGGGAGCTGTGCCAGCTCTGGGCCCTGTTGTGCATGAGGGTCCCTGTGTGCCAGCACCAGCGGGGACCTCAGACACCTCCTCTCTCCACAGGAAAAAACCAGCAGCTTCCGAAGACCAGCTAAAAAACTCGGGCAGAGAGAATTTTCCCTGTCGTCGCAGTCCTTCACTACTGTCCCCATCTGCCCTGGCGTGGCTGCACCACCCTCTTGAGCCTGTCCCAACACCCACACGTTCTAAACACAAACCTCTCCCCCAGAGTCCCCTGGCCCTGCTCCCCTGAAAGGACTCAACGGGGACAGGCCCTGTCCACCTGGGCAGGAGTTGGCCCATGTTATGTTCAAATAAAGAAATGGAGATTGTCACAACTATGTCTGGGTGTTTACCACCAGCCAAGCCCACAGGGCAGCAGCACTGGCTGAGCTCCACGGCCAGGGGCAGCCATGGATGGCCACAGTGTGGGCAGGCAGGAGCCAGGCAGGGGCTGCAGTGACCAGCGGCTGGGCCCCAAGGGGCTGGGGGAGCCCATGCTGAGCGTCCCTGGTCTGAGGGCACATTTCCTTCAGTGCCATCACCTGGTGTTGAGGGTTAAGTTTCTTTTCTTTTTCACCTATAGAATTTGTTCCAAAGGGTTGCTTAGCAGCTAATTGCTAAGTACTTATCAGTGCTCAGCTGAAACAAAAAAAGATAGACCCTGGCATTTAGCTACACCCCTTGTCTCTGCGAGTTTCTCTCGAGGGAGAAGACAAAGACGGTGCTGGAGGGCAGCTTCACTTTTAGTGTAGTCTGCATCGAGAGAAGAGGGGGCTGCCGTTGCTGTGTGAGTTTCTCACTAGCACCACCGGGATCTGATCCTGAAGAGAGCTACTATCATCTGCTCGTGTGCCCAGGAAAATCCTGATTCCTCCTTTGCTGCCCTGCTGGAGCTGTCTCAGCCCTGTCCCACTGCCTCGGCGCTGTTTTAGAGCTGCTCTGCACCGCGGCCCCGCACTGCCCTCCCTGCCAAACACCCCTGCCCTCCAGTGACCACCGACGGAGCTCCAAATTTCATCCGATCCACTAGCCCGGGATACCCCACCGTTCCACCTAAGTACCCTTTTTTTTTTGGAGTCCCCAGAGACCAGACTGCCCCGAGTTTTGTGGGACCAAGCTCCGTCAAAGTCCCTGGTTCTGTTTTCGCTATTAATTGCTGTAGTTGTTGTTGTTTGTTTGCCTTGTTATACCTATTATTAAAGAACTGTTATTCCTATCCCCATATCTCTGCCTGAGAGCCGTTTTAATTTTTTTCTAAATTATAATAATTTGAGAGAAGAGAATTTGAATTATCCATCCCAAGAGAGGCCCTGTCTCTCTTTAGCAGATACCTGTCTTCTTTCAAAACCAAGACAGATTTGTGCGCCCAACGTGGGGCTTGAGGGCATTGAGAGAAAAGGAATAACAGTTCTTAAGTGACCTGATTTCTTGTTCATTCTTGTTCACTATATATAGAAACCTCGATAGGTAACACCATGTAGTCTAACTTATCCTGGTTCGGGTGGCATGTGGTTGTGGCTTTATTTTGCCCATTTGCAGGCCCTTACCTAAACATGGGCCCTATAACAAAAGCTACTGTGGCTGTTATCCAGTTTGTTTTATGGGCTGATAAGGTGAAGAATTCACTGATTTTTAACTTGCTCTAGACAGCAGGCACGTAGATACGTGGCTACCACATACTAAGTGGGTGTATTTGGAGTTACTTTAAGAATAGTACTTTCTGTGAGGAAATGACAGTGGGGGAAGTTTTCCAGACTTTTAGCCAGCTCCTTATGCCTACTCTACCAGCTTTTGAAGAGTTAAAATTTCCTCTAGAAACTAACCAAATGTTGCTGATGATCCTAGCTTATTTAGCTTTCAAAGATAAAGTGAGGTCAATTTAGAGCACTGCACAGACTAGGGATATTGCTGCAGGGCCTGCTACTGTCCCAGAGGCTAGAGATATTGCTGTAAGGCCTGACACTGCCCCAGAAGCTAGAGATACTCCTGTGGGGCCTGATACTGCCCCAGAGGCTGGGAATGCTGCCATAGAGCCTGGGGCCAATGCCCCAGAGACTGGGAATGCTGGCCCACTGCCTGACCCTGCCCTGCAGCCCACCCCAGAAATGAACCACCCCGATTGGGTGGGGGTTCTAGTGAAAGAGATACGTGAGATGGGCCAGGTGCTGAAAGAATATACTTCCCCAGCTGGTGGGAAGCCCTCCCCTTGCCCTGAAAAGGGAGAATCCGATGGTGCAGCAGTGGAACCCACGGAGGTTACAACCGTCCAGGTTCCAGCTGAACCACAAGACCAGTCACAACCAGCTGCAGTTGCCCCTGTAGAAACAAAGAAGTATAAGATGAAATCAGAGCACCCAGGTAATAAGGATAAGAAAAGAGGGCCCTCACAGTCCACAAGAGAGCCAGAAGTTGAGATTATCACTGAGTCCCTGACATATGAAAGTCTACGTAATCTGCAAAAAGATATTGCACGACGGGGACGTGAGGCTTATACAACTTGGTTACTTCAGGTTTGAGACCTTATAGGTACAGGCGTGCAACTAGATAGTAGTGAGGCAAAGAATTTAACACCCTTGACCCAGGACTCAGGGGTGAATCAAGTATTTGTAAGGGAGCAAGGGCCCCTTCCCCTCTGGGAGCGACTTCTAATGAGTGTAAGGGAGAGGTTTGTCCACAGAGACAGAATGCAGGAGCACCATCATAGAAGTCATTAGAAAACCCTTGAAGAAGAGATCCAACAGCTGAAGGAAGTAGCAATATTAGAGGTACTCTTTGGGAGGGGTGGACAGCATGACAATGACCCTGACAAGGTCAAGTGCACAGGGCAGATGTTGTGGAACCTGGCAAGTAAAGGGCCATCTCAATACACCACCTTCATTGCAATGATCAATCCTGATAGCAACCGAGAGACAGTAGGTTCTGTCGCCAACAGGCTCAGAAATTATGAGAGCATGATCAGTAGCCCGATGCAGGCTCAGGTCTCTGCTGTGATTAAAGAACTCAGAGAGGAGATGAGTGAGATGAAGGAAGAGATGAAGAGGAATAGTTCCCATGCGGCACCAGTGCGAGTCACAGGCCCCAGAGCCAGAGCCCAACGCCCTCCAGCTAGAGAGAGAGGGTACACCCCAAGGGCTGACCTGTGGTTTTTCTTGCGTGACCATGGGGAAGACATGGGAAGGTGGGATGGAAAACCCACTTCTGCCCTGGCAGCACGGGTGCGTGAGCTCAAAGAGAGAAACACTAACCGAGGGGGTCCCACTAAAATGAAAGTAGCCTCAACCTCCCATGACCGAGCCACCAGGTATTATAGAAGTGAAGATATGTCAGATCCCCTTGAAGGAACCTCTATGATGTATGCCCAGGAAGGGAATAATAACCAGTGCTAGAGGGGCCCTGCCTCATGCCAGGAAGAGGCACGGGAAAACCGAGTCTTTTGGACTGTGTGGATTCGATGGCCTGGCACATCAGAGCCACAGAAATATGAAGCTTTGGTAGATACTGGTGCACAGTGTACCCTGATGCCATCGGGACATGTGGGGGCAGAACCCATTTCTATTGCTGGAGTGACAGGGGGATCACAGCAACTGACTCTGGTGGAAGCCGAGGTGAGCCTGACCAGGAATGAGTGGCAGAAACATCCGATTGTGAGCGGCCCAGAGGCCCTGTGTATTCTGGGACTGACTTCCTCAGGAATGGGTATTACAAAGACCCTAAGGGACTCAGATGGGCTTTTAGAATAGCTGCTGTAGAAGCAGAAGGCATCAAGAAATTGAACACCTTGCCTAGACTGTCAGAGAACCCATCTGCAGTAAGACACCTGAAGGTAGAAGAACAACGAGTGCCAGTTGCCACCTCGACGGTGCACCACCGGCAGTATCAGACCAATCGAGATGCTGTGATCCCTATCCACAAGATGATCCAAGAGCTGGAGAGCCAAGGGGTGGTCAATAAAACCCACTCACCCTTCAACAGCCCCATCTGGCCTGTGCGCAAATCTGAAGGAGAATGGAGATTGACTGTGGACTATCGTGACTTGATGAAGAGATTCCACTGCTTAGCGCTGCTGTGCAATATATATTAGAGCTCCAGTATGAGCTGGAGTCCAAGGCAGCAAAATGGTGCATCACTATTGACATTGCCAATGCATTTTCCTCCATTCCTTGGGCAGCAGAGTGCAGGCCTCAGTTTGCTTTCACGCGGAGGGGCATGCAGCACACCTGGAACCGACTGCCCCAGGGGTGGAAACACAGTCCCACCATCTGCCATGGACTGATCCAGGCTGCACTGGAAAAGGGTGAGGCTCCAGAACATCAGCAGTACATCGATGACATCATTGCGTGGGGAAACAGGGCAATGGAAGTGTTTGAGAAAGGGGAGAAGATCATCCAGATTCTCCTGAAAGCTGGTTTTGCTATCAAGAAGAGCAAAGTTAAGGGACCTGCTTGAGAGATCCAGTTCCTGGGAATAAAGTGGCAAGATGGAAGGCATCAGATTCCCACTGAGATCATCAACAAGATCACCACAATGCCTCCACCAACCAGCAAGAAGGAAACACAAGCTTTCCAAGGTGCCATAGGCTTTTGGAGAATGCACATTCCTGAGTACAGCCAGATTGTGAGTCCTCTCTATCTGGTCACCCAGAAGAAGAATGATTTCCACTGGGGCCCTGAACAGCAGCAAGCCTTTGCCCAGATCAAGCAGGAGATCGCTCATGCGGTAGCCCTTGGCCCAGTCAGGACGGGACCAGATGTGAAGAACGTGCTCTACTCTGCAGTCAGGAACAGTGGCCTGTCCTGGAGCCTTTGGCAGAAGGTGCCTGGTGAGACTCGAGGCTGACCCCTGGGATTCTGGAGTCGAAGTTACAGAGGGTCTGAGGCCAACTACACTCCCACAGAGAAGGAAATTTTAGCAGCCTTGGAAGGAGTCTGAGCCACCTCAGAGGTAACAGGCACTGAAACACAGCTCCTCCTGGCACCCCGACTACCTGTGCTGGGGTGGATGTTCAAAGCAGAGGTTCCCTCTACTCACCATGCCACCAGTGCCACATGGGGTAAGTGCATTGCTCTCATCACACAGCGTGCCCATTTTGGAAAACTGAATTGCCCTTGGATTTTGGAGATAATCACAAATTGACCTGAAGGTGAAATCTTTAGTCTCACTGATGAAGAGGAACAAGAGTAAGTTACACGGGCTGAAGAAGCTCCACCGTATAACCAACTGCCTGCAGAAGAAACACGCTACGCTCTTTTTACAGATGGTTCTTGTTGTGTTGTAGGGATGAAACATAAGTGGAAAGCAGCTGTATGGAGCCCCACATGACAGGTTGCACAAGCAACTGAAGGAGAAGGTGGGTCAAGTCAACTTGCTGAACTCAAAGCCGTTCAGTTGGCCCTGGACATTGCTGAAAGAGAGAAGAGGCCAAAGCTCAACCTCTACACTGATTTATGGATGGTAGCCAATGCTCTGTGGGGTTGGCTGGAAAGGTGGAAAAAGGCCAACTGGCAGCATAGGGGAAAACCAATCTGGGCTGATAAGAGATTGAGCCAGCTGAGTTTCACCCACAGCAAGGACTTCCTCAATTTTGCCATTTCTCTTTGGAGCAGCGAGAGGTTTTGTTGTTTCATGTTATTAATGTTCGTGCTTGTGGGCACTTTGTGTGTTAAAGAAATAGGTTTTTTCCACTTTTCTGTGAGGAAGTTCTTTCCCAGACCAGTTGGGGGAGGGTCCATTTGGGTTTGCTTCCCAGAGGGACCCTATTTGGGAGGTTTCTCCCAAATTTGCCCTAAACCAGAACACAGCTCTACTAAGCACAAATCATCAGCTTTGATAGCAATGGGATTCTAAGTCACTCCGACTAAATTTAAGTGGGCTGATTCAAGTATACTGCAAATTGCTCTAAATTAGATATTCGTCCTGGCTACTATCAGGAAGCAATGTTCTCACTGCAAAACTGGGCTGTTAGTTCTTTTAAAGCTCTGAAATGGAAAATTAGCAAATAGCCAGTTATGCCTTTGCCCTTGCTGCTGCAGACATGGGAGTGGATTTTTTTGCAGCCTACTCAGCTGGCCCTCTACACTCTACTGCCACAGGCCAAGCTCACAGCTTGCTGCACAATTCTGAAACATCAGGAACATCAAATGTTCCTTGCTCACTCACCTTTGGATCAGCACCTCTGAACACATGGGTCAGGTGACCTGCAATGGATAAGGGAAAATGAAGCAGATTCTTAGAGAAAACTGGAGAGAACCCGAGCATGGTTTTTAGAAGGTCTTCCCAGAAGGGCTCCCAGTCTACATTTTCAAAGGTTTCCTGCTTGACCCAGCAAACTGAGGAAATGACAGACTCTGCTGCCACAGACTCTCCCATGGAGGGAACGCAACCCCTGCAGGTTCCCTTGCAAATGCTGCCCGCAGAGCCCTGGCTACAGACACCTCCTTTTGAGCTGAACGTATTGACAGGAGCTTTAGCCAAGTGGCATCCAAATGGTCTTTCTGTTTCCAAATCAACTCAGTCACTAAGAAAGAGCAGGAAGACCTACAAAAGCCAGCTTAGCTTACACCCAGGGAAAACCTCTACTTACGTGCCAGGTTATTCAGGTAATAGCCGGTGTAAGTAGCGCCATAAACAGTGAAAATTGCAGCAGCCAGGTGCCCAATCATTGTGGCACTGCTGTGCAAGTTTGTAGACTGTGTTCTAACACAAGAGAAAAACCAGGCTCCTGTCAGTGTGCAGCTGCCCACTGACAAAAGCCTCAAGCAGGAGGGGAAGCTCCTGCACTGAGCAAGCCCAAGAGCTGCTCTGCCACTGAGGCTTCCGTGCACCCAGGTAACCTGGTGATGTCACCAAGGCAGCCTTGTGATGTCACCAGGACGGCGTGGCAACCATGGCCTGACATCACAAAGCAAACGCTCTGCGTTGGTCTGTGAATTGATGCAGATGGATAGAGTGATGTGTGTGTAGGCCTAGGTGGCATTTTTACCTCTTTCCCCCCTCGGCTGCCTTTTTCCCCTTTGGTTTTTCCCCCTGTGCCCCCTCTGTCCCTGTTCCTGTGCTGGGTCCGAGCTGGCGGCGGGGCCGGGCGGGGCAGCAGTTCCAGCCCCGGGGGTCCCTGGAGTGGTGGAGCTGCCGGTGGCCCCAGGCAGTGTCCCCTGAGGAGCTGCTGAAGGACGGTGAGACAGAGGGGCCTGAGGGGGCTGAGGAGGCGGTGACACTGCAGGGACAGTGACCTTGAGGGGCTGGGGGGACTGAGGGGTGTGGGGCAGCAGAGGGTGATGGTGGCACTGAGGTGACAGGGAAGTGGCACAGGCTGAGGGGGGTGGCAGGTCTAAGGGGACGGGATGGGTCAGAAGGGATTGAGTGGGGTGAGAGGACTGTGAGGGGCTGAAGAAACTGAAGGGGGCCGGGGCTTTGCCCAGGGGACGGTGGGGCTGAGGGGATGGAGGGGCCAGCAGGGAGCACAGAGGGCTCTGGGACTGCAGCTCTGCCAGGCCTGGGAGCCAATTCCAGAGCCTCCACTTTTGCCACAGCTTCCTGAAGACCTTGAGGACAGCTGGAGATTGACAGGAGGCAGCAGGGAGAAGCTGAAGGCCACCAGCAAGAGCAGTGGACAGGGAGCTGCTGCTGCCAGCCGAGAGCCCGGTGAGGCCACAGGGCTGCTGAGGCAGGGTGGGGCTGAGGGTGGCGTGGGCTTTGGCCATGGGCTTTGGCCAAACTTTTTCTTTCTAACCCTCCTGGGGAGGTGCTGAGATTTTCCCTTCCCTGACTGAAGGGCAGGTGCTGCCAAGGGAAACATCCCAATCCTGACTCAGTGTTCCCTTTGCTTCCCTGATGTCCCATCTGGTGTCCCTGTCCAGGAGAGCTGCTCTGCAGGGGAGGAAGCAAGGATGGTCCTTGATTTTTTTAGCCTTCTGATGTTTTTATAGTTTTTGAATTCTTTCTCACGCAAGTGTCATAAACAGAAATAATGTTTGTGTAAATACTAGTTATGTTTTCATTTGTCTTCTGAGGAGGGAACAATTGATGGATTTTGGTTTGACTAGTGTGATTGGAAAGGTGGCAACCTTAATTTCCAATCCATGGTCTGGGTGGAAATACTATATATGTTTGAGTCAGAGAATAAAGAGGTCAGAGGGTCTTTGCCCTGTGCACTGGAACAGAGTCCGTGTCTTCCTTTCGTGTCCTATTGCAAAAGGATGGAGTGAAAGGCTTTGAAGATGGGGCGGCTGGAATCCCTCTGCTTAGAGTTCTGTTTAAAGATAGATGGACTTGAACAGAGAGAGGGATAATTATATGGATATTTATAGATGTGGGTTGCTATTTGTATACGAATATTTCAATATGTATGTTGTTATATTTATAGATGTATGCTATGTATATATGTGTATGTATACATGCATACACGTTTCTAATTACATGTATGTGTATATATGTATCTAAGTATACGTATATAGAAGTGTGTTATTTTATCTGTGTTCAGTTCTATTTCCTACATACACAGTATGGTAGGTGTTTCTATTGATGTTGTTGTAGTTATATGGCTCTTTAAGAGGTATATTGGTATTTCTATAAGCTATTTAGATAGAGCTACTGATATTTTTGTATTCCTAGATGGTCTTTAAGCTGTAGTAATATGTAATAAATTAAGTTGTTTCACACCTAATTGATCTTTGTGTATAGTGAGTTGTTGTAGAGGTTGGCAATAAATTCAGTTTTTGTTAACTGAAGTTGGTATTTGTATATGTTTACATAGAATTGTTGTAAAAATCTAATTAATTCCTTTTTTAACTTAAATTGAAATCTGCATAGTTCTATATTGTCAGCAAGGGTGTAGCAATTTGTAATAAATGACATTTTTCATGTGAAATCAATTCTTGTGTATTTGTCAATCAGCAGTGCAGCTGCAGCAATCTGCAAGAAATTACAATTGTCAGCTGTGCTGGGTGTTTTGTGATTGGTGCTATCCAGAGCAATGAGCAGATGGAAATGCTGGAGGATTTGGGCCATGAAAATCTCCAGCCATGCCCAGCACATGCCCCACTTGCACTCAGGCTGGCCCAGGAAAGCGCAGATTTGGGATGGCAGCAGAGCCACACGTTGGCTCAGAACTGGCTGCAAAGGCCTGCTGAGAAAAGTGCGGGACTGCACGGAGCGTCCAACTCCAACCAGAGCCACCCAGGGAGGACAAATCCACCCCCATGGCACGGGCAGCTCTTTAGGAAGCGCTCCAAGTGTCCCTCTGAAGGTCATCCTGGAGCCCAGAAGCCAACAGGGATCCTGAGCCAGCTGCGCTGCCTTTGGCAGCACTTGGGCAAATGAGCTGCAGCAAAGGGGAGGCAACAATGACTGTGACTGCTGCAGACCAGGGATGCAGGAAGGGCCGTGGACACTTGTGCTGAGATGCTCCAGAATCCAGAAGGATGCTGGAGAACTGGGAAGCACCAAGTTCTCACAGCCACTCCAAGGATGGAAGCCCTTGGTGTGAAGTTGCCTGGAGGAACTCACAGGGGAGTTGCTGCAGGGATCAGCAGCAGCAGAGGGCAGCAGGATCTGCTCCTTTTCCTGGCTCTGTGTGCAGGTCCCAGGCTGTGATGGCCCCTGCTCCCACAGAGCCCTTGCCCATGGAGGCTGCAGGGGAAAAGCAATCCCATGGCAAAGAGAGCCACAGGGTGCAGGTGGTTTCCAGCTGTGACCTCCTGTCCAACGGAGAATCCATGGATCCCTCTGGTGTGGCTACAATGGGTGGGATTTCATCTCCTTCCAGCTGGGATCCAGGAGCTTTGCAGTGTCTGACAGTGCCACCTGGATCACCCAGAGGTGCTGGGAATACAAAGGGATCATGGTGGAGCAGACAAAGCACTACCTGGGACACACCTGTGTGCAAGGGCCCCAAAATACATCAGATATGGTCAGGATGCTCTGGAGCACAAAGGTGGGTGTGGGAGGGGAAGGTGAATTCCCATGGGAATGTGGGATTCAGAAATGGGCGGACTTAAGAATACAGGAATTCCCATGGAATTTCCATGACTGGATCTCACTCTCATCTCAGACAGGTGAGAATTCCATGGATGGATCTCTCCCTCAGCTCACTGCCATGGGAATTCCATAAGGAAATTATTTGAATTGATGACCAATCCAATGACAGCAGTGAAATGAGAAGCAATCCCTGCTGGAATTCCATGGGACATAAATCCCAATCCTGTCCCCAGGCCGGCTCTGTTGTGCCTGTGGCAGCGCCAGGGGAGTTCCCTGTCCCTGCCCTGAGCCCAGCACGAGCCTTTCCTTGGGTGTTCCCTGCCCTGCCCGGGGCAGGAGGGCACTGCTGGAGTGCCTTTGGTGGCCCTGGGGGCTGGGCCAGTTCCCCCAGGGGGGTCCAGGTCACTCCCAGTATGGGCCCTGTGGCTCCCAGTCACTCCCAGTATGATCCCAGTCACTTTCAGTTACTCACTATGATCCCAATATCATCCCATATCATAGTGGCTTCATCATAGTATGAACCCACCATGACCTCAGCGTGGTCCCAGGTGTTCCCATTCACCCCTTCTATACTTCCAGGGACTCCCAGTATGGTTCTAGTTATCCCTAGTATTATCCCAGTCACTCCTCTTACGGCTCCAGTCCTTCCCAGTATGATTCCATTATGAACCCAGTCACTCTCAGTACGGTGCCAATTGCACCCAGTATGGTCCCAGTTTCTCCCAGTCACCCAGTATGGTTCCAGTCACTGCCAGTATGATCTTAGTCACTCCCAGATACTCCTAGTATTTTTCCTGTAACTTCCTTTATGGTTTCTGTATGATTCCTGTCACTCCTGGTCTCTCCCAGTATATCCCAGTTGCCCCCAGTGTGATTCCGTTCACTCGTACTATTTCCCAGTAGCTTCCAACATGACTCCCTGCTCACAGCCACTCCCAGTCAACTCCAGCATGATTCCAGTCTCTCCCTGTATATCCCAGATGCCCCCACATGGTCCCAGTTGCCCTCAGCCTGCTCCTAGTCACTTCCAGTATGATCCCACTATGACCCCAGTCACTCTCAGTGTGGTGACAGTTGCTCCCAGTATGATCCCAGCCTGGTCCTATTTAATCCAGTGTAATCCCAGTTGTATGGATCCAGTCACTCCCAGTACTATCCCATTCTCATGCCATCAGGATCCCAGTTGCCCCCAGTGTAGTCTCAGTTGCTCCCAGTTCCTATCATTCTGATCCCAGTTGCTCTCAGTGTCCCCAGCACGGACCCAGTCATTCCAAGTATGATCCCAGTATGAGTCCACGGTGATCCCAGTCTCCTCCAGCATGGTCCCAGTCAATCTCAGTTGCCCCCAGGGTAGACCCAGTCACTCCCAGTCACCCCCGTATGATCACTAACAGTCCCAGTACATCCCAGTTACCCTCAGCATACTCATAGTCATTCCTGGTCACATTCACTTGGCTTGTAAGGTTCCACCTTTGACCAGTATGATCCCAGTCACTCTCAGTCAATCCCAGTTGCTCCCAGTGTAGACCTAGTCACTCCCAGTTGCTCTCAGTGTGTTCCCAGTCAGCCCCAGTATGGTTACAGACACTCCCAGTATATCCCAGTTGCCCTCAGCATACTCATAGTCACTCCCAAGTGACACCCTGCAGCCCCAGTAACATTCCAGTTTTGACCAGTATGATCCCAGTCACTCTCAGTCAATCCCAGTTGGTCCCACGATGATCCCTGTTCCCCAGTTCTGGTCCTGCTTGGCCCCAGTGTGCTCTGATCGTGCTCCCAGGGGGTGCCAGTCCTGGGCCTAGTGTATCCTGGTGTATCCCGGTGTATCCTGGTGTATCCCGGTGTATCCTGGTGTATGCCGGTGTCCCAGTCCATCTCAGCCTGTCCCAGTCCATCCCGGTCCCTTTCCCGGATCCTGCCCCTCCCGCCCCCGGAGTTGCCATCAGCTGCTCCCCCAAGATGCTGCCGGGGCTTGGGGGCTCCGCGTTGGCACCGGAATTCTTTGATCGCCCATTCCAGAGCACCCCAAAGCCCCATTCCTGAGCACCGTGATCCCCCCGAACCCCCATTCCCGGGCATGGGTTCCACCTGCACCCCTTATCCGGCACCAACAACCCCTGCACCCCTTTCCCAGCCATCCCACCTCTCTGTGCCCCCAGAGCTCCCTTTTCCTTGGCCCATTTACCCACTGGATCCCTATTCCCGCCCTTCCCAGTGCCCAGCCCCTCCTTCTCTCAACCCTGAGGACACCTGGGACCCCTATTCCCAGCCATCCCGGCTTTTCACACCTCTTGATGGGAATGGGGACACTGGGGACCCTTGGAGCTCCCTTTCCTGACTACAGGGACCCCCTTAACCCCACCCGTCCCACATCTACCCACCCCCACCCTCCCCTTTTCTCAATCTTGGAACCCCCAAACCCCCTTCCCTGCTCTCCCAGCTCTCCCTGTCCCCCCTTTCCTTCACCCCTGACCCCCCAGACCCCAAATCTCCGTGTCCCCCCAGTTCTCCTCTCCCTGCGGTCCCTGCCCGTGGCGCTGTCGGAGCCCGGCCCGGGGTTCCCGCAGTTCCTGTCCATGGGGTCCCTGGATGGGATCCCCTTCCAGCGCCGCCACAGCCAGCGGGGCCGGGCGGAGCCGCAGCCGCCGGGGATGGCGGCCGGAGCCGAGCCGGGATATTGGGATGGCCGGAGCCGGCACAAGGAGCGGCACCGGCACGGGGCCAGCAGGGAGCTGCAGATGCTGCAGGAGCGGCACAGCCAGAGCGGGGCTCAGGGCGGGGAGCCGGGGCTGGGGGATCTGTGGGGCTGCCATGGCACCTGTGGGACTGCAGTGGGGATCCGTGGGGTTGAGCCGGGATCTGGGACACTGGGATGTACATCCATGTGGATCCAAGGGGCTGGGATGAGGCTCTGTGGGTCTCCATCCGACTCTGGGGCCCCATAGGGCTGGAATGTGGCTCCATGGGGCTGGGACACAATTCCGAGGGTCTCCGTGGGTCCAATCCCTCCCCAGGTCTCCACACCTGCAGGAGGTTTCTGGCTGTGACCTCCTGTCCCACGGGAGCATCCATGGATCCGATCAGCTCGGCTCTGACAGGCAGGAATTCCTCTTCTTTCAGCTGGGATCCAGGGGATTCGTGGTGGCCCAGGTCACCAAGAGGCGCTGGGAACAGGATGAGATCGAGGCTGAGGAATGAACAAATCCCTTGGGCCACACCTGCCTGGAATGTCTCTGGAAATAGGTTAGATGTGGGTGGGAGGTGCTGGAGAGTAAAGGTGGGGAGGGTAGAATTCCCATGGGTATGTGGGATTTGGAAATGTGGGATTTGGGAGGGCAAAATTTGGGAACATGGGAATTCCCATGGGACCTCCATGGATGGATCCCACTGCTGTCCCATTGCAATGGGAATTCTGTAGATGGATCTCACTGCCATGCCTTTCCCGTGGAATTCCATGGGCAGACCTCACCCCCATCCCATTGCCATGGAATTCCTTGGATGCATCTCACAGTTATCCCATTCCAGAGCCCCCTGATGTCCATGTGAATGGAAAAGTGGAACACGGGACCCTGACATTGTCCTGCTCACGTACGGATTCTACCCCAGCACCATCGGGATCAGCTGGATGAAGGGGGATGAAATCTGGGATTGTTCCCAGCAGCAACAGCACCTTCCACACCTGGGCCAGGATTGAGGCGCTGCCGGAGGAGCGGGAGCAGCACCGGTGCCGGGTGGAGCATCCCGGAATGCCAGAGCCCAGGATCTTCTCCTGGGGTGAGGCTGGGAATGTGTAATGTTGGAATTGGGAATTTGGGAATGTGGAGCAGCAGGATGGGGGTTCCCCTCCCCTCCTCACCATCCTGTGCTTCCCAGAGCCAGAATCCAGTGGGAATCTCATCCTGGTGGTTGCTGTGTCCATCATCGCTGCCAAAATCATCATTCTCCTCATCAGATTCGGTATCTGGAGGCTCCAATCCGGTTTCCCCCAAACCCATCCTGGGGGTCTCCCTGTTCTCCTCTCTCCCCCAAGACTGCTGGGGGTCCCCCCATGACCCACCCACCCCCCTAAACTCCTCCTGGGTCTGCACACGGGGACCATGTCCCCTCCCCCAGGATGACGAGGGGTCCTGGGCTGAGCCCCCCACTCAGCCGAGGGTGCAGAGGGAACTGGGGGTCCTGGTGCTGGAAGTGGCTGCTCCCAGTATGAGCCCACTTGCTCTGTCCATGTGGTTCCAGTTTCCTAAGCACTCCCAGTATGGGCGCAGTCACTCCCAGAATGATCCTGGTCACTTCCCCTCACTCCCTTGAGGATCCATCTTGCTCCCAGTATGAGCCCAGTCACTCCCAGTCATTCCCCATTATGATGCAATTTGCCCCCAGCACAGTCCCAGTTGTTCCCAGTTGCACCCACTATTATCCAGTGTGCTCCCAGTTCTCCCACTTGCCCCATGTATAGTCCCAGTCATTCCCAGTATGATGCCAGTCACTCCCAGAGGGGCCCCAGTCACTCACACTTGTCCCCAGTTTCCCCCAGTGTGTTCCCCCAGTTAACCACAGCACATTCCCAGTGGCTCCCAGTGTGGTCCCAGTCACCACCTGCATGGTCTCAGGCACTCCCAGTATATTCCAGTTGCCCTGAACATTCTTGGAGTCATTGCCAGGCACTCCCAGTAACCTCAGCATGGTTCAGTTGCCCCCAGTTTTATCCCAGTCACTGCCAGTACATCCCAGTTGTCACCAGCATACATCCTGTCACTCCTATTTATTCCAAATTCCACCCACTGTATCCCCAGCATAGGTCTGGTAGCTCCCAGTAACCCTCAGTCAGGGTCCAATCACATCACTGTAATCCCAGTCTTGTTCCAGTAACTCCCAGTATGATTAAGTGGCCCCCAGTGGGATGTCAGTTTCTCCCTGTAAATACCAGTATGACCCCAGTAGCCTCCAGTATGATCCTCATAGCTCCCAGTCTCTCCCAGTATATCCCAGTCACACCCAGCATGCTCCCAGTCATTCCCACTTCCTCCCAGTTGCTTTCATTGTGATTCCAGTTGCTCATAGCCACTCCCAGTAAACCCCAGTAGGAGTCCAGTCACCCTCAGTGTGACCCCAGTCTCAACCAGCATGAACCCAGCTGCTCCCACTGTGACTGCAGCATGATCCCAGTTGCTGCCAGAATAGTTAAAATTGCTCCAAATTCCTCCCAGCATGATCTCAGTTGTCCCTAGAATAGTCCCAGTCCCTCTCAGCATGGTCACATGCACTCCCAGTTTTCCCCAGCATCATCCCAGCTGTTCCCAATATGGTTCCCATAGCCTCCATAGCCTCCCCAGTATGGTTACAGACACTGCCAGTATATCCCAGTATATCCCAGTAAGGTTCTGGTTACCTCAGAATGATCTCAGTCTTGCCCAGTTTCTTCCAGTTGCCTCCAGCATGATCCCAGTTTCTGACAGTTGCCCAAAGTATGGTCCCAGTTGATCCCAGTATGATCCCAGTTTCCCCACATGTGGTCTCAATCCCCTCAGCATGGTCCCAGTCCCTTCCAGTTGCTCCCAGTTGCTCCCAATGTGTCCATATTTTCCTCCCAAAAGTAGCTCCCAGTAACCCCCAGTCAGGATCTGTTCACCCCCATTGTAATCCCAGTGGCTCCCAGGATGAACCCAGGAGGACCCAGTCACCCCCAGTATGGTTCCAGTCACCCCCAGTATGACCCCAGTCATTCCCAGATACTCCCAGTATTATTCCAGTCATGCTCTGAGTGACTGACTCCCTGTCACTCCCAGTGTGAGCCCAGTTGCTCCCAGTCGCCTCCAGCATGGTTCCAGTCACAGCCAGCTCCTTTCCAGTCACTCCCAGTCTGGTTCCAGTAGGATCCCAGTATGACCTCAGCATGCTCCCATTATCATCCAGTGTGGTTCCAATTGCTCCCATTTACCCCCACTGTGGTTTCAGTCTCTCCCAGTGTATCCCAGTCACTCCCAGCATGTTCCCAGTCACTCCTAGGTGTCCTCAGTTGCTTCCAGACTGATTCCAATTGTTTTCAGCAACTCGCAGTCACCCTCAATGCAGTCCCAGTTTCTGCCACTATGATCCAGTATGATCCCAGTCTCCTCCAGAAAAGGCCCAGCCTCTCCCATTGTTATCCCAGTAAGATCCCAGCTGCCCAAAGGCACCTTGCAGAGCCCCAGCCATGCTGTTTGCCCCCAGCCTGCCCATGGCCACCCTGGGGCTGCTCACGGGGCTTTTCTGTGCTCAGCATTGGCCTGGGCGTGTTCCTGAGAGAGCCTGGGCAAGGAGCCTGCAGCCCCCAGGGCCTGGCCTGAGGCGTCAGCGCTGCCCCAGCAGTGCCCATGGCCTGTCCCTGCTGCAGCCCCGGCACTGCCACCCCCAGCACTGTGCCCGGCCCCGAGAGCACTCAGGCCCTACAGCAACACCAGGGCCAGCAGGGCAGTGAGGCAGGGCCATGGCAGCAGCACTGGCAACACCAAGGGCTGCTGCTGCTGCTGGGCACAGCTGCTGTGCCAGCACTGATCTGCCCCAGCTCTGCACACAGACATTGCTGCTGCAGCTGCAGAGAAGGGAACCAAAGGAGGCATCTCTGCAGAAAACTGTGCTGGGAGATCCTTTAGTTTGTTTAAAACCATCAAGAGTGCAGCCCCTCTTTTACACAGTCTGTGCCAACAAGGGAGGTGGAGAGAAACAAAATGAGAAATGGCACAAACAATGACATTTCTTTGTGGATAATGTTAAAATAGTAAAACAAGGAAAAGGACCTCAAAAATGAAACCAACAAGAAGTATCAGAAACTACTTTTATTACAAGTGTTTTGCAGAAACTGGTCAGGAGTTTAATGTCCTTAATTATCCAGTTACCATTCTCCACACTGCAGCCTTGAGCTCCTGGTTCCTCAGGCTGTAGATGAGGGGGTTCAGGGCTGGAGGCACCACCGAGTACAGAACTGACAGGGCCAGATCCAGGGATGGGGAGGAGATGGAGGATGGCTTCAGGTAGGCAAATGCTGCAGTGCTGATGAACACAGAGACCACAGCCAAGTGAGGGAGGCAGGTGGAAAAGGCTTTGTGCTGTCCCTGCTCAGAGGGGATCCTCAGCACGGCCCTGAAGATCTGCACATAGGAGAAAACAATGAACACAAAACACCAAAATGCTAAAGAGATGGAAAACACGACGAGCCCAGATTCTCTGAGTTTGGATTTGGAGCAGGAGAGCTTGAGGATCTGGGGCACTTCACAAAAGAACTGGCCCAGGGCATTGCCATGGCACAGAGGCAGGGAAAATGTATTGGCTGTGTGCAGCAGAGCACTGAGAAAGCCACTGGCCCAGGCAGCTGCTGCCATGTGGGCACAAGCTCTGCTGCCCAGGAGGGTCCCGTAGTGCAGGGGTTTGCAGATGGACACGTAGCGGTCGTAGCACATGATGGTCAGCAAGAAATACTCTGCTGATATGAAAAAGACAAAAAAAAAAAAGCTGTGCAGCACATGCTACATAGGAGATGGTGCTGGTGTCCCAGAGGGAATTGTGCATGGCTTTGGGGACAGTGGTGCAGATGGAGCCCAGGTCGGTGAGGGCCAGGTTGAGCAGGAAGAAGAACATGGGGCTGTGCAGGAGGTGGCCGCAGGCTACGGCGCTGATGATGAGGCCGTTGCCCAGGAGGGCAGCCAGGGAGATGCCCAGGAAGAGGCAGAAGTGCAGGAGCTGCAGCTGCCGCGTGTCTGCCAATGGCAGCAGGAGGAAGTGGCTGATGGAGCTGCTGTTGGACATTTGCTGTCTCTGGACATGGAGACCTGTTCAAGGAGGAGACAGTGACAAGTCAGGGGAGACTTTGCTGAGCAATGTCCAAGCCCTTTTTCCCAGCCCTGGCCCTGCCACTCTGTGCCACCCAATTTTCCTTTTCTCAGAGCCCTTCCTTCAGCCCCGTGCCTGGAGCTCTGCTGGGATCTGGCCCTGTGGCTGTGATGAGCAGGGGCTCTGCCCATGGACACCGAGGGATCAGCTCTGCCCTGCAGCAGTGGGGTCATGGGAACAGGGACAGGGGCCAGTCCTGGGGTTGGACTTCATCAGCCCAAACTGCTCCTGAGGCAGAGGAGCTTGGCAGCATCTCCTGTCCCAGGGCTAAGGAACAGTGCTGGCCAAAGGCAGTTGGAGAGGTTTTCCTGCTGTGCCCAGAGAGATCAGAGAGAACTGTGCAATGCAAGAGCATTGGCTGGAACTCAGTGAAGGTTGAAAGGAGCTGCTCTGTCACTCCATCTGTCCCCAGCTGCCCTTTGTGAGACTGAGGGCAGTCCCTGTGTTCCCCTGAAAATCAGCCTGACACAGCTGAGAGCAGAGGGAGCCACAGCAGAGCAAAGTGGCTCAGCCTTTCTCAGAGTCTCAGCCCCACTCCTGGCCAAGGACACTCCTGTCCCCCAGTGTCCCCTGGAGGCAGCTCACAGCTTGGATGGCATCCCCAGGACACACCAAGGGTCCTGTCCATGGCACTGCTGCAGGGAGAGTCGGCTCATTCCCAGCCTGCCAGCCTGCCCTGCCCAGAGCTCCCCAGGGCAGAGGGAGCTGGGACACCCCAGTGCTGTGCTCAGCCTGCACAGGAGGAGCCCAAGGGCTGGGCCTGAGCCTGCAGCTGGAACTGCCATTCCCAGAGAGCCCAGAGTCAGCAATGCCAGGAGCACCTGGGCAAGGCAAGGAGAGAGAGAGCCAGGCCCTGAGGAAAAGCCCTGCCCAGCCCGGCCCTGCCCAGCCCCTGCCAGGCAGCAGCAGTGCAGGACAGTGGCCCTCAGGCCCTGCTCAGCAGGGAATGGGCACATGGCAGGAGAGATGCCCTTCATCTCTGGGGCTGCTCTGCCTGCCCAGGAGGGGACTGAGGGCTCCAAGCCCCCGGGCTGAGGGCTGTGCTGGCTTTGAGGGGACACCAGAGCTGTGCTGCTCAGGGCAGTGTGTGCCCTGCAGGGCAGGGCCGGCAGGTGCCACATGTCCCCTGCAGCAGGGCTTCCCTCAGCACTGCCTCCCTCCCTCCCTGCCCACAGCTCTGCTGCTGCAGCTGTCCCAGCCCGAGCTGTTCCTGTGGCCCCGGGCTCCTTTCCTGCCAGTGCTGCCAGAGCCCAGCCCAGCCCCTGGGCCAGCTCTGCCCTGCAGCTGCTCAGGGCTGCAGGGGTTAAAGAACAGCTCCCCCAGGCCTGGGCACCATGGAAAGGGGATGCTGGATGGATCTGGAGACTGGGGAGATGGAGGCACTTTCTGAGGTTCTCAGGAATGCTCAGTGTGATGGTTTAAGAGCCTCAGCCCCTGCTCTGCCCTGCACAGCTGAGTTTCCATTGCCACCAGGCTGAGCCAGGGAAAAGTAGGAGCACAGATTCAGGAAAGCAGAGACTTAAGCAGGAAACTCCTGCTCTGAATGTGCTCATGAAAAGTCCCCTCAGAAATGACCTGGGCATGAGCTGGAGCTCTGAGCAGCCCTGACCCACACAGCACCCTCTCCACAGCAGCAGGACCTGCCCTGGCAGCAGTCACTCCTTGCACCCACACTTTCCCTCCACCATCCATGGGGAGCTCCCAGGCAGGCTGAGAGCTGCCCCTGGCAGGTGGCAGATCCCCTGGCCTGGCCAAGAGCCCTCAGGGCTGCAGGAGCTGCTCTGCACCACAGCCCTGGGCACCCCTGGCTGCAACCCCAGCTTCAGCCCCTGCAGCCGTCCCTGGCAGCAGGAGCTGTCCTGCCCTGTCCCTCTGATGGCTCCCAGGGCAGCCCAGCTGTGGAGCACATCCTCCCCCAACCCAGAAAGGGCAGCAGAGCCATCCTTACAGTCCTGTCAGTGCTGTCCTGGGTCAGCTTTAGGAGATCTCTGCAGCCAGAGATGGACTGTGTCAGAAGTGGTGACGATTTCTCCACAAAGAAGCTTAGAATTCTTAAAAGCTTTCAGAATTTCTTTATGAATAATCTCAAAATTGTCATTCCAGTTTCTTAAAGCCTCTGTCTGCTTCACTGCTCTTGGACACCTGCAGGCCCTCATCCCTGCTGGGCTGGGAGAGGAGCTGCTCCTCAGGAGAAATGTCTTTTTATAGCTTTCCCCTGTTTCCATGAGCTGCCTCTGTGCCAGGAGCCCAGCCCAGCTCAGCAGTGCAACAACTTCACCAGAACTTTAATTAACCTCTTGAGGCTTTGGTGTTGTTTACAGTGATTTCAGTCCCTGAGACGGTTTTAAAAAACTTTTCAAGAGTTTAAAGTTTAATGGCAACATTGAAGTTTCTTGAAGTTTTAATGGGTCCCATAGAAAAACACGACTGAGAAAGTGTCCCCAGGTTCCAGTTAGAGCAGAACATTGCAGAAAGCCATGAAAGGTGGGGACAAACAAGGAAAAAGGGTCTCTTATACTGAGCAAACCTGGATGTATTTCCGGTTTGCAAAGGGCCAAGGCCTGAGCCCCAGCCCCCAGCAAGGCACATCCTGTCCCTCCCTCCTTGCTCAGGGCTCTTCCCAGGCCACTGGGATGTGGGGATGTGCAATGCCAAGGGCAGCACCATGGGGCGGCCCCTGCCAGGCTGCTGAGCAGGGACAAGGAGGCAAGGAGGCCCCATTGCTGCCAGGCTCACTTGTCTCCTCCTCCTGCCTCAGCAACAGGGCCAGCAGCCATGGCCAAAGTGCTGCAGGAGTTGGCTGTGTCAGGGCCTTTCAGCTGCTGCCCATGCCTGTGCCCTGTCCAGCCCAGGCTGTCCTACGGTGTCCATGCCCTGCGCCTCTGTCCCTGCAGGCTGTCGTCATCCCCCGGCTGCCCCACCTGGCTGGCCCCTTCCTTTGCTGACAGCTCTGCCTGCCTGCCTGCCTCTGCCTGGGCACACAAAGCCTTGGGCTTTAGACCATGAGAGTTTATTTTATTTTTATACTTCCTGTGAAGTTTGAGCACAGGAACAAGGCATGCAGGGCTTCCTTTTCCAGAAAGGCCGGTTGGAGGAGAAGAAGAAGAACAAGGAGACATGTGGCTCAAGAGTGCAGTGATAGAAAAAAAAAGGAGTCAGTCTCTAAATTTGGGGTTGGGTTTTATGGTAATGGCTAAATTGTTATACACATGTAGTGACTGTATATAAGTAATATTTTTAGAATCACATGTTCAAGTAAATTTATGAGTTTTCACATGTTGGACTTCAAGCCTGAATAAGTGATGCCCTCTTAAACACCAACTAAGTGTTGAGGAGTCTTATTCTATATTCCAGAGATAAATCCTTTAAGACATAGCAGGGCCACATGGAACCAATGGTCCATTGTGACGGTGCAGATCCAAGGAGACCATTGTGACACTCTTGAACCTCAGGGAATCCAAAGTACATTGTGACAGAGAAAGGCTTCACAGAACCCAAAGGCCCTTGTGACACCGCAAGGCCTTGTTTGCACAATGGAACCATTGCTGATAGTACAGAAACTCATGGAACCAAGGGGCCATTGTGACACACTGGGGCTGCGTGGAATTGAAGGTCCATTGTGGCAATGCAGATCCAAGGAGCCCACAGTGACACTGTGGGACTGAATGGAACCAAAGGGGCCAGTCTGACACAGCAAGGCCTTGTAGAACCAAGGAGGCCATTGTGACACTTTTGAGCCTCACAGAAACAAGGTGACCATGTTATTCTCTGGGACCTCGTGAAAGAAAGGGTCCATGGTGACACTGCGGAACCAAGGAGACTGTTGGTGGCAGTATGAAAGCTCACGGAACCAGAACTCCACTGTGACACAGCAAGGTCTCATGGACACCAAGGGTCCATTGCAACTCTGTTGGGCCTCATGGAACCACAAGCCATTTTTACACAGTGTGGCCTCATTGAGCCAAGAGTCCATTGTTACACTCTGGGGCCCTATGGAACCAAGGGGACCACAGTGACATTGCAGGGCTTCATGGAACAGTGGAGACTATTCTGACACTTTGGGACCCACTGGAACCAAGGGGCCGCTACAGCATGGCAGGGCCTGATGGAATCTAGGGGGCTACAGTGAACACTGTGGGTGTCCATGGGATGCAAGGTCCATTCTGACACTGTGGAACCAAGGACACTATTGTGACACTCTGGGGCATCATAGAACCAAAGGTCCATTGTGACACAGCAGGGCCTCATGAAACCCTGGAGGCCATTTGTACACCTTGAGGTGTACACCTCTTATCAGCCCTGGGAGAACTGAGGGGCTCTGTGCTTTCCTTCCTATTGAAAAGAACCATCTGAATTTCCTGGTGCCCATGGCAAAACTTGATACTCTGTCTGAAAAACTCCCTCTATGCAAGGGTTCTTTCCTACAAAAAGTGCCAGGACAGAGAGCTCTGTCTGGCCTTGGCCTCTGGTGATCACCTTTTGTCTCAAGGAAGCCCTGAGGGAAGTCTTTGAACAGGTTTGACTACTGGAACATCAATGAGTCTCTCATCCTCTGAAAAACTCACATGTTCTTCTGATCATATGTATCCTTTTTTTTTCTTATTGTGTATTATGCATGAAATGTTATTTTCGACTAAAAATAATATTCATATTACTCTGGCACTGTTATCTGACACAAAACACGTCTTCCACATATGGATCCAGGTCACCTGTAGAAGCAAACACAAGAAAGAACCCAGCAGCAATTCTTTTTCTCTGCTCCCATCTGTCCCATCTCCTCTGCAGCTGGAGGTGCAGCCCCAGCACTTGGCAGGGCTCAAGGGGTCACAAGCTCAGCTCCCACACTGAGAACCTGTGGACCCTGGGGTGTTTTTCTTGGCCCCTGCACGCTCACACAGGCTGGGATGGGCACTGATGGTTTCTCTGCCAGGCTCTCTCAGCCCAGCCCAGCTCCCTCCAAGCTCTGCCAGCTGCCCTGAGCTCTCAGCAGCACCAAGGGCCTCTCCCCAGCACAGCCCAGCCGCCTCTGGCCCCACAGCTCTGCTCAGGCCAGGCTGCTCTGGGCAGGGGCCCCACGGCCTCAGGCCCTCTCAAGGGCACAGCAGCAGCTGCAGCTCAGACAGGACTCAGCCCCAGCCATGGGGGAAGGTGCCTGGCCAAAGGAAAAGGAGGCTCCCTGTGTGCCCTGCTCTCCTCTGCTGGAGCTCTGCAGTCCCTGCTGCCATCCCATCTGCCCAGGCCAGCACAGCAGCCACGGCCTTGGGGCCCTCAGGAGCTGTTCCTGCTGCAGGCCCAGGGCCCATCCCAGAGCTGGGGCAGTCGGAAAGCTGTGCCCATTTCTGTTCATTGCTGCCCTGATGAGGATGGATCCTAAGATACGTTGGAATTTTGTGATGAATTTTACTTTTCCAGAGGCCTCTTCTTTCTTGAGCTCTTCAGGTGAGAAATTCAGTGACAAAGTTCATAAACATTTGTTCAAAACAACCAAAAAAGATAAGCCACTGGGAATAACTCAAGTCTTCAGTTCAGTAGTTAATTAGAAAGATTTCAGAAGTGTGTTCCAAGTAAATAAAGTATATTGAAAACAAGGAGGAGAGAATCATTTTGTCCAGTTGCGTTTTCTTTTCTTTTTTCTAGATTGATATCAGCAATCCCCAGTTGATATTGATCCCCAGCACCTCCTAGAGCACTCTGAATAGATCTGAAAATCAAGACCCTTCATGGGTAAATACCAAGACGGTTCCCAAGGGGAAGCCTGCACTGAACAGGAGCTCTCCCCAGAAGAAGAAGGCAGCTCTCAGGAAAGGGTGCCAAGGGAAATCCTGCATTGAGCAGGAGCTGTCCCTGGAAGAAACCAGCAGCGAGAAGGAAGGGTCCCATTGGGAAGCCTGCATTGAGCAGGAGCTCTCCCTAGAGGAAGTCGGTAGCTGCCACAATCGCTCTGACTGGGAAGAATCCAGTGAACATCAGTTGTCCCACAGAGATGTCGGCAGCTACCAAGAAGTGACGGATTAGGAAGAGTGTGTTGGCCAAGATGTTTGTCAAGTCGAAGATTCTTTTGTGGAGAAGGGCTCTGGAAGGCACAGAAAGACACCGTCCGTGCTGTCCAACTGGGAGAATGACAGTCACCAAAACCTCCCGCAGGACACCTGGGAGCAGAGCACCTGGGCCAAGGCCTTCCTGCCAGAAGAGGACGAGTGGGACAACATCAGCGTCCTCGAGCTCTCTGAAGACGAGGACAGAGAGCAGAAACTGGCAGGTTTGGCGGGAGGCGGGTTCCTCGTGCCTGCCCCTCGCCTGGCTTGGGTTGAGGACGGGGCCGCTGAGCTGTGCCCCTTGGGGCCGCTCCGTGCCTCGCCTCCCCAGGTGGAAGCCCAGGCTCCCAGAGGACACACGGCCACCCGTGCCTTCCAGGAGCAGGTGCCAGAGGCCGGCACCCTCAGCCAGCAGCGGGCCCCCTGCCAGAAACGCCTCTCTCACCTCAGGCGGGCGCTGCGGGCCCTGCGCAGCCTGCTCCGCTGCCCCTGCCTGGCGCCACAGCCCCAGGAGTAGGGCTGGTGGGGACCCCGCTGCACACACCGGCACCAGGAGAAATGCCATCCTTCCTAAAAAGAAAGAGAAAAGCAAACCTCACACCAACGAAGACACAAAAAAAGCCAGAAGGAAGACAAATGAAAACTATTAGGATAGGAATAAGAAGAAGCAGAAAACAAAGAAGATGAAGAGAAAGTAGCAGCGTATATGGATAGGAATAAGGAAAAGGAATAAGAAGAGTAAAAAACCTAGAACGAAGTGGGAATATTAAGAAGAATTCAAAAGAAACATAGGACTTAGGAATAAGGACAAAACCCCCAAAAGAATAAGCTTAAGAATTAGAATTAGAATTAGAATAGGAATAAGATTATAAAGAAGTAGTCGTAGTAAATAAAATAAGAAAAAAAGAAGAAAATAATAGTTGAAGTAGAAGAGCAAGAAGAAGAAGCACATAAGAAGAAATAGTTATAGGAACAAGAAAGTGTAGACAAATAAGAATTCGAAGAAGTCTAGGATGAAGAAGAAATAGTAGTAAGGGTAAATAAAAGAAGAAGCAGAGGCAGAAGAAAAAGAAGAAGAAGAATAGTAGTAGTAGTAAATAATTCTAATAAAGATTAAAAAATAAAATGATGTTGATGATCATGTTATTAATACCAAGTCAAAATACACATCCACACATGCTCTAGAGTCACAGTACAGTTTGGGTTGGGAAGGACCTCAAAAATCAGCTACTTCCATCTGAAGATCTTATGCACTCTTTCTCCCTCTCTGAGTAGTCTTTGCTTTTATTTCTTTCTGTCTCTCTCCCTCACAGTTCTTGGGAAATGAAATCCATGTGAAATAAAATCTGGATGTTGCCATCTTATCATGGCATTTACACCTCAATTTGGGCACAGGCATCTCTCCCTAAGCCAATTGGAACACATTCTCTGCCAAGCCTGTCTCCATAGCACAGCTGCTCCAGCCCTTGCAGCATCCCCATCGCTCTCCCCTGTACTCATTCTGGCAGGTCTATGTCCTTCTTATGCTGGGGACCGCACACACCCATGGAGTGCTGCAGGTGGGCTCTGAAAAATTGGGCTAGAGGGCCACAATCACCTCCCTTGTCCTGCTGCCCTTGGCTCCTTCCCATGCAGCCCAGCCCAGTCCTGGCTTTCTGGGATGGCAGCACACACTGCCGGCTCACGCCGAGCTTCTCCTCCATGCACACCCCAAGGGCTTCTCCTCAGCCCCTGCCCCGCTCAGCTCCCTGTCCCCTCAAACCCCGTGCTGAGGGGTGCTCCAGCCACTCTGTGTGGCATTGGCAAAGCCCTTCCAGGGCCCCGGGGCCAAGGCAGAGCCCTCCCTGAGGGACACCCCTCATCCCCGGCCTCCACCTGCACCTGGAGCCACCGAGCACAGCTCCCTGGCTGCGTCCATCCCGCCCATTCCTCACGGCCCGCAGAGCCCACCCTGCAAAGCCGGGCCTGGGCACGCCGGGGCTGGGGCTCTCTGCCAGTGCCACCGCGCCTCACAGGGGCTCTGGGCACAGCAGCCCTGCCAGGGACAGACATGCCTGGGGTCATGGCCTAAACACTGCTGGCAAGGATGTTTTCCCAGGATGGCAAAACTCAAGAAAGAGGCTGAGACCACCCAAGCCCAGCCCTCCTTCCCCTGACTGCAACTTGGGCCTGGGACTTGAGCTGCCTGACACAACCGGAGATACCATCAAGGTGACACTACTGCTCAATTACCTCTGGTCCAGGGACAAGGAAACAAGACTAAGGCAGGAGAATGGATCCACAAGAAAGCCAAAGCCAGCCGCTGTCCTGAAAATCGGCTTGGGCCAGGCTGGGCAGGGGAGGCCAAAGCCCCCAGGCTCCTCTGCTGAGGCCACCTTTGCACACACTGCCCACAGCCAGGAAGGGAGGAGGAGAGTTCTGGGCCTGCGCTGTCACCTCTGCTCACAGGCACTGAACACCCATCCTCCCTCACACAGACTGGCTCAGCTGGAAAATCCCCACCCCAGCAAGGCCACACCCACGGGACCTTGCCATGAGGGGCAGCTGAGGAGGTGCCATCGTCCATCCAGGAGCCCCAAAGCGCTGCCCAGGCTCCTTGCTGAGGCCTGGCAGCAGAGCACTGCTCGTGATGCAAAGGGCTGGCACATATCCAGAGCCTGCTGCAAGGGACTGTGTCAGACTTGTCCCTGCCAGGGGAGGGACCTGGGCCTTCCCTCCTGGCCCAAGGGTTGTGCATCAACCCTCTGAACTCTGTGTTTGTGAGGGGCCCTCAGCACCAAGAAGATCTGAGGCAGAGCAACCATGGGATGCCATTGGGATCCACAGAGTGGGGAGGTTTTCTATATCATCTGTCTCTGTCACTCTCCTTCTCTTCCCCTCCTCTTTACTATTTATTTCTCTTTCTCTCTCTCTCTCTGTCTTTCATTTCCTGTTGAATTAAACCCATACTATTGACTTTGGCCTATAGTCTCACATTTGCACCCTAATTCGGGCAGAAAAATTTCTGATCATTTGAATAACCAGATCATAACAAGGGGCTTGAAGCCCACCCCTCCTGGGGCTCCGTGCCACTTCCAGGGGCTTTGGCTGCTGAGGGGGTGCCCGGCGAGGCCCTTTGTGACACAGGAGCATTCCGTCAGGGCCCTGGGCAACGCTGGAACCCTGTGGTGTCCAGGGGCCCTGTAACATGGCAGAGCCACGCCCTGCAGAGGGGTATATAAGGGGCGTGGGGCCCTGCGTTGCCCAGTCCCAGGAGAGCTGCTTGCTCAGGAGGAAGCAGCTCCCGGGATCCCCCTCTGCGTTGCAGGAGGTCAGACAGAGAGCAGGACAAGGTGAACCCCAGCTCCCAGGCCCTCAGCCCCTCGCCCCGCTGGCTGGCAGAGCAGGCCCTCAGCGGGCAGTGGCCGCCGGCAGGTGGCAGCTCAGGCCTGTCCCTGTTGGACACTGAGCAGGAGGGGCCCTTGGCCAAAATGGAGGGAGACTGGGAATACGACATGGATCGAGAGCTCTCCCAGTGTGGAGATGTTACCACCAAGAAGCTTTGTCTTTGGGAAGAGATGACAGTTCAAGACTTTTACCAGCAGCAAGACAAAGAAGATGACACCTACCAGGAACTGTCCCAGTGGGAAGAAGATCTGACATACCAAGAGCTGTCCCAGTGGGAAGCGGAGAGAGACCAGGAACTCTCTCCTTTGGAGGAAGATGTGCAAGGTCATCTGCACATGTACCAGTGGCAAGGAGATGAGAGAGAGCCAGAGCTGTCCCAAGTGGGAGACAAGAGCAACAACAACATATGCCAAGGAGAAGACAACAGTCTCCAAAAGCTGGCTCCGTGGGAAGAAAGTGTCAGCAGCCAGGAGCTGTCTCAGTGGGCAGAAGGCATCACTTACAAGAGCTGGGACAAGCCCATGAAGCCAGAGAAGGATGAGGATGCCCAGACTTGTGCCCAGCAGGGGCCTGGCTCTCCCAGCAGCGTGGGCACCCAGGTGGCAGGAGAGGCAGCCCCTGAGCTGCCCAGCGCCTCTCCTGCCCCACAGAGCCCCACCGAGGACAAGCTGGCAGCTGCTGCAGCTGGAGCCGCTGAGGAGGAGCCCCCCGAGCCTTTGGCTCCCGAGGTGGGAAAGGCACCAGGTTCTCCTGCTGGCAGTGAGGAGGTGCCAAGGGCAGGGACAGAGAGCCCAGTCCCTGCCGCATGCAGCCCGCCAGGCTGCAGCCAGCCTCTGCTGGGCTTAGCGGGGCACAGCAGCTCTGAGGTGCTGCTCCAGGCTGTGCTTGAGGTCCAGACACCTGACCAGCAGCCAGAAGAACAGGGGCACCTGGAGCAGAGCACGGCTGCAGAACTGGAAGCAGCAGCTGCAGGAGAACGGGAAGAGAGCCCGACCTCTGCCCCGCACAGCCCCTGCTGCCCCCGCAGCCCCTCGCCCAGCCCACTGGCAGCCCAGGCGCTCAGTGAGCAGCAGCAGGAGGCAGACAGGAAATCAGTCCTGGCAGAGGAAGAGAGCCAGGAGGCGGCCTTGGCTGGGGAGCTTCAGCTTTCCCAGGGGAACACTGATGAAGATGCAGAGATGCCCCAAGGAGAAATGGGTAAACACCAAGATGGTTCCCAAGTGGAAGCCTGCACTGAACAGGAGCTCTCCCCAGAAGAAAATGGCAACTCAAAGGAAGTGTCCCAAGGGAAATTCTGCATTGGGCAGGAGCTGTCCCCAGCAGAATCCAGCAGTGACCAGGAAGAGACCAAAGGGGAAGCCTGCATTGAGCAGCAGTTGCCCCTGGCAGAAATCAACATCTACATGGAAGACACCCAAGTGGAATCCTGCATTGAGCAGGAGATAAGGCGAGGATACACCAACTGCTACCAGGAAGGGTCCCAAGTGGAATCCTGCATTCAGCAGGAGATGGCCCCAGCAGAAACCAGCAGCGACCAGGAAGGGTCCCAAGTGGAATCCTGCATTGAGCAGGAGATGGCTCCAGCAGAAACCAACTACTACCAAGAAGAGTCCCAAGTGGAATCCTGCATTGAGCAGGAGATGGCTCCAGCAGAAACCAGCAGTGACCAGGAAGGGTTCCCGGTGGAATCCTGCATTGAGCAGGAGATGGCTCCAGCAGAAACCAACTACTACCAAGAAGAGTCCCAAGTGGAATCCTGCATTGAGCAGGAGATGGCTCCAGCAGAAACCAACTACTACCAAGAAGAGTCCCAAGTGGAATCCTGCATTGAGCAGGAGATGGCTCCAGCAGAAACCAGCAGAAACCAGGAAGGGTCCCAAGTGGAATCCTGCATTGAGCAGGAGATAGCTCCAGAAGAAACCAGCAGCGACCAGGAAGGGTCCCAAGTGGAATCCTGCATTGAGCAGGAGATGGCTCCAGCAGAAACCAGCAGAAACCAGGAAGGGTCCCAAGTGGAATCCTGCATTGAGCAGGAGATGGCCCCAGCAGAAACCAGCAGTGACCAGGAAGGGTCCCAAGGGGAAGCCTGCATTGAGCAGGAGCTCTCCCTAAAAGAAGCAGGTAGCTATGACAATGAGTCTGAAGGGGAATCCTGCACTGAGCAGGAGCTGCCCCCCAAAGACACCAGCAGCGACATGGAAGAGACCCAAGGGGAAGCCTGCATTGAGCAGGAGCTGTCCCTAGTAGAAACCAACTGCTACCAAGAAGAGTCTCAAAGGGAAGCCGGCATTGAACAGGAGCCCTCCCTAAAAGAAGCAGGTAGCTGCCACAATGAGCCTGAAGGGGAATCCTGCACTGAGCAGGAGCTGCCCCTAGTAGAAACCAGCAGCTACCAGGAAGAGATGCAAGGGGAAGCCTGCATTGAGCAGGCGCTGCCCCTGGCACAAACCAGCATCTACATGGAAGAAACCGAAGGGGAAGCCTGCATTGAGCAGGAGGTGTCCCTAGCAGAAACCAGCATCTACCAGGAAGGGTCCAGTGGGGAAGCCTGCATTGAGGAGGAGGTGCCCCCAGCAGAATCCAGCAGCTACATGGAAGAGACCCAAGGGGAATCCTGCATTGAGAAGGAGCTGCCCCCAGCAGAACCCAGCATGTACATGGAAGAGACCCAAGGGGAAGCCCACATTGAGCAGGAGCTGTCACAAACAGAAACCAGCAGCTACCAGGAAGGGTCCCATGAGGAAGCCCCAGGTAAGCAGGGGCTCTCTCTAGAGGAAGCTGGCAGCTACCACAAGCTCTCTGTCTGGGATGAATGCACTGAGGAAGAGCTCTCCCAGAGTGATGTTGGGAGCTACCAAGAAGTTTCAGACTGGGAAGAATGTACAGCGCAAGGCCTTTCCCAAGGCCAAGTTGGTAGCTCCCAAAATCTCTCAGACTGGGAAGAGTCCAGCGAACATCAGCTGTCCCATAGTGATGTCACCAGCTATGAAGAAGTATCAGATTGGGAGGAGTGCGTTGGCCCAGACCTTTCTCCAGAGCAAGACTCTTTTGCAGAGGAGGGGTCTGGAAGCAATGGAACGAGACCATCCCGGCTGTCCAACTGGGACAACGACAGTCACCCAGACCTCGTGCAGGACAGCTGGGAACAGAGCGTCTGGGCCAACGCCTTCCTTCCAGAGGAAGATGAATGGGACGACATCAGCACCATCGAGCTGTGTGAAGAGGAAGACAGAGAGCAAAGACTGGCTGGCAGCTTCCTCCTGCCTGCCCCTCGCCTGGCCTGGGTCGAGGACGGGGCCACTGAGCCGTGCCCCTGGGGGCTGCTCCATGCCTCGCCTCCCCAGGTGGAAGTCCCGGCTCACAGAGGGCACAGAACCACCCGTGCCCTCCAGGAGCAGATGCCAGAGGCCAGCACCCTCAGCCAGGAGCAGGCCCCCCACCACAAACACCCCTCCCGCCTCAGGCGGGTGCTGCGGGCCCTGCGCAGCCTGCTCCGCTGCCCCTGCCTGGCGCCACAGCCCCTGGAGTAGGGCTGGTTGGGACCCCGCTGCACCAGGACGCATGCAATCCATCCTGAAAAAAATGAAAAAATTAAAAAGCAGACCACACACCAAAAAACCACAAAACCAGCCAAAAGGAGCACAAATGAAAACAGTTCGAATAAGAAGTAGAAAATGAAGAAGACGAAGAAACAGTAGCAGTATATAAAATTAGGAATTAGGAAGAGGAATAAGAATAGTCAAAAAAACCTAGAAAGAATAGGAATGTTAAGAAGATTTAGAAAAAGAATAAGACTTAGGTATAAGGACAAAAACCCCAAAAGAATAAGCTTTAGATTTAGAGTAAGAATAGGAATAAGATTATATAGAAGAAGAAGTAGTCGTAGTACCTAAAATGAGAAAAAATAAAAAGTTGAAGTAGAAGAACAGGAAGTAGAAGAAAATAGGAAGAAGTAGTTATAGTAAGAAGAAAATGAAGAAAAATAAGAACAATTAGAAGAAGAAGAAGAAGACTAGCATGAACAAGAAATAGAAGTAGCAGCAAATATAATAATAAGTATAGGCAGAAGAATAAGAAGAATTGTAGTAGTAGTAGTAGTAGTAGTGAATAATTCTAATAAAAATTTTATAAAATAAAATTATGTTGATGATAATGTTATTAATACCAAGTCGAAATACACAACCACACATGCTCTGGAGTCACAGTACAGTTTGGGTTGGGAAGGACCTCAAATATCATCTAGTTCCATCAGAATATCTTATGCACACTTTCTCCCTCTCTGAGTCCTTGCTCCTATTTCTTTCTATCTCTCTCCCTCACAGTTCTTGGGAAATGAAATCCATGTGAAATAAAATCTGGATGCTGCCATCTGATCGTGGCATTTACGCCTCAATTTGGGCACAGGCATCTCTCCCTAAGCCAATTGGAACACTTTCTCTGCCCAGCCTGTCTCCATAGCACAGCTGCTCCAGCCCTTGCAGCATCCCCATCGCTCTCCCCTGAACTCATTCTGGCAGGTCCATGTCCTTCTTATGCTGGGGACCGCACACACCCATGGAGCGCTGCAGGTGGGCTCTGAAAAATTGGGCTAGAGGGCCACAATCACCTCCCTTGTCCTGCTGCCCTTGGCTCCTTCCCATGCAGCAGGGCCCAGGCCCGGCTTTCTGGGCTTGAAGCACACACTGCCGCCTCACGCCGAGCTTCTCCTCCATGCGTGCCCCAAGGGCTTCTCCTCAGCCCCTGCCCCGCTCAGCTCCCTGTCCCCTCAAACCCCGTGCTGAGGGGGAGCTCCAGCCACTCTCTGCGGCATTGGCAAAGCCCTTCCAGGGCCCCGGGGCCAAGGCAGAGCCCTCCCTGAGGGACACCCCTCATGCCCGGCCTCCACCTGCACCTGGAGCCACCGAGCACAGCTCCCTGGCTGCGTCCATCCCGCCCATTCCTCACGGCCCGCAGAGCCCACCCTGCAAAGCCGGGCCTGGGCACGCCGGGGCTGGGGCTCTCTGCCAGTGCCACCGCGCCTCACAGGGGCTCTGGGCACAGCAGCCCTGCCAGGGACGGACATGCCTGGGGTCATGGCCTAAACACTGCTGGCAAGGATGTTTTCCCAGGATGGCAAAACTCAAGAAAGAGGCTGAGACCACCCAAGCCCAGCCCTCCTTCCCCTGACTGCAGCTTCGGCCTGGGACTTGAGCTGCCTGACTCAACCGGAGATACCATCAAGGTGACACTACTGCTCAATTACCTCTGGTCCAGGGACAAGGAAACAAGACTAAGGCAGGAGAATGGATCCACAAGAAAGCCAAAGCCAGCAACTGCCCTGAAAATCGGCTTGGGCCAGGCTGGGCAGGGGAGGCCATCACCTGCAGGCTCCTCTGCTGAGGCCACCTTTGCACACACTGCCCACAGCCAGGAAGGGAGGAGGAGAGTTCTGGGCCTGTGCTGTCACCTCTGCTCACAGGCACTGAACACCCATCCTCCCTCACACAGACTGGCTCAGCTGGAAAATCCCCACCCCAGCAAGGCCACACCCACGGGACCTTGCCATGAGGGGCAGCTGAGGAGGTGCCATCGTCCATCCAAGAGCCCCAAAGTGCTGCCCAGGCTCCTTGCTGAGGCCTGGCAGCAGAGCACTGCTGGTGATGCAAAGGGCTGGCACATATCCAGAGCCTGATGCAAGGGACTGTGTCAGACTTGTCCCTGCCAGGGGAGGGAGCTGGGCCTTCCCTCCTGGCCCAAGGGTTGTGCATCAACCCTCTGAACTCAGGGTTTGTGAGGGGCCCTCAGCACCAAGAAGATCTGAGGCAGAGCAACCATGGGATGCCATTGGGATCCACAGAGTGGGGAGGTTTTCTACTTAATCTGTCTCTGTCACTCCCCTTCACCCATCTCTTTTCTGTTTCTCTCTCTCTCTCTGTCTTTCATTTCCTGTTGAATTAAACCCATACTATTGACTTTGGCCTATGGTCTCACATTTGCACCCTAATTCGGGCAGAGGCATTTCTGATCGTTTGAAAAACAAGGTCATAACAAGGGGCTAGAAGCCCACCCCTCCTGGGGCTCCGTGCCACTTCCAGTGGCTTTGGCTGCTGAGGTGGTTCCCGGAGAGGCCCCTTGTGAAACAAGGGCATTCCGCCGGGCCCCTGGGTGACGGTGGAACCCTGTGGTATCCAGGGGCCCTGTGACATGGCAGAGCCATGCCCTGCAAGGGTATATAAGGGGCGTGGGGCCCTGCGTTGCCCAGTCCCAGGAGAGCCGCTTGCTCAGGAGGAAGCAGCTCCCGGGGATCCCCCTCTGCATTCCAGGAGATCAGACCCCGAGCAGGACAAGGTGAACCCCCAGCTCCCAGGCCCTCAGCCCCTCGCCCAGCCCACTGGCAGCCCAGGCGCTCAGTGAGCAGCAGCAGGAGGCAGACAGGGCATCAGTCCTGCCAGAAGAAGAGAGCCAGGAGGCGGCCTTGGCTGGGGAGCTTGAGTTTTCACAGGGGTACACTGAAGAAGACGCAGAGCTGCCCCAAGGAGAAATGGGTAAAGACCAAGACGGTTCCCAAGGGGATGCCTGCACTGAACAGGAGCTCTCCCCAGAAGAAGATGGCAGCTCACAGGAAGGGTTCCAAGGGAAATCCTGCATTGGGCAGCAGCTGCCGCCAGCAGAATCCAGCATCTACAAGAAAGAGACCCAAGGGGAAGCCTGCATTGAGAAGGAGCTGTCCCTATCAAAAGCCAGCCTCTACCAGGAAGAAACCCAAGAGGAAGCCTGCATTGAGCAGGAGCTGTCCCCATCAAAAGCCTGCATTGAGCAGGAGCGGTGCCCTGGCGATGTCGGTATTTACGAGGAAGCCATCCAAGAAATAGCCTGCATTGAGCAGAACGCCTTCCTAGAAGAACCTGGACGCTACCATAAAGAACCCAAAGGGGAATCCTGCATTGAGCAGGAGCTGCCCCTAGCAGAATCCAGCAGCTACAAGACAGAGACCCAAGCGGAATCTTGCATTGAGCAGGAGCTGTCCCCAGTAGAATCCAGCATCAACATGGAAGAGACCCAAGGGGAATCCTGCACTGAGCAGGAGTTGCCCCCATCAGAAACCAGCAGCTACCAGGAAGGGTCCCAAGGGGAATCCTGCATTAAGCAGGAGGTGTGCCCAGCAGAATCCAGCAGCTACCAGGAAGAGACCCAAGGGGAAGCCCACATTGAGCAGGAGCTGTCCCCAGCAGAAACCAGCACCTACCAGGAAGGGTCCCATGAGGAAGCCTCCAGCCAGCAGGAGCTCTCCCTAGAGGAAGCTGGCAGCTACCACAAGCTCTCTGTCTGGGAAGAATGCACTGAGGAAGAGCTCTCCCAGAGTGATGTTGGGAGCTACCAACAAGAAGTTTCGGACTGGGAAGAATGCATAGAGCAAGGCCTTTCCCAAGGCCAAGTTGGTAGCTCCCAAAATCTCTCGGACTGGGAAGAGTCCAGCGAACATCAGCTGTCCCACAGAGATGTCACCAGCTTCCAAGAAGTATCAGACTGGGAGGAGTGCGTTGGCCCAGACCTTTCTCCAGAGGAGGAAACTGGAAGTAATGGAAAGAGACCATCCCTGCTGTCCAGCTGGGACAATGACAGTCACCCAGACCTCGTGCAGGACAGCTGGGAACAGAGCGTCTGGGCCAACGCTTTCCTTCCAGAGGAAGATGAATGGGACAACATCAGCACCCTCGAGCTGTGTGAAGAGGAAGACAGAGAGCAAAGACTGGCTGGCAGCTTCCTCGTGCCTGCCCCTCGCCTGGCCTGGGTTGAGGACGGGGCCACTGAGCCGTGTCCCTGGGGGCCGCTCCGTGCCTCGTCTCCCCATATGGATGCTCTGGCTCACAGAGGACACACAACTACCCGTGCCCTCCAGGAGCAGGTGCCAGAGGCCAGCATCCTCAGCCAGGAGCGGGCCCTCCACCACAAACGCCCCTCCCGCCTCAGGCGGGCGCTGCGGGCCCTGCGCAGCCTGCTCCGCTGCCCCTGCCTGGCGCCACAGCCCCTGGAGTAGGGCTGGTCGGGACCCTGCTGCACCAGGATGCATGTAATCCATCCTAAAAAAAAAAAAAAAAATAAAAAAGCAGACCACACACCAAAAAAGACACAAAACGAGCCAAAAGGAGCACAAATGAAAACAGTCAGAATAAGAAGATGTAGAAAATGAAGAACATGAAGAAACATATATAGAAACATATATAGAAAGCCGTATATAAGAATAGGAATTAGGAAAAGGAATAAGAATAGTCAAAAAAACCTAGAAAGAATAGGAATGTTAAGAAGATGTAGAAAAAGAATAAGACTTAGGTATAAGGACAAAACCCCAGAAACAATAAGCTTAAGTATTAGAACAAGAATAGGAATAAGATTATATGGAAGAAGAAATAGTCGTAATAAATAAAATGAGAAAAAAAAAAAAGTTGAAGAACAAGAAGTAGAAGAAAATAAGAAGTAGTTATAGTATCAAGAAAATGAAGAAAAATAAGAACAATTAGAATAATAATAATAAGAAGAAGAAGACTAGCATGAAGAAGAAATAGAAGTAGCAGCAAATATAATAATAAGTATAGGCAGAAGAAAAAGAAGAATAGTAGTAGTAGTAGTGAATAATTCTAATAAAAATTTTAAAAATAAAATTATGTTGATGATAATGTTATTAATACCAAGTCGAAATACACAATCACACATGCCCTAGAGTCACAGTATAGTTTGGGTTGGTGTGTCGGTTTCAAACAGATTTGGGATAAACCCTCCCACGGAGTCCCCCTCCCCTCCCCTCCCCCAAGTGGTTCGGGAATAAAGACTTCCTGAGAGAGAGGTGGAAAAGGCCTGTTTATTACACAGGCAAAGCACTCCCAGCACAATACCCGATGACAAGAGCTTCGTGCTGCTTACGGAGGGATAACAACTTGGAAGAAAAGCAGGTGTCCTCTTGAAAGATGTTCACTGTTGCCCATCTTTGCTGTTGCTGGGAGGAAAGGGAGTTTTTATGCTGGGCTGGTCTTGATGGGGGTGGGTCCCCTGTGGAAGTCCCCGGCACTTTCCTAGGTCCCCAGTCCGGAGAGATCGGTACAGTTCCGAGGAGAGGGAGAGAAAGGAAAAAAAGGGGGGAAAAAAACCAAAAAACAAACCTTCCAGCTATTCTTTAGATCTTACTATGCTAGCTCTAAGCTACTACTAACTACTACTCTCCCGGAGAAAAAAAACAGCTTCTTTTGTCTTGCAGATTCCTCCCCCGCTTCCGTCTCAAGGTCCGTCTGAGGAGCAGAGTCCTCCTGCGCCTTCCTGCCCCCCCCCCCGCTTTACACCCAACAGATGATTGAGGGATAAACACATAACCCTAGGACATACCACCCCTTATCCCCATATCGTCGTCTTATGGCCAAAACCAACATATATTCCACATAAAACTTCCATTCGTTATCCTCACAAAAAACAAGCGATACTGAGCCACAGGCCCCTGATCCAGGCCCCAGGTTGCGGAGTGGCAGGATTCCTCTCTCACTTGCTCATACCTTCAACACTTGCTCATACCTTCAACACTTAACATACCCTCTCACTTACACATTTCCTTCTATTTCATTCTGCGTGGTTTAATGTACAGACAATGGCAATAGCATCCAGCAGACAGTGATGTTTACAAATGATTCTCACCCAACAATCAGATCTCCCTGAGGTACACATCGTGTTGTTCCATCTTTCTGCATTATCCACCCTGTGCAACCTGGTCCCTGAGCAAAGACAATCCCACAAACGGGTTTGCCTGTGCTTAAGGCAGACTTGATCCACACTGTCTTCCCTAACAGGCCTCTGACATGCACCACTGGGATTTCATCTCCATCTATTGTATGCAGAGGCTCAGCCTGGGCGGGGCCTGCTCGGTTGGTGGAGCCTCGGGTGTTGACCAACCAGGTGGCCTTTGCCAAATGCTGCTCCCAATTCTTGAAAGATCCCCCACCCAATGCCTTCAGCTGGGTTTTTAACAGTGAATTGTGCCTCTCCACTTTGTCTGCAGCTGGTGCATGGTAGGGGATATGGTACACCCACTCAATGCCATGTTCTCTAGCCCAGGTGTTGATAAGGCTGTTCTTGAAATGAGTCCTGTTGTCTGAGTCAATTCTCTCAGGGGTACCATGCCTCCACAGGACTTGCTTCTCTAGGCCCAGGATGGTGTTTTGGGCAGTAGCATGGGGCACAGGGTAGGTCTCCAGCCACCCCGTGGTGGCTTCCACCATTGTGAGCACGTAGCGCTTACTGTGATGTGTCTGGGGTAGGGTATTATAATCAACCTGCCAGGCCTCTCCATACTTATATTTAGACCACTGCCCACCATACCATAGGGGCTTCACCCGCTTGGCCTGTTTGATGGCAGCACATGTCTCACAGTTGTGGATAACCTGAGAAATACTGTCTAAGGTTAGATCCACCCCTCGGTCTCGGGCCCACTTATAGGTGGCATTTCTACCCTGATGGCCCAAGGCATCATGGGCCCATCGAGCTAAAAACAAATCTCCCTTTTGTTCCTGATCTAAATCAATCTTTGACACCTCTATTTTTGCTGCCCGATCTACCTGCTCATTGTTTTGATGCTCCTCATTAGCTCTGCTCTTGGGGACATGGGCATCTACGTGGCGGACTTTCACAGGTAGTCTCCTGTCTTGGTTTTGAAAGAAGACAGGTATCTGCTAAAGAGAGGCAGGGCCTCTCTTGGGATGGATAATTTAAATCTTCTTTCAAATTATTTTAATTTAGAAAATTAAAACGGCTCTCAGGCAGAGATATGGGGATAGGAATAACAGTTCTTTACTAATAGGTATAACAAGGCAAACAAACAACAACAACTACAGCAATTAATAGCGAAAACAGAACTAGGGACCTTGACGGAGCTTGGTCTTACAAAACTCGGGGCAGTCTGGTCTCTGGGGACTCTAAAAAAAAAGGCTACTAAGCTGGAACGGTGGGGGATCTCGGGCTGGTGGATCGGATGAAATTCGGAGCTCTGTCAGTGGTCACTGGAGGGCAGGGATGTTTGGCAGGGAGGGCAGTGCGGGCCCGCGGTGCAGAGCAGCTCTAAAACAGCGCCGAGGCAGTGGGACAGGGCTGAGCTAACTCCAGCAGGGCAGCAAAGGAGGAATCAGGATCTTCTTGGACACACGAGCAGATGATGGTAGCTCTCCCCAGGATCAGATCTCGGTGGTGCCAGTGAGAAGCTCACGCAGCAACGGCAGCCTAGTCTGCTCCCGATGCAGACCACACCAAAAGTGAAGCTGCCCTCCCCAGCCCTCGTCTTCCCCCCCCCCCCGCCCCCCTCGGGGGGGGGGGGAGGGGGGAACTCCTGGAGACAAAGGGTGTAGCCAAGTGCTAGTCTCTACTCAGCCTCCATGCTTTGTTCTACTAAGCACCGACAAACACCCAGCAATCAGTTGCCCCGCAACTCCTGGGAAAAAATTCTATAGGTGAAAAAAACCAAACCAAAACAAAAAAAAAAACCAACAAACCAAACAAGTCTAACCTCCAACAGAGGCCAAACAAGCCAGTGACACATTTGTAGCTTTAAGTGGGTTATCAGTAGATGTAGATAGTATTAGACATGTAAGTTTGTAGAATAGAATTGTTATTAAATCCTTATTAGTGGCGCATGGTCATGGAAGCCAAGAGTTTAAGAGCATGTGTTGTATTAATTTGTCAGATCACAGTAAATTCACATGAGCATTCTAAATTTGAAAGAAAGAGTTCATCTTTGCAGGTAGATAAAAGATAAGAATGGGTAAATGATTTCCTTGCAAGTTGGGGTATTACTAGATAACTTAAAGCATTGTTAAAAACTGAGCTCTTAATTTTGCTTGTGATTCTAATCATTGCTTTGTGTTTCTCCTGTCTGCTTGAATTTTTACAAAGGGCTCTGTAAAAATTCTTAGCAGCTGGGTTTGTGGCTCAAATTAAACAAAAGGGGGAAATTGTAGGAATAGGGTTAAAAGGTAGCCTGTCATTTCTTTTAAGTGCCACTAACAAGTAATCTGTAAGTTCCCATATGAAGCTCTTTTGAGAATGAGAGGTTCCTTTACACAACAATCTATTTTGAGGGTGAAAAATAAGTGCACCTGTAATAACAAGGGATTTGTCCCATGAGAATCAGTAAAGAAAATATGTAAACAATCTGACAATAGATTGGTTTGATGGACAAGTAAAATACCTTTTACTAGCCAATAGAATAATTAACAAGAAAGGTATTAACCAATTAGAAGTTGCCCTGGAGGTTTGTAAAAACTGTATAAAAGACAGCATGTGGCCATAATAAAGAAGCCTTCTGAACTTTTATGGTGTCACTCTTTGTGTCATGACCATCCCAACAACAGCAGACAGCAGTCTGTCGTGAGGAAGACGAGTGGGCAGGAGGATTTGGACACCTTTACTGCATGTCAGTTCATACCCACACACACTCTTCAAAGACAAGAAAGCCAAGAGGGGATCTGAGCACCAGCAGAGAGCACTTCAGCACTGAGGTGTTTTAGTGTCAGGTCACAAAAGCTGAAGGGCCAGAAAAGTTGACTTCAGTCACAGGATGGATTGTGGTGGTGCATCCCATGACTAAAGTCAGCTTCTTTGGGCCTCTACCCACATAGATAAAGACTGTCCCTCCCCATCCCCTTTGAGGATCTGAGGAGCATGAGCTTGTAGCTTTTTTTAATCTTGTTTTCTGCTAGAGTCGGGATTAAATGCTTGCAAGACAGTGTTTCACGTTCAGACTCAGATGTTTATTAATTCTTATCTATGTTACAGTATCACAAGCTCTGAGCTCTAGCTAACAAAGTGAAAAATGGCCTCTATCTCTTTCCTTACAAGGCCTTTTAAGAACAAACTGTCCAAATATGAAATGACATCTAAATTATTTTAGTTTTAACCCAATAACCGACCACTCAGGGCCCCTAATGTGGACTTTTCTATCCAATTAGAAGATACCACCCAAACCCATGAAGAAAAAGGTAAAAAAAGGACTACCCTATGTCCTAAAACCCTCCATTTTGCTTTATATTATATATTTATATTTATATTATATATTTAATATATATAATATAATATATCTAATAATATATAATATAATATATTTAATAATATATAATATAATATATTATATATTTTATATTTATATTTATATTATATATATTACTATATTCTAAAACCTTAAACTCAAAGTCTTCCATCAAGTGGTATCACGTACTTCTATTCAAACTACACACTCACAATCCCAGTGCTATCACTCAGTTTAGGGAGCCTTTTCCATGGCCTCAGGTGAAATGCAGGGTTTTCTTGACAGTCAGTGCCTGTTAGCAGAGAAAGCGTAAGATTGTCAGCTTCCAGGGTTCCAACACCTCCCCATCCCCTTTGAGGAGCAGCTTTTGCCTTCACAGAGACAAAAGTCTGCTTAATAATGGCCCCACACACCTTGATTCTACTCCAGGAGTGCTCTGGGATGCTGAAGTCCAAACTTTACGGACTCCAGCCAATCCTCTACATCTTCTTTCAGAGTCTGAACTTCATCAGAGAGCTGAGAGAGGTTCTTCTTCAACCTGGATTCCAGGGATGATGCAATTTCCTCCACTTTGTTTCCTGTGAAGACAGAACAATGTCACTGGGCCACTGATGTTTCCTCCTTGACCAGGAGACCAGCTGTCTGATGCAATAGTGCCCAAAGGCTCTGAGTTAACCTCCCTGACAGAGAGTGTCTCCTCAGGGCTCTCCTGTGGGTGGTTCTTTCCTTCCTCATTCCCCCTTAGAAATCCTCACCTCACAGGAATTCCATTTGGCCTGAAGGCACAATCTGGAAATGGCTTTCCCTTTACACACCGATTTTTAGCAGGGAGGGGACAAGAAACCCAGAGCAAATTTTCAGCCCATTTTCAACCCTTCATTTCTGCTTTCTGTAGTGCAATAAATAGGGCTCCAGCTTTGAAAAGGGGGTCACAGGCTTAATTCTAAGCCCACAATGGCTTGAGCCAGCAGGGCATCCAGGCCTTTCCCTGGTCTCTTCTGGGCTGCTCCTTGCCCTGGCTTTGCTGGCTGCAGCTGCAGCAAGAACTGGACTCATGGACAGGGAAGGCCCATGGCTCCTCAGCTTTCCTTGCCCAGGGGGCAAGAGGCTGTGCCCAACTGTTTTGGGCTAGGTAACTAAAATATTTGTATTCTATTTCATCTCTTGTAAAAGCAGATATTTCTTTATCTCTTGTAAATCCAGGGGGAGGGGGGGCAGATGCCTTCCAATAATGGGCCAGCTGTTAAAACCAGGTAGGGTAGTGTTTCTTATCTCCTTCACCACCCATCCATCCTCCAGGGAGATATCTTCTGCTAATGGGCTATTAAGGCTCATCAAGGACATGACACATTACATCATCCCACAGGGAGATGTTCCACCCAGTGTGGGGGGAGCCAACTGTTCCTACCTGTATAAAAACTGAGACTCAGGAACCCCAGACATCTGGCTTTTTCCACCAGAGGAAGACCAGACCCATCTCTCAACCACTGTTTCCTGTACTCTACAGAACCTCATCTAGGATTTATTTGGACTGCTTCCAACACCCTGACCAACAGGTTGTCAGGTCATATTCCAGGACATTTGATTTGCTTGCTTGCTTTTCTTTGTACTACTGAATTTGTATTTTGTTTTCCTTTTTTTTTAACATTCCTATTAAATAACTGATACTCCTATTCCCATATGGTTGCCTGAAAGCCCCTAACTGCAGAATTATAGTAAGCTGGAGAGAAGGATGGGGTGACATTCTCCATTCCAAGGAAAGCTCTAGCTTTCCCTGGCAGAAAACTGTCTTTCAATACCAACACACCAACACACTTTGTGTCCTACTCGAGCCAGGGGCACAGTCTGGGGCCAGCCAGGCCCACATTGGTGTCTGTGCCCCAGATGACCCCGACCCCTTCCCAGCACCAGCTCCTGCAGGCAGAGCTGCTCTCCACAGGCCCCTGCGCTCACAGACACGTCCAGGCTCTGCTCAGGGAAGCTCCTCTCCCTGCTGATCATCCACAGGGAAACAAGGCCGATCTCACGTGGGCCCCAGCATGGCACCAGCACTGGGGGAGCACCAGAAGGGCAGTGGGGAAAGGGGGGGACATGGGAACAGGACTTCAAGGGGGGAGCCTTAACAAGGATGAGGCAATGAGAGGACTCCCAGCACAGACCCTCTGCAAAGATGAGGGACAGGAGAGGGACTTTGACCACCTGCACCTGAAAGAACACTTCAGCATGGAGGTGTTTCAGTGCCATGGTCACAGAAGCTGTTCCTCAGGGAAGGACTGTCCCTCCCCGTCCCCTCTGAGGAGCTGAGCAGGGTGAGCTCACAGGGTGGTTGGCCTGTAGAGCAGCTGCTGCCTTCACAAAGTCTGCTTGGTAATGGCTCTGCTTACCTTGCTTCCTCTCCAAGGCTGCTCTGAGATGCTGAAGCCAAAACTTTATGGTTTCCAAGCATTCCTCTACATCTTCCAAATTTTGAATTACATGAGAAAGCTGCCAGAGATTCTTCTTCAGCCTGGATTCCGCGGGCAACATCATTTCCTCCTCTGTGTTTCCTGTGAAGAAAGAACAATGTCACTGGGCCACTGATGTTTCCTCCTTGACCAGGAGACCAGCTATCTGATGCAATAGTGCCCAAAGGCTCTGACAGAGAGTGTCTCCTCAGGGCTCTCCTGTGGGTGATTCTTTCCTTCCTCATTCCCCCTTAGAAATCCTCACCCCACAGGAAATCCATTTGACCTAAAGGCACAATCTGGAAATGGCTTTCCTTTTACACACTGATTTTTAGCAGGGAGGGGGACAAGAAATCTAGAGCAAATTTTCAGCCCATTTTCAACCCTTTATTTGTGCTTTCTGTAGTGCAATAAATAGGGCTCCAGCTTTGAAAAGGGGGTCACAGGCTTAATTCTAAGCCCACAATGGCTTGAGCCAGCAGGGCATCCAGGCATTTCCCTGGTCTCTTCTGGGCTGCTCCTTGCCCTGGCTTTGCTGGCTGCAGCTGCAGCAAGAACTGGACCCATGGACAGGGAAGGCCCATGGCTCCTCAGCTCTCCCTGCCCTGGGTGCAAGAGGCCGTGCCCAACACACTTTGTGTCCTTCGTGAGCCAGGGGCACAGTCTGGGGCCAGCCAGGCCCACACTGGTGTCTGTGCCCCAGCTGACCCCATCCCCTTCCCAGCACCAGCTCCTGCAGGCAGAGCTGCTCTCCACAGGCCCCGCGCTCACAGACACGTCCAGGCTCTGCTCAGGGAAGCTCCTCTCCCTGCTGATCATCCACAGGGAAACAAGGCCGATCTCACGTGGGCCCCAGCATGGCACCAGCACTGGGGGAGCACCAGAAGGGCAGTGGGGAAAGGGGGGGACATGGGAACAGGACTTCAAGGGGGGAGCCTTAACAAGGATGAGGCAATGAGAGAACGTCCAGCACAGAACCTCTGCAAGGATAAGGGACAGGAGAGGGACTTTGACCACCTGCACCTGCAGAGAACACTTCAGCATGGAGGTGTTTCAGTGCCATGGTCACAGAAGCTGTTCCCCAGGGAAGGACTGTCCCTCCCCGTCCCCTCTGAGGAGCTGAGCAGGGTGAGCTCACAGGGTGGTTGGCCTGTAGAGCAGCTGCTGCCTTCACAGAGACAAAAGTCTGCTTGGCAATGGCTCTGCTCACCTTGATCCTTCTCCAGGTGTGCTCTGGGATGCTGAAGCCAAAACTTTACCGACTCCAGCCAATCCTCTACATCTTCTTCCAGAGTTCTTATTATTTGGGAGAGCTGTCGTAAGTTCTTCTTCAGCCTGGATTTCAGGGACCACATCATTTCCTCCTCTGTGTTTCCTGTGAAGAAAGAACGATGTCACTGGGCCACTGATGTTTGTATCCTTGACCAGGAGACCAGCTGTCTGATGCAATAGTGCCCAAAGGCTCTGAGTTAACCTCCCTGACAGAGAGTGTCTCCTCAGGGCTCTCCTGTGGGTGGTTCTTTCCTTCCTCATTCCCCCTTAGAAATCCTCACCTCACAGGAATTCCATTTGGCCTGAAGGCACAATCTGGAAATGGCTTTCCCTTTACACACTGATTTTTAGCAGGGAGGGGGACAAGAAACCCAGAGCAAATTTTCAGCCCATTTTCAACCCTTCATTTCTGCTTTCTGTAGTGCAATAAATAGGGCTCCAGCTTTGAAAAGGGGGTCACAGGCTTAATTCTAAGCCCACAATGGCTTGAGCCAGCAGGGCATCCAGGCATTTCCCTGGTCTCTTCTGGGCTGCTCCTTGCCCTGGCTTTGCTGGCTGCAGCTGCAGCAAGAACTGGACCCATGGACAGGGAAGGCCCATGGCTCCTCAGCTCTCCCTGCCCTGGGTGCAAGAGGCCGTGCCCAACACACTTTGTGTCCTTCGTGAGCCAGGGGCACAGTCTGGGGCCAGCCAGGCCCACACTGGTGTCTGTGCCCCAGCTGACCCCATCCCCTTCCCAGCACCAGCTCCTGCAGGCAGAGCTGCTCTCCACAGGCCCCTGCGCTCACAGACACGTCCAGGCTCTGCTCAGGGAAGCTCCTCTCCCTGCTGATCATCCACAGGGAAACAAGGCCGATCTCACGTGGGCCCCAGCATGGCACCAGCACTGGGGGAGCACCAGAAGGGCAGTGGGGAAAGGGGGGGACATGGGAACAGGACTTCAAGGGGGGAGCCTTAACAAGGATGAGGCAATGAGAGGACTCCCAGCACAGAACCTCTGCAAGGATGAGGGACAGGAGAGGGACTTTGATCACCTTCAGAGAACACTTCAGCATGGAGATGTGCCATGGTCACAGAAGCTGTTCCTCAGGGAAGGACTGTCCCTCCCCGTCCCCTCTGAGGAGCTGAGCAGGGTGAGCTCACAGGGTGGTTGGCCTGTAGAGCAGCTGCTGCCTTCACAGAGACAGAAGTCTACTTGGTAATGGCTCTGCTTACCTTGCTTCCTCTCCAGGGCTGTTCTTAAAGGACAAATGGTATATTTTGTGGTATCTGACCATTCCTCTACATCTTCAAGGGTTTGAATTTCAAGGGAAAGCTGCCGGAGATTCTTCTTCAACCCAGATTCCACAGACAACATCATTTCCTCCTCTGTGTTTCCTGTGAAGAAAGAACAATGTCACTGGGCCACTGATATTTCCTCCTTGACCAGGAGACCAGCTATCTGACACAAGGATGCCCAAAGGCTCTGAGTTAACCTCCCTGACAGAGAGTGTCTCCTCAGGGCTCTCCTGTGGAAGAGGAGAGGGACTTTGATCACCTGCAGAGAACACTTTAGCATGGAGGTGTTTCATGGTCACAGAAGCTGTTCCCCAGGGAAGGACTGTCCCTCCCCATCCCCTCTGAGGAGCTGAGCAGGGTGAGCTCACAGGGTGGTTGGCCTGTAGAGCAGCTGCTGCTTTCACAGAAACAAAAGTCTGTTTGGCAATGGCTCTGCTCACCTTGATTCTTCTTCAGGGCTTCTCTGAGAAACTGAAGCTCCTGCTTTTTGATCACCAACCAATCCTCTATGTCTCCTTCCAGATTTTTAATTCTCTGGCAGATCCGCCTGAATTTCTTCTTCAAACTGGATCCCAGGAGCTGTACAAACTCACACTGTCTGGCCTCCTGCATTTTTTTGTAAGCTTCCTGCATGGCTTCAACTCGTTCCTTTAACTCCTGTATGGCTTCATCTCTCTTTTGCTCCTTAGCTTTATTGATCTTTTCATTCTTTCTCTTTTCTGTAGAAAAAGATCGGTGTCAGTGGATAACTGATATTGCTCATTTGAAGGGGAGACCACCCATCCTGCTGAGAATGATCAAATCCTCTTGAGGGTCTCTTCTTGGGTGTTCCTACAGGTTGGTTTTTGGTTTCCCCTCCTCCAGGTTGTTCTGGCCCATGCTGGAAAAGCCCAGAGCTGGGACATCTCTGCACCCTGGCATCCTGGGCTACTGGGTGTCTGCATGGGGATGGGTAGTATAACAAAGGACTGGCTGGAGGCCTTTGGAAATGGGAATTTATGGACAGGTGGGATTGTTTGATCTGTCTGCACTGGGCCCTCATGCACAGTAGACCTCTGGATCTCCTTCTTGCTTGGCAGTAGTTTCCAGGTGGTGTGGGCAAGGACTGGCACTCACCTGCACAGAAAGGCTTCTGCCTTTTGTCCCTGTAGCTAAGCCCAGAATGAGATCCCTCCTTTGGTGCTCAAAGAGAGGAAAGGAAATCCCAGAGGGGATGTGCTATGTCTTTGAAATCATTGCCAATTACAAGGAACACCCCCAGCTGGAGTAGGACATGTCCCTGGCCAAAGAAGGTCACCCCTCTGACCAAACTGATCCCACCCCAAAGGCCAGCCCTTCTGCTGTGCTCTGGAAGGGGTTCTGCAGGCAACGTGCTCAGGGGACAGACCTTCATTGGCCTCACTTCTCTCAGGGTTAACACATCCCATCCCAAGGGTTCCCAAGGATGGCCACAGACAAGAGGAATGGGATCCAGCACACTTACTGTATTCTTCATATATAATTCCTGCAAGTGTCGCAGAGCCAACAGCCAACGTTACTGGATATCAGGTACGTATGAAAATAAAATCAAAAGGAGAAACAGGATATTTAACAAGGGCCTTTCCCCAAGGAACTCCAGGACTGCACTGAGCAGGTTCTGGGACAGAGCACATCCCACAGGCAGACCAGGAACCATGAGGTCCTGTGGGCCAGGAGCCCCACAGCAGTGCTGGGGGGTTTCTGACCCTCGGGGCCCACTGAGGCTCTCCTGGGCCAGGAAGCTGCCTCAGCTGCCACAGCACTCAGGCATCACACAGGCACCTCAGTCCCACCAGAGCACAGCCACCCACAAGAGGGTGAGACTCTTCTGCTGCCTCACTCTGAGACTGCAGAGAGACCTCCCAGGTCCCTTCACTGTCCCTCAACACATTGATTTCAGCCCGAATCCTCAAAGCCTTTCTCAGCAACACCCCCAGCTGCAGTAGGACATGTCCCTGGCCAAAGAAGGTCACCCCTCTGACCAAACTGATCCCACCCCAAAGGCCAGCCCTTCTGCTGTGCTCTGGAAGGGGTTCTGCAGGCAACATGCTTGGGGGACAGACCTCCACTGGCCTCACTTCTCTCAGGGATAACACATCCCTTCCCAAGGGTTCCCAAGGATGGCCATAGACAAGAGAAATGGCATCCGAGAGTCCACACTTACTTAGACTCAAATTGGCCTCCTTGGACATGCTGCCATGAACTCTTTTTTTTTTTTTTTTTTTTTTTCATGGCCATTGGGTTCACATTAGAAGAAGAAGAAAAATGAAAAAGCATTATCTTCACCACGGTATTTCCCTAAGGACTTAAGAAAATGCATTGAAGAGCTTTTTTGGGACACATAAGTCACTTATACTACTCAAACCTCTGATCCACTCAGGGTGTTTTAAATTACTTATTTTCCCTTCCATCACTGTCTAAACAGAAGTAATACTTATGTTACTTACTTAAGGTCTTACCAACAATTCCAGCCATGTCCCTCTTTCTTGTCTCCCGTGTCCTTTTCTCAAGGTTCACTCTGCAATGCAACAGAAGAGAGGGGCAAAATCTCTGTGGTGAGCACAGGGCTAGAGAAGACAATGCAGCTCATAAGATATTCTGCTGTACTCCCAGCTGGTCCCTAACCCATCTTGTCTGCTCTGGAGCTCTGAGAATTCTCACAGACACATACATCATCTTCCTTGGTCAAAATTAAAACCTTCTGCAGAGTGCAGAACCTGGTGTTCAACCCCAGGAACAATTTTCCACAGAGGTAAGAGACCATTTTTCCATTCCTTCAGACTCAAATCCTGGAGGTTACCCTGACCAACTATAAAGAAATCTATGGAGAAAGGACAAGTGACATCTGCTGGCTGCAGATGCCCACCAAACTTCTCTCACTTCCCCTCCTCAAATGGACAGGAGGAAAGAAAGGACTGAAGAGCTCACATAGAGCCTGGGACATCCCTCACCAGTTGCCATCATGGGCAAACCAGACTTGACTTGGGGATGATTGCTTTCTCTGCAATTCCCAGTAGAGCAGCAAGCTGAGTAACAAAGACAAAACCGAAACCACCTCACTCCCACTCCCCCTCCTCCTGGTTGTGAACAGACCTGGTGCAGATGGCTGGGGGCTGCTGCAGTGCCAGGTGCAAGTGGAGCTCCAGGTGGGAGCCTGAGACAAGAGCCTGTGAACTGCCAACAAAGCACAACAAAGAGCACCAAGAGTGGTGGCACAGCTGGGGAAGGGACACTGAGAGACCCGGCAGGAGCCGAGGGCTCGGGAGGAAAACCCAGACTTGAGCCTTGGGCACGCAGGCTGTGAGGGGATAAAACTGAGGGGTTCCTTTGCTGGAGGAACAGCTCAGGCTGTTCCTGTGTTACTGCACTGGGAATAAATGGCTTTATGGAATCAGACAGCTGAGACTCTGCTGTGGGAAACCTGGTCTGGAACCAGGGAGGACACAGGGGCTGAGTGTGGGACTGGGGGATGGGAGGAGTCCAGCAGGGCCCATTGGGGCACTGGAGCCACTGCTGTGGAGGGGCTCCGGTCCCAGCACGGAACACCTCTGGTGGCTGGAGTGTGATGGCCAGGGAGCCTCGGGAATGGTCACACTGGGAAAGTTTCTTAACACCCTCTTGTGCAGAGCTGGCTGCAGAAAACATGGCCTCACTGACCCTTCCAACAAAGCTGCCTGTCCCTTCTGACATCCATCAGAGCAACAACGACGAGGTGAAGGCAGAAACAGAGGCTGCTCAGAAGTGAGGAGAGGTCAGCTCAGGGCACAGCTCGCTGCCATACTCTGCTCTCCCTCTTTCTTGCCCTCCATTTCCCTGTGCTGTCTGCTCCTTGTGACTTTTTGTTTTCTTTGCCCAGGGCCATGTTCCAGAGAAGGAGGAGCACCTGGACTGAATTAAGGAACCCCTTGCCAAAAGCTGCTGCATGTCAACAAAACTTTCCTGGTGTTCAAGGGGAGTGTAGACCCAGGTGAGGAAAAGAGTTCCTCCACTCAGGACTGCAAATAGAGAAATGCCAGCAGGGAGCCAAGTGAAATCACAGGCCCAGGGCCCATGGCTGTCACACAGGTCCAACCCCAGGACTGAGCTCTGCTCTATTTCCTCCCAATACCTTTTCCTGTTTTGCTCTGGTCTGAAAGGAGGGAAAGAATATAAATGGCATAAAACACTCAATATTTGAGGTTTTTTTCTCCCGAAAGCAGAGCAATAGAGTGATGGCTTCTTAAACAGTAACAATGAATAGATGATGTGCACGTGGAGCTGTCCTGAGTGTGCCTCTGCTATTGTGAACACAGACATTTACCTCAGAGCATCACTCACAGAAAGATGGTTTCGCTTCCAGGAATGGGTCACCCCACTTCTCACAGTCAGAGACAAATTGTTCTCTCTGTCTCTCTATTTCGAGGGAGCCCTGACTACTGGTTTAGACAGAAAATTTACTTTATGCAGGGCCAGATCTGCAATCCTGAGCCAAAGCTGAAGCTTTGAGGTAAAAAAGAAAAGGAAGGAGGCAAAAGGAGGAGAGGGGAGGAGAAGGAAAAAAAAATGAAGGGGAAGAGCAGGCGGGAAAAGAGGAGAAAGAAAAAGTACAGACAGAAAAGAAAAAAGGAAGGAGAAACTCTCTCTTCTGCATTGTCAGTGATGTCTCTGATGGCCAGAGTCCAAGAAACTCTGGTCTGCCAACAGAGGCCAAATAAATTGGACATTTTGAATTATGCACTGAGCCTAGCACAACATTAATACAAGTATTTGGGCTAAATCCAGGAGGACTGTATGAGTGGTGGTGAAATCTCATTATGCTTTGGTTGGGGTGCTAAGGTGAGGGATTGTTTTAATTTTTATATTTATATTACTAAGTTATACTCTATGAAACAATAATTCATTATATTTCAATCATTATATTTTAGATTTAAAATTTATCTAATCAGTTAAGATCAAAGAAACAAACAATTGCCCATAACGTAATCATGGCATCCAGGCTGAGCCTAATCAATATGCTACTTACTTTTTACTTTCCTCCCAGTTAATGTGTAACAAGAGTCACAGAAACAACTTCTGCTATCAGATAGAAAAAACATTAAATAAATAAGTATGGCCTGAATTGACAATTTTTTCTCTTTCTAGGAATTAATTAGGAACTGGATTAGTATCTGTAGACCATGAGCAAGAAGGGACAATGAACTTTGAACGGGAATTTTGTGAAATGTTAACTTTGTGGTCTCCCTCCAACCCTTCTTGACTGGCCCCCACCCTCTGCAGCACAGCTGGGCCTTGATGAGGCAAAGGCACTGAAAGCCCTGGGGGCTCTGGAGGGCAGCAGGGCTCCTTCAAGCCTCAGCAAAGCCCAGTGAAGGCCCCAGGATGGTCCAGAGAGCAGCGTCCTTTTCCCATTCAATTCTCCCTGGCAGAACTGGACACAGCACTTGGGGGGCCTCAGCAGTGCCAGCACAGAGGGACCATCACTGCCCGTGAAGTCTTGTGAGGAGGGCTGTCACTGCTGTATATTGCCAACAGTGATTCCACTGGCCTTGCCCAGTCCTCACCCCCTGAGGGGCGACTGCAGGTGCAGATTGCTCTGCTGATGTTTTTGTTTGGGCAGAGTCACATTTCTGTTGTTGGTTTAGTTGTTGCAGACACTGATATTCTGAAGGAAATCCCACCAACACCTGAAGGACAGCTGGAGGATTCCCACCTCAGTGACCCAGCAGTGCAGGGGTTCCTGACTGCCACAGTGCCCGTGTCGCTGGGCAGGTGTGGTGTAAATGTGCTGGGCAGAGGGGTCAAACCCTTCCCTGGCTGTGCTCCTCCTCACACAGCCCAGGGTGCTTTGGCTTTCTTTGCTGCTGGCTCATGTGCTCCACCTCCCATGTGCTGCCTCATCACCTTGGAATTTGGTCAGTTCAGCCAAGAGCCTCAGGAGATGAGTGCTTTATTTATGCCTTCTTGGAAAGACTGTTCCTGCCCTTGAAGAAGCTGCCCTATAGGGCCTATCAGATTTCCTGAGCTCCTTCACCCTTTGGAGCTGCTGCACCTGCTACCACCTAATTCAGCGCCCCAAGTTCATCAAAGCTTTCCCCTCTGGAGCCCCAGCTCTGTGCTCTGCTGCTGGCCTTATTCCCTGCCCTTCGGTGCCTGAGACCCCACTGTTTCCTGGTTGTGACAGCCCAGGCTGGCACTGATGAGCACATCCCTGACCAGGTCCCTGTGAGCATCCCCCTTATTCACCTACCAGGCAGCTCTGCTAAGCCACCATTCCTAGATCCCCCACGCTGCTGGAACCCTTTGCTTTGCCTGGCCATCAATGCCAGGGCAGTTGCCATTCCCCATGGGACCCTACCTGCTCACTGGCCTGGAGACTCCTCCAGGTTGCTCCCAGAGCTCTTTTGCCAACCCTCCCTGATGATCAAGGACTTTCTAAGCTGCATGACAGTGGCCCCCCTTTCTGACCCCTCCACTGCTCACTCACACAAGTCAACCTTTCCCCATCCTGCTGAGGATCTCCATGCATCCCAGATGCTTTTCAGCATCTCAGAATTCTCAGTATCTCCCATCCTCATCCTCCCTGACACTCCCTCTGGCAGAGCCTCTGCCCTTCCACTGCATTCCACCAGCACGCAGGCACAGCCTTCCAAAGCAGTTAGGGATGGTTTGGGCTCAGAAAAAAACCCGATGTAGGCAGCTTCTGAGATCAAAACAAGCAAGTTGGGGTTGTTAGGGGCTCAGAAACTCCAATTCAGGAGGTTTTGGGCTCAGAAACATTACTTGTGGGAGCAGAAGGAGCAAGCCGTGGGGAAACACGGGAGTCAGGGGCTGGCGCTTACCTGGAGCGAGGCTGGGAAGCAGCAGCTCCGCGGTGGGGGTGCGAGCACCGCGGGGCTCGTCCCGGTTATATCTCACCCCACCTGCTCCCGGTCCCACCCCTACGGGCTCCCCCCTCCTCCCCCCAGCACCTCCTTTCTCGGTTTTACACCGATTTCCCGTAAATGCCTGGAAACTGAAAGTGAAAATGCTCAGATCAGAGAGCAGCTCCTTGGGCTGGGTGGGGGGGACTGGGCACAGCCAGCGGCCCCTCCCTGCTCCTGGAGGCCTCCCAGAGGCACCGGGAATGCACTGGAGGGGACTGGGAGCACTGGGAGAGAACCCCACGGTCTGGTGGCAGACAGGGCACATGGCTTGAGTGAGGGGCCTCAGGGCTCTGGAACACTGATTTCGGAGACTTCATGGCTTAGAAAACCTCTAGTTCATTAGTTTCGGTGCTGTAATAGTCATGTAGGAGCTTTGGAACTGAAAAAGATTATTTGGAGGGGCTCTAGGGCTCCAGAACACTGATTTTGGGAGTGCTTTGGATATAGAAAAAAACAACTTAGGGAGCTCTGAGTCTCAAGGGAAGCAAATCACGGGTATTTTGAACTCAGAAACAGCAATTTAGAGAGATTTGGAGCTCAGAAACACCCATTTAAGGATATTTTGGTGCCTGAAAGACCAATTTAGGGAGTACTTGGGCTCAGAAATATCAAATTCAAGGGTTTTTGACCTCCCAAATCAAAAATCTATTTTAGGGAGGGTTTTGCTCACACGGGCTGGAATACAAGTATGGGGAGGCCTGGACCCCAAACCCACCATGGCAAGTGCTGTCTGCTGTGGTGGTGGGAACAACCACTGGAAGACTGCAAATATACCCTGTGTCCCATGTCACTGCCTGGGACACTGTCCTGGGCCTTGAAAACAAGTTTTGGGGACACAGCACTGCAGGAAGAACGGAATCACACAATGGAAGGCATTTCCAAAACAACCTTACAGACACCTGGCCAAGAAGCAGGCACTGAATGGATTTCTGATATCAGCCTCTGGAGAGATGGAATGATGGAATGGGCTGGTGAAGATGACAGTGAACTATGGGTGGTGGCACTGTAACATTCTGTTACAACTGATGTTATTCTTGCATCAAGAACAAAATGAGATGAAGTGTTGTATACCAAAATGTTTTTCACTTTGAGAAATCACGCTGAATAGCAAAAGGATTGTGGCACTAATTTAACACCTTCAGATCCTTTTGCTCAGGCTTAGAAAAGGAAAATAAAGAGAAAATGATTAAATGTTGTTCTATGTGTAGCATGGGGCACATCTGTTCTAAACATTTAGATTGTCAAGAGAAAAAAGTTTAAATGCAGTTGCAAAGTCCAATGCATAGAGGACTAAGGAGGCCAGCTGCAGGCACAGGTAAGAAAGCAGTAAAGATAAGAGAAGGTTCAGGGGGAAGGTAGAAGTTGCCCGGCTCCTACTTTCATCTCACAGTCCCCAATGATACTGTTATAAGTAAAGAGCTTGACTCGGCCAATATATCAAGCAGCAATCAATTTATTAATTAATACAGAATGGTAAAGTGTGAGCAAAGCAGCGCTGGGTACAGTGGGGGTTTCCCCTCCAACTGCACGCCGACCGTTGATTTTCTGCTGGTATTTATTGAGATTTTCCATAAGCACTTCTCAGCAACTTTTTTCTAGTTTCCTCCTAATTTCTATTTTTGAAATATAATTTCTATACCCATTGTGATCAATTTCTATTAGTGATGTTAAATTTTCTATACTTCAAAGGTGTGAAATCAGTGAAGTCAGAAATAACATCTTGTGATGCTGAGGTTCCCAGGACATAAATCAGTGGTGGTGGCATCCAGATTTCCTTTTTCTGAAGAAAAACACCAAAGATGAGAGATTCAGTCTTCCTCTTGAAGTCTATAAATCAGTCTTATTGGTGCCGTCCAGCTTCCAGATGGTGGTTTACCTTTTGTTTTTTTTTTTTTCCAGGATCCTTAATTTTAGTTTGGAATAGCTCACTTCCTTCTATTTGGGTGATTACAATTCTTTCTATATATATGTTAAGGCTATAGCTGTAGTTCAAACCTTCTATTAAAAACCTTATAGGCTCACATGATTCACGTATAAGCAAGCAAAATATTACTTCCAAAGCCCCCTTCCATGCTTTTTCCGTTTTGCTCATTAAACAGATGTTTTTATAATTACCCTATGGCCTTTTCCACACATTTCATAACCATAACTACAAAGGCCATCTTTTTCTACCTGACACGAAACACAACCCCACATTTCACAGCGTCCTTGGAGAACAATTTAAAAAACTTGGTGGTTTTGGATACTTAGAGGGAGAGTAAAAGTCTTTGTTTGTTTGTTTGTTTTCTTTCCAAGTGTGTCTAGAAGATGCAGAGATGGTGGTGGTGGTGAAAGCTTTTGCTTATTAAAAGATTGGGTGGAACTCTCTCTACAGATACTTTTCTGCTGTGCCTGCCTCTGAGTGGGTTACAACCTGCAGGCATTTGGGCATATTATTTGCCCTCCCTGTTGCAGCTGTTCCATCACACAGAAAAGCAAATTCATTTAGAATTCTGGAGCAGATACAGCTTGTGAGCTTCTGACTTACTTGTTTGGGGTTCGGAGATGGGAATTTTGCTTTAACATCTTTTAGAACAAAATTACTTTGATGGCCGCCAGCTAAATCAAACTGATTTGCTAGTCTTTATTAGAATTATTGCATCAATATTTTAACTTGTTTAACTTTGTTCTTAGAGGGATGTATTTCAAACTCTTATTACTCATCTTGTACAGAAACATGCTTTGATATGGAAAATATAAAATTCAGTCTAACTTCAAATGCCTGTATATAGACGTTTGTTAGCAAGGGTACATTGTAATTTACCAGATAGATTTTAAAGTCAACCCCTGCAATCAGTTCATGATTCTTCCAGTACTGATGGTAATGGGAGATAGGTTCCTAAATAAGTTAGCAGATCAGATGGCACTAAAAGCTGCAAAGGTTCTGGGATGGTTAGTTGGAAATTAAGACAAGATTTTATCTTCAGGTAAAGGACAGTGCAAGCTGCAGTAGCCAAGATTTTAGCAAATTTGCAGTTGTTTCATATCGATAGGAAACCACTGGGTTTCTTAAAACACTATAGATAAATGCCTACACTCTAATCTTACAGAACAATTCACATGTTAATTGTAATAAATTTATGGCATTTATCATAGATAAATGATATATATATACAGAATATGCTGAGTGGGAAGGGGCCCATCAGGATCACTAAGTCCAACTCCTGGCCCTGCACAGGACACTCTGAGAGTCACAACATATGCCTGAGGGCAAACTGCCAAACAAGTTGTCCAAACACTTCTTGAACTCTGGTTTGTTTCTGTGAACACTTCTGTGGGGAGCCTGTTTCTGTGCTCAACCACTTTTTTCCCCTTTCTTTCTTTTGTTTAAACACTATTTATGTAGCTATTTTGCAATGGGTTTTGTTCTGTTTACTGGTGGTGATGGCCTCTTATTTGATTTTTGATTGTATATCACAATATTGATATTTCAAGGTTAACTGCATCATATTAGTTACTTCAGGAAGTGCCTTCAGTTTATTGATTTATGCTGCCAATAATGCTCTTTCCTGATAATTTCAAATTACTATAGTGAGTGGTAAAAAAAAAAAAAAGGAACTTTAGGAGCCTAAGGAATGGATTAATTGACAACTTTCCACTGTTATTTTACGGATTGAAAAACACATTTTGAAACTTAAAAGAGGTTCAATATCTAGAATTTGGTCTTGAAAAGATATATTTATCTCAATTAATTATGCTCATATACTTTTGTCATGCTGCCTTTCTTTATGCATGCTTTTGCTTCTGGAAGAAATATGGAATAAGGAGGTCAGTAATGTGCCATGTTTCATACTTGGAGAATGTTAACTGCATGTTTGGGAAGGGCACATACAATTTATGTTGTATTCACTTGACTTGATTACTAAAAGCAGTTCATATTTTTGCCTATTTTTTTTCCTAATTTTTCATGTTGGGATTGCAATGAACTGTGTATTGTACCATTACATTTTTTACCAGTGACATCTCTGTAACATAATGCATAATAAAAGCATTATCAATTTATAGTAGATATTCCCCAGCTCCCTAGGATTCCCAAGCTAAGTAGAATCGGTCTGAGCCCTAAATGATAATTTTTATTGATAACGACATCAGGAGAATGGCAAAAAATGCTGATGTTGCTATGATTTTTAAAAAGGCAGTAAAAATATTGAGTGGCATGATTATATTACGCTTGGAGACTTGAAGATATTTCTTGTCCTATTTTATAACCAAATCAAGCTGTAAATGGAAAGGGTGTTGTTAGATTTCAGCACAGTGTTCTCTACTGGACATTTGCAGTGTGAAATGAGAAGTAATTGTGCTTTTCCTTGGTATTATAATGTTTGTTATTTTTGGCAGTTTTAGTATGCTGACCTAGTGCTTTCCCCATCATGTAAGTCGTATAACTCTTACCTAAGCTCATAAAGGCAATTAAGATTGCACATTTCTGCTTCTCACCCGCAGTTAATTAGGGATGTGGAGGTTCTGAGATGCTCCAACAGCAGGAAGCCATGGCCACTTCTCAGAAACTCCATGAAGGTGCACTGTGATGTGCTTTAAATCTTAGTGCTAAGATCTGGCTTGGAATAACTTGCTGTCCTCAACTGCTGTTGCTCTTGTGTCCTGTCTCTACTCTACTTATTAATGACCATGATGCTAAATAACTGAACCTGTTGTTATAAATGTCTGTAGAGAATAACATAAAGGAGAATAATGGCATATTAAGGAGAAACCTCAGCATTTGAGGAAAGTTGCCTCTGATGTATGAGACATCTTCACTTTGCATATCTCCCCTCAAAAGTGCTACTCCCTTAAGCTGCTTTGAGACACACCATCTCAGTGTCATTTTAAAAAGCTGCAAAAGGCGTGTTGCTTTTCACTTTGTGGCTCTCAGCCTGAGCCCTCTCTGGGAAACAGCTCTGCTCTCTGCAGGAGTTACCTTTCTCCAGTGCAGGTTAAACAGGCAGCACAGGAGTCTTCTGACCTCTTGCTGGGGTTGTGGAGCCTGGTGAAGCCCAAAAGCAGGCCTGTTGTTCATCTTGGCTTTTTCAGCATTTTACTTTTTCAGTCATACTGAAGTTAAGTGTCGGCCACGATTAAGCACAAATAAGTGTCACTCATAGCCATGGTTAGGCACAGCTAAGGGTGAAGCTGATAATAAGTTTAAATTTAAAGCCTCTATGGTTTTGTTAGTATCTTTCTTCCTTGTCTAGAAAGACATATAAGAGTTCTGGCCTGCTTCATTTTTCCTCTCCTAAAAAGAGAGAATTTAGTGTTGATCCTGTACTACTGAAAAACAGGCTGCTTGACTTGGACTGTTAGAGACCTAGAAAATAACTAGAAGTAAGTGCCTTGGTGACTCATTTTTGATGTGAATAGTTTTGTGAAAGTTATTTATAGAACACATGTGTAAAATTGTAAAGTTGGTCTTTTTATATTCTGCACAATGTATAATGCCAAAACATATGATTTGGAATAATTTGTAATATTTACTTGGCAGACAATGCTGCCAAGCTGGAAGTAATTGGAAAAAAAAAAAAAAAAGAAAAGAATGATTAATTCATTTAATAGAATGATGGAACAATTTAAAAATCATTGTGGAAAACAGCAAGAAACCAGCATTTAAGTAGCCTGCCACTACAGAGCTAACTTGAACTTATTTTACTTAGTACTAGAGAAAGGAACAAAAATGAACACCTAGAAAAAGAGCAATTAAGGGTAAAGTGACTAAAATGTCAGGTTACTAACCCTTAAATATTGCATATTTTTCTACTGAAAAAATAATCCTTTGGATTATTACTGCTTTGGATCAAGATATATAAATATTTCATCTTTTTCTTAATTTCCAACAATATATAGAAGAAAAGAATATTGACTATACTAAAGCATCCCGATAATTTTGAAGTGATCATTGTAGAATAAGCTTCAGGTTCCAATAATTTCTTTACTTCAAAAGAATTTCTTCCATAAGAGAAATTTTCAAACAAAACAAAAACACGGCCTCATCTGAAATATGTGTTGGCAAGGAAATATTAGATGAGTTAAAAAATCAGACTGTTTATTTTGGGGTTTTTTTTAGGAAATATCAAAGGCTCACATAATTCCCTCCAAAATCTTGGGAAGAATAAAAATGCCTCACAGCTACCCATATTAAGTTTGGTAGTCGTGTGGTTCTTCTGTGTGAGAGTTTGATCCCACAAGACAATCCTTCTCCCTCACAGCAATATTATAAACAGCTAGATCCCATTAGGATTAAAGTAATAGCTGAAATTTGGCAAAAGAAATGGGTAAAACCACTAGAAATTTGAGAATGGATCTCTACTTAATTTTTGGCATTAGGTGCTTTTCTTCCACATCTTTCACAGGATGTCTCACCCCAGTAGATTACTACTGTTAACTCCCAGTAGTATCTTGTCATTTCTTTCTTGGGAACTGGAAAAATCCAGCTATAATAATCAGCCCTGTTTTAGGTATCTTCAAAAATTCCCTGCCTCCACATGGCATTTAGTTAATTTTGAACTTTGTCTACTTTCCTACTTCAAGTACCTGTAAGAAACAAGATTTCAGTGTTGGTAACAGTACCAAGTAATAAAATGCACGCCATGAGGAAAGCACTGCAGTACTTTGGCCAGTTTACCATATTTTTCCAGTAGTCAGTTTGCTAGAATCTGTACTGGGGGTGGGGAATAGAATCCAGTGTTTGCTGTTCTACTTGTTCCTTTTCATCCCTCTCTCTTATTTTCCCCTGAAGGATGTTTTAGGTCGCTCTAACCAAATGAGCAGCGGAAAAGGAGTAAGGTCACTCTTTAAACCAAGTCCAGCTTCAGAGTAGATGTGTTCAATGCCTTGCTTTGTTTCTTCCTCTCCTTAAAGG
>CAJVGK010000045.1:456665-558870 GCA_910950805.1 Acrocephalus scirpaceus scirpaceus | reverse complement strand
TTACACTGCTGATTTTATTAATAATGCAGTTAGCAAAACACTGTAGTATGTACTTGCCATTGTCTGGGGTTTTTACTTGGATATGCTGTCCTTTTCCCTGTGCCTCTATTGAAAATTGTTTAGTATAATTTTATTTCTATTACTAGGGTACTCACTCCTAGGCAATATAGATTTCTTGCAGGTGAGAAAAAAATCAGTTTGTTTTTTATTTTACTGAATAATTTAATTTGACTTATGCCTATACTGTGAACATGACCGTCTACAACAAAAGTATTATTCTGTGTCCTTGAGGGGTTTTAGGGTTTTGTTTGGTTTGTTTTTGTTTGGTTTGTTTGTTTGTTTATTGGTTGGCTGATTGGTTGGGTTGGGTCTTTTTTGCACATTCAGGTTTTTAGAGTGATGAGAAATTGCACTCATGTATAGTCTATGTAGTAGTGACCAACAATTTTGTTTTGCAGCTAAAGCACAATCTTTTCCATGTGAAATATATGTGTTCCCCAAATATTTAATTTATGCAGGGGGCAGAGATTCTAAGAGTTTCACCAATTCCTTAGAATGCAGATGAGAAAATAGACGTGAACATGGAGCTCTCCTTTGACCTTTGTCATTCATAATTGCCACCTGTAAGAGTGCCTAAGACATGGACTTTTGTGTAGCTTGTGCTTCGTGTTTATATACACTTCCTAACTAAACAGAACAGTAATGATGGGCTTAAGAAACTCTGAAACATGGTAGCCTGAAAATAATTAAAATATTCACCCTTCATTTGTTCTTCATAATTCATCTTGCCACACTTGATAATTATGGGAGAGATTAAAAGCTTGCTTGTTCTCAGCCAATCTCCCTTTCATACTTGATCCCCACAGTGAAGTTGCACTGCTGAATTTGTGGTATCAAATTCATTTCCATAGCAGCACAGATTTTTGCTGTGGCATCCCATAAGTAAAATGATTTTGACTTCACTGTGGGGTTAAGTTGCTATAAAGGGAGAAGGAAGAGAAAAATAAAACATCCTTATGGAGAAAAAACAACTGCAAAAGCAATGCCTGTGATAGCTTGATCCAACAACTACAAATCCTGTGAGAATTCTCGTTATTTTAAGTCAGTGGGGCTGCTCAGCAGGGATTTCTTTCACACTAAGAAATAAAGGATAAGTCCCACAGTGTGATCAATTTTGTATTTTTTCCCCCTCTTGAAATACTGTTTTTTTCCGAGATTTAATTTAGCAGAAAATTTTTTCCTTAAAGCATATCTATCAGGATTATTTCACATACAAACACAATACTCACATGCATGCTCTTTCTGATCACATCCCAAGAAACCCAACACACAATATTTGGCAACAAACACGTAAAGGAGTGGCAGATACATGCATATAAAAAATAACAACAGTGGAATATTTTCCTTTTCTGCCTGGTATAATTTAAAGATTGTGATGACAAAGGGAGTGCTTGGAGAAATCCAAAGCACCACCAGGAAGAGAGGCAGGAAATGAAATCACTGTAATGAGAACTGTTGCCCACTGCTCTGCTAAGAAATGAAAGACACTTTGATGATGGGTGCACTGGGCTAATGTTGGTCAGTCTCCTGGAAAATAGAATTATGCATAGCTGGTAAACTCTGATAAAATGAAGACCAAAGTCAGTCAGTGACAGACAAATACCAATTGTAGTCTAAAGATTAGCAGGCTCAATTTTGGACTCATAATGTTTAAAATTCTTTTACTGCTGTTTCTAAATGTGCTAGTTTAGCAGTGTATGCATATTTTTAAAGGCAGGGAATACACTTCTAGCTGGATTTCCATTCAATGCAAAAGCATTGTAATTATAACGGCTAAAGCTAGTCTAAAAATACATTTAATCTGAAATCTAATTTCTAAAAGAATTATTAATTTTGAACCATGCCTTGGATTTTCATATTAAAAGTGGGTTCTCAGGAGAGGCATGCAGAGTGTTAAGGACAGATAAAAGGTGTAGAATTAAAATGGCTTTCTTCCCTCTTCGTCCCCTCTCAAAACTCCTCTATTTGGGACAAGAACATACTTGACAGTGAAAATAAATGGTACAGGGATGGTGGAGTAAAGATACCTGGAAGTATGCAATAGTTTGAGCCATAGGTTCTTCCATCTATAATGTTTTTGAGCCCAAAACCTATTTCTGAATTAAAATGTAATCTTTAAGCAAAAATATTTTATTATTTTAATGTTGATAAATAGGAAATAAAAATAAAAGAGATTCTTTTATGAAACGTAACAAAGAGACAGGTTATGAGAAGCCATTACACCTAGTGAAGTGTCATGGGTGGCAACCACACCAGGAAATTAAAAAGAAAGTGCTGCAGATCTTTATAAAGAACTTGGCACCATATAGATGGAAAAGAGTCTGCAGGAGAAATGAACTCTCTCTTTCTCTAGCTGACTTTTTAAGGAGTTTCCCTACAGCTTTAGCTGGAATCTGACAGATGGTATGGAGAAGATCAAGGCCATGAGCCCATGTCATACAGCAGACTTAATTAAAATTTCTCTTTTCTTATCCATTCTTTTCCAAGACTCCCAACGGGGCATTTAATGTGCGTGAAAGGGTAAAATCAAAGCTATGCATATGGAGGAAGGGCCATGAAGAAGAAAAATGTTTAGTAATCTGTCTTAGTTATGGGACCATAACTGGAAATTGTGTGTGATTAACAAAACTGAGTTTCTTCAACAGTGTTGCCATGTGTGACGGTTTAGGAACGGTATTCCCTAATTCAGTGTCCCCATCAAGGCTCTCCAAACCACTCACTGCTCTCTCTCGATTCCCTGCCTCCCTTTTTTCCCCCTCCCCTGGGACAAGATTTAGAGAAACGGAGGCACAAAGGGCAAAGATCATGGGTTGAGATAAGAACAAGTCACCGTAAATAGCTATGAGGTAAGAAAATTAACAGTAACAGCAAAAATACTAACGACAGAGGGTACAAGAAAGCAAACAATTCAACAGAAAAAAAACCCTCTGTGGTAGACAATAGTGGATGTCTCCCTCTGGAGGAGTCCACCAGAAGACACTCCTTTCCCCTGGAAGAAGGGTCCTTTCTCCTGGCCCCAGTAATGAGCTGAGGTGGCAGGGAACAACCTCCAGGTCCTGGCCATGCCCCCTCTGAGCTATTGCAAAAATTAAAGATGTCCTGGCCAGAACCAGGACACCATGACGGATCATTTACCAAAAAAGACAAATTCATTGCTCTCTCACCCCTAGATTGTCAATTTTAGAAACACTTTTTTGTATTTTTAAGTTGCTGTTCAGGTTACTCATACAAATATCACACATCTCATAGTGATGTAGATTTTCCAGTTCCTGAGTGTGAACATCATTTTTTAAGGTACTGAAGGAAGGCAAAATTCTCAACAGAATTGTTTTGTGTGCTGTGGACTAACCATAGTTGCTTTGTCAATGCCAAGTGTGAAAGTGAGTATCCACGTGCTGTATTTTATTGCACTGCAGTTTGTATACAAGAAGTCATCAGCAAGCCTGAAAAGAGGGAATTAGCCTGCATTTCCAAAGGAACAAACCCCTCCCATTATACAGTCACGATGTAAAACAGAAAGATGTAATTCTGGAATGGAGAATGGGTATGAGAGATGTGAGTATTGCTGCTCAGGAGTCACAGGGCCAGTCTAACAAAAGGTGATCTTGATGGTTCAGAATGAGGTGCCCAGGAGTTTGTGTATTTCTGCTTAATAAATCATCAGGCTCCTTTCATCTGTTCGTCACACAACTTGATTGTTTCATTTTTTTCATTATAGAATTGTGCCTCTGTTTGTATAATGTGTTGCTAGCATGGGAAAAAGCCTTAGGAATGCAAAATAGTTATGAGTAAACACAGAGGGTTAGACATCACTCATGGAAGGAAATATACTAGGAGACAGAAAAGTAATGATGGGTTGGGAAAAAAAAATAAACTGGGTTTTTGTTGTTGTTTTTTTTTTTAATCCAAAATGAGTTTCTGGAATAGACTTGATTTTGACTGTTTTTCAGGACAGAGTTGCAGAAATATTTTAATGATTACTCAAGCCCCATGGTATAATTGTAAGTTTCATTCTTGATATTCTGTCAAGTTTTGTGTTTCTAAAATCAGGTTAATAACCTTCTTGGCAATACATCTGTACAGACCAAATATATTTAGAGTGATCTTGCCACCCACAGCAATGTATTTTCATCTGTCTGTGTTTTTATTCACTTCTTAGGCAGATGTCAATTTCTTTTTTTTTTTTTTTCATATACAAGCTAAGAACAGAAAAGCTGTTAGATGGGTTGTCCAGATTCAGTCTGAAGGTCCTTCTAGGATTTTTGTGTTCTAGCCTTGTTTTTCATGAGTTTAAGTTTACTGCATAGTTGGGATTGCATAAATAGTGATCTTCATCTGTGTGTCCACTTACACTGTGTTAGAAAATACATGGTGCTGTGATTTATTGATTAGTAATGATCTAGTTTGCTCTTCTTGTCTCCAGTGTTTTCTTTCTTTTCAATGACACACAGTATCCATGGGTGTTTAACTTATGTAGCCTACCATGGGCTCAAAGAGAGTTGAAAAAGTAAGAACTGTTTAAGTGTACTCTTATTGAAGAAACTATTTTTCTTCCTAAAAGTATGTCTTAGTAGAAATTAAAATACTTGAGCAAGAAATGAATATAATTTAAAATCTACAGAACTGCAAACCACAGGATTTAATCAGTATTTAACCCATAGAGACTCAAATCTCACATTCACAAATTAGGAGGGTTCCCTGAGGAGTCATTTGGTTAATGTTGGTATTGTATTATAAAGCAACCTGAGCTGGGGTATAGCAAATATTTCTCAAACTTCTGAAAGTAAAAAGATGTGACATTCACTCGGATGATGGATTGTGTTTCAGTTTTGCACTTGTTTGCTACAGAGCCACCTCAGAGTACTAAACTATTCATTTCTAAAAATGTAGTTGTATCTATTCGGATTTATGTTGAGGGATGGTTCATTCATTAAAAAGAAAAATATTTTAAGTGAGGGCATATGTTTGAGGTACAAAGCAGAATTTTGAATCAAAGGATGTGTGTTTGAATGGACTGTGGTGGTCCTTCTGCAAGGACTTTCTAGCTCTGACATGATAAATTAAAAAAAAAAAAAAAAAAGACCAGATTTAAAAGGAACATGAGTTTCAGATAGGAAGATAGGGCTGTCTGTTTAAAAACATACAAATGGGCACTACAGAGTTTTTACCTGCTGGTTCTCAAGAAAAGAATGTAAATATATAAAGCAAATAAAGTTTTTAAAAAATAATAAAATTTCCTAAAATGAGATCCAGTGCTGATTCCCATTATGCTTCCTAATGATGCTCATTACAATCCTAACTACATTTTAATGCTGAATTCTAATGCCTCCATTCATCATTGGGATGAAATATAAATGCTGACAATTGATACACTTAAGAAGGTTCACAGGACTGAAAACTGTCTGCATATTTATCAGAACAGAAAAAGCTGGTTGAAGTTAAAGACTACATCTCAGGGCAAAAAACAAATGGAAACAAAACAAAAATCTGAATACAGATGGAAGAGAAAAGAGAAAGGGTCATCCCCTGAACACAACTATTGGTATTTACAGATTTTTGGGAGTAACTTTTGTCCTGCTAATTTTTTTGGCTCATAAAATCGTTCTTTGCAAGGGAATACTAAACACAGAGAAAACAGAGAAGAGTGGAGAAGATCAAAACATTCCGAGTGATTTTGATAAATTAATTTGAAATTATGTTACCAGCAGTTTCATACATTACAATCTTTCACATTTATATATTCAGTCTGAGCATTTGAAAATTATTAATATGCCCACTCAGTTAGTTCTTCAAAATTATCAGTTGTCAGTGTACACCTACCTCTTATGATGCATAGCACACCTATAAAATTAATGCTGTAAACTGATCTTTAAGATTAAAAATAAATGGGTTCCAAGGCTTGAAAAGCAAACATCCAAACATCCCAAATGCTTTATTTAATCATTGTTATGCTTTCCTACATTTTCTCATTCTTTCGTATAATAAAATATCAGCAAATGTGAAGATCTGATAAGACAGAACACTAGATCTCAATAAGCTTTTTGGTGCAAAGGAAATTTTATCTGCATGGTTGGCAAAGCTGGTTTCTGTTATATGTGAATTTTAATTCTCAGTTGTCCAATATAATACAACCCTAAAGTTGAAAATAGAGGAGTAAGTTGTTTTTTGGGTTTTTTTTGTAAAGCTTCTACTACAGTGGATGCAAATATTAATTCTGTCCTTACAAAGTCAAATGTTAATATAAATCTTCCATTAGATACTTCAGTTAGTGGCTTTTATGTAATGTGACTGTCTTTAAGTAGCACTGAAACTGTACTACTGATTTTTCAGCTGTTGAGATCTGCCTGTGCTTAACTAACCTGTTTATGGTGGGGAGAGGCAGGAACAAGAGTTTCTTTCTAGAAAATTGTACTGAGTCTCTCTTCTTCCTTATAAACTCCTTTGATTCTTCTGTTTGTTCTTCATGCTTTAGATCGTTACATTTATTGTATCAGAAACATATTTTTCTTTCCTCTACTCCCTATTTCAATATTTTATCATATTATTTTCTCCTTTCTCTCTTCATTTTTCTTTTACACCACCTTTTCCCTCCACTTTCTTTTTGCTTCTTTACATTGCCCACCCAGCTATCCTTCCTGCACTTTGGCTTCTATTAAATAAAACTCTCATGTCCAAGTTGCCATGACATAGAAATGTAAAAATAACCTCAGTCAAAACTTTCAGAGTCCTTTCAGTAGGGACTGAAACCTGAGGGATTGATGGGGAGGAAGATGAGGGCTATAAAGCACAGCTAAATGTTTTAGAAATAGGTAAAGACAGTGCCTGTATACACCTACAGTTGATTTAATATAATGTGTGCAAGTGATTCTCTTGGAAGAATTTCTGAAGACAGAAAACAAATTATGTTTGTAAAACATTTAGGTTTAATCTTCTGTTAAAACAATTTCATCAGGAAATTAAATCTAAAGCTCACTTCTCTGCTTAGTATTTGTCGCCTTGCATTATTTGGAATGCTTTTTCTTTCAAAATATTTTTCCCCCATTTGATGCTACTCTGCACTTCAATTTTTTACTCTTTTAGTAGAAATATAGTTACTATTACTCTTAACCAAAGGTCATTGTTTAGTAGGTCTAGGTCTGTCTTGACTCAAAAAAGTCCTAATATAGTAAATGAGGACTGACTGGGGTTAAGAAAGTTCAAAAGAAATATATTTCCTTTTCCATCTGATATATAGTTTTGGGCAACCATAAAGAAGTATTAGAAAACTGGATAGAAATATGGCTGTAATACAGATTTAGAACTTTTATCCAAATTACCTACCATTTTTGTGTCCAAAAAGGGAAGCCTTGAATGACAACAGAACACATAAATAGAACAAATCTCATACCCAACTTCAAACATGGCACATGCAAAGAATTGTGTATCTATCGCTGTTCTGTCATATTTATATCCTTCAGAAGTAAGTCCTGAAAAACTCTACTTATGCTCATATCTACTCACTTTTCTTAATTTATCTTTCTCCTCTTCAATTACTTGCAGAATCTGGGTTGAAAGTGCCATCATAATCCATTTACCTAGAAACAGTTAAATTATATAATTGAACTTCAAATAAGTTTATTGGATGGTGCGTGGTCTTGTCCTATAGCAGTGTTCTGCAGATTGGTGAAATTTTTCCTTTTGAGTGGAAAGCAACTATAACTTTGGGCAACAGTAGCAGGTCTTGACAACAGGTATACTTCAGAACTATACTTGTATTGGGGTAATCTGAAAATACTCTCTGTTAATTACTGTTTCTTTTGTAAAAAAAATCACATAACTGGAATATTCTCATCATGTCTCAAACATGAGACACAGATCTAACTAGAATTATGATCTTTGTAAAATAAATGGAAGCGAAAAAAGGGTCGGCTTTTTTGCAGGTTATCCAAATGTTCAGAAATAGACAGATCTGTCTCAGTTTTCTTTCCAACCAAGGTTTGGTACACCTACTAATGCCATTTCACTTTAACAGAGTTCACAAATGGCACACTGTGGCTCTGTGTGAATCTTGGCATTCTTATGAACTTTGCTTCTGATCAGAAGATCATCAGTATTAAAAAAAAAAAAGGGGGCAAAATATTGATGGCATGGTAGGAAAAGTTAGAATTGAAAGGCTCAGGAAAGGTATCTACTCCCTTTTAGAGGTAGACAAGTTGTAACTGCAGCACGGCTGCTTGTAAGGGGGAAGTAAATAAAAAGGTGGGTTTTTTTCCCCATGGTGCAATCAGTGTATCATCTTTTATTTATAATAAAATAGTCCCTGAAATCTAAATTTGAGTACAATTAAAATCAGACACAAATTAATGCACACAAGCCGTGCATATACCTGTATGGAAGACTATTCAGGTTAGTTGGTGCTGAAGAAAAGTACCTGATTCTAACAGGACAATTATTTTTAGGTCTCATGTAATAAAAATGAAACTTTGCACAGCAAACCAGTCTATTAGACAGTCTTTGATTTCCTGTAAATACATGTCAAGGTCTTTAAAAATGAACTCCTAATAATAAAGCAACTTTTAGATTCATCTTGATCCTTTCTGTGTGCTCTTACTTGGAGTCAGAATGATTGATACCCAAGTTATTTCCTGAAATGTAAATGATTAAGGTAATCCCATTAGGAAAGATATGAAACTGTAAATTTCTTATGAAGTAAAAAATTACAGTGTAGTCTGATGTCTGGAGAGCCATTTCACAGCCTTGCCAAGAAATAAAAAGAAAATAAATAAGCTAGAATGTGCATCATGTGGTCTACAGGTCTGTAGTTTCTCAAGTGAGGCTTGTTGCAGTTGACTGAAAGCCAGTGTTTCATATTTGCAGTAGTTTCTAGATTATCTGCTTGTCCAAATTGCTCCCAAACATTTAGGAATTTGGCGAGTATTTTCTCTGCATTTGGCATTGGGTTTGAGTCCAAGTCTCACCCAAAAGTCCTTTGAACAGTATGATGACTTCTCTTTTTTGTTTGATTTCTTTTCTCTAAAAATACTTTGCACCAGAATTCCTGATCCCCTTATGGCTGTTGTTAATGACTGAGTATCGAGCCCCCCAGAATTACAGCTGGAAGAAACTATTTCAACTTCTAGTTTTTATGCTTTCCTTTCACGTCTTGTCTTCAATGGCAGCCAAGATTATATCCTCTTTATAAAGGTTATCTTCTTAAGACATGATTACAGAAATCCATTGTGCTGTTCTCTGATCCAGAACCAGATTTTGTAATTATGTAATTGCCCTTTAAATAGATACATTTGTGCATTAGAAGGCCATCCTTTCAGTGGGAGAGAAGCAAATAATGGAAGGGCAGATTTCTCTTCATCTGGTACAAAGTGGAAGGAAGAAGGGTGGAGACAAATATTGAAGGGGAGAAAAATGTTAAGAGAAGCTAGGTTTTATTTATCAGTAGCTTACTGCAAGTGATTGTTGGATGCTGTTTCCCATCTATCTGGAAAACAGAGAAAGATACCCAGAAAAAAATCACTCTGTTTCATATTTGCTAAATGGTTGTCAGACTTAGTGGCATTTTAAATAGGTGCATAGAGAACCATCAGCACCCTGCCCTTCGTAGACTTCTTGGCATTTTGCCAGAGGAAAGTAAGTGGGATTTGGAGAGCCATGGGGTCTAGTTGAGACAGATGTTGTGCAGAAGAGATGAGAATAGCACTTTGCAGTGAACTGTCAGAGACACACTCATGCATTAAGGCAACAATTTTGATTTTCATTGATTTCTCAGGAAAACTTTCTGATTTTCTTTCTAAGAGTACGATATGCAACCCAGAGGAAGAGACCTTAGTCTTGTGAGGAATGTTGAGTCTAGTGCAAAGAATTAACCAGTTGGTCATTGTGAGATTTTTCTTTTTCTCCCTGAACAGATTGTGCTTGTGGTTTTAGTTTTCAGTTAGTTAGCAAATTTATATTGTAGTAGAGAGATTTTTTTTTTTTTTTTAGGTTTAGGATTGTTTATATCCTTTGCTTATCCTAAATACCTTCTATTTTTTAGGGAATCTGTGATGTGAGTCTGTGCTCAAGATATGCTCTCTGACAGAACTCTCTCTAATTTGTTGCAGCTTTACAGTTCATTCTTACTGCATTAACTTGGTTTTGTTGCTATGGTCTTTCTCTTTCTTAAAATGTAAATCTTGCTGAGATAAGCTCCTCTTAAAAGCTAGTCAGCTGAACTTTGGGGATGCAGTACCTAAAAGGAGAATGGGATCTTGCCCTGTAGCTGGTGCAAAATTTTCTATTCATTTCTATTCGTTTGACATCTACCAATCCAATAAAGATGGATCAGAATTCCCTCATGGTTTTTTTTGAACCTGCTCTTAAACACTAAAGTATGGCTCCTGAGTCCAACATTCTGTTGGACGAGTACATTTTACCTTCTCTCAAACCAGCACGTTAAACCCAGCTTTGGAACAAAACTGAACTTTTATTTCTTGCCTTCACACGTCCTACGGGATGTAATTTTCAGATCCTCATTTATCAGATGGTTAATAATAATTTTATTGCTTTAAAAATAGAGATTCAAATCTAGGCATTATTAAATTTGTTCTTTACTAACACTGTTTTCTTCTTATCTATATTTTCTTTCTATTTATGGTATTTGCTCATCTAATAAAAGCATGGAAAATTCATATTTTTTCATTGTTCTAAGAAGGCTGAACAAATAAAGCTTACACTTCACTGTCTTCATGCCTTTTATCAGCAATAAACTAGTTCTCTCTAGGAGACTGAACTGAAACAAATTTCAGTAGGAGTTTGGTACTCATATAGAGATCAAAATTTAATTGTGTCCTAAAGCCTGCAGCAGCAGAGCACCATCGATAAATTTTTACTCTAAGAGGTGTTCAAAGCAGTTTACACCAAAGTTCATCTGTCTATTTCACAATACATAGATTGAAATTTTTGAAAAGAAAAAAGTCTCCAAACAAACAATCACAATATAAATTCAAAACTGAAGATATTCAGACTTGAAAGTTTATAACTTTTCAAAACTAAAAGATACATTTTTCCTTTCTGAGCAGAGCAACTTAGTAAAACTGAGCATTCAGAAAAGCTTAATAGTTGACAAAGATTCTTTATTATTTGTGTTGGCTCACCAAGGTGATTTCTTTTTCATCAGAATTTACAATACATTGCAGTGGTCAACAGCAATTTGCCATGGGGTTTGCAATGTGGAGACCCTCCCATTTTCTCTTAGTTTCATATTTTCAAAGTTCAGTTTTAATGAAGCAAATACATAAAAGTAATCTCCCTGGTGTTTTACCAATTCCATTTGTGCTCCAGATTTTTTCTATTAAGATGTTTGATACTTGGATTAATCTGCCTGCCAATGCCAACAGCATTTTTAAAAAATTCTTTAAAAATCTATTTTTGATGATGAAAGGTTGATGTATTTTTGGTGTTGTTTTCTGATCTGGTTCCTGATATTGTTGTTAAGGCAAATCTTGATAGCCTGGGTGGTTAATCAATCTTGAGTTGGTTCCTACTTGGAAAATTTTGAATTTAATTCCCATCTTAGAGACTGATGATCAAAAAATTGGTCAAACTTGCTGTTCCAGATGTTAAAAATGTCTTGACTCATTGAAGACAAAAGTAGTGAATTTACTGTGCTGGGTTACATACTTCAGTGTTTTTCTTTGTGGAAAACAAACCTCATTAGATGGATAGTGAAGTTTATTTTAGCAGAAGAACCAAGCAGCTCAGCCCTCATGTACTTATAGATCTCATTTATATCTGAAGGATACTCTCTTGCACAAATTGGTAATACATACAGAACTTAGTACAACTAAAAGTGTATATCCTTTAATTTTTTGTGGGGTTTTTTCACTGCTTTACCTATCTGCAGAGTGTAATATTTAATAGAATATTTATATTGGTCAGGTCTTGCTCTATACATTTGCTGAATGAAATTCAGAATAAAGCCGGAAGAACTTTGCCAGAATTCATCAAATGTGGTTCAAATGAATTTTTGCCAGCTCTGAAAGAAGAATGCTTCCTTGCAGTATTTTTCTGTAAGTCCGCCATCCCCTAGAGCTAAATTCTTGGGCTGTGAGTATGAACTGAAATCATGACCACTTTTGGCCATGGAGGAGGAAAATGTTGATTCCATTAATTGCCAATACTCAGGCTGCATTTATTTAAAGGTGCTGAACATTTAAGAGAAATGTTGTACTCATTTATTGTATTAACTGGGCTTCAGTGAAGCTCTTGGCTTTTTAGTTAATTTCTAATACTCTTCTGTCTTCTTAGTTGTTGGTGAGGATGTTCTGGTTCAGTTAGGGGTTAAAAGAACTTGCTACCAGCTGGAGTGGTCTTCTATTTCTCTGCTAGAAATACTAGAATGTTTTGTCCTGCTTTAAAGATACAGGTTTAAGAGAGACAATGTAGCCCTTACTTAGGAATTAAGATTTAAAAATAAGAGAGTTAAAATTAAAGACATTTATTAAAATTGAACTTGAATTTTTATTATTTTAGGAGATTGGGTTTCTTGTTCTATATCTTACTGCCTCTCTTACAGAAATTCATAATCACCTGTATGAACTCTGCACCTTTTTCTGTCTCATCTTCATATATTCTGTTGACATACCATAAAGGCTTCTCTATGTATTTATTTTTGATAAAATATCAGTGTTCAGATCAATGTAAATAGCTCAGTGTGTCCTTCAGTGGACTTTGTGTTCATTCTCACTGCAGGAAAATAACTCTGCCTATAAAAATTGTAACAGACCTGCTCTTCCAAGCCACCTCTTAAGCCATAGCTTAGTTATGCTATTTTTTTTTTTCAAAATTTTTTTTTTTCAAAAATATTTATTTTTTTTTCTAAACTGTGGATTGTGTTGGACACTGACTTTAAAAGCCTATTCTGGGTTCAGGTGCTAAAGCAGATCCCTTTGGTCCAGGAGTTTAGAACAGTTAAGTGGCTAATATTCAATCAATATTTTGGCAAGCAATTATTGATAGTTGATTATATTTAAGTTCTTATTTTGCAAATATATTTATGAGGAAAAATTTGCATTCCTATGGATTCCTTTTGATTTCCACATTTGTTAATGCACATTCTGGTTTTGATGTATGGCAAAGTTTCCAGAGCAGGAATGAGAATAGCTAGGTAAGAAATGAGAATTCAAAAAGTATTTGAGTCAGCTTACACTTTCTTTTTTGAAAATCTTCACTAATTGTCTTCTACAGAATTTATTCATTTGGTTTAAGTATTGCTGTTTCCTCCTTGTGAAGATTGTCAATTATAGAGTAGTAAATAAATATTTGCATTCTTTTCTAAATCTGAAGCTATCATAAGTAGACACTATTTTACTAGATGCTTTTAAGTTTGTTTTTTTAATTATATACATAATTGCTATAACCTTGATGAATAATTTTTTTTCTTCAAATAAAAAAAAAGCATCCTTATGTTAAAACAATAGATATAGTTCTTCAATACCGTCTTATCCTAGGTTTAGTGAATGCTCATGGTACATTTTTCTAAGTCTTGCTTCAAATCGTTGCCATTGATAATTCGAGGGTATACTTATGTTGCATATTATAATATTTTTACTTCTTTACCTCTCTTCATTCTCTCCCATTTTTTAAACTTCACAGCATCCTTTTTTTTTTTTCTGTATATTATACATTTTCCACCATGTAGACAGAAAATGGGGCTGCAACCTGATAATTCATTTTTAGCTACTTAATTTGTTCCACCGTTCATGATATTTATGTTTGTGACATTTCTGGATCATAGATGCGTTATTATGGGAGCATTTTTTAAGAGAATCTCCATGCTTTAAACCTTTAAGAATCCATTTCATATTTTCAAGTTCAATTTTTAAGTCAACTCACCATTTGTTAAAGCAGTTCAATTTAAGATAGGTTCAAAATTCAAACCTCTGCACATTGGTTCCACTTCAGCATGCCAAAGAGACCTAATCCTCACAAAAATGCTATTTGATCCCAGGAAGAAAGAAAGATAATGGATTGACCCTCTACATGAAACCATAAAACAGAATTCTGGGTTTCTGCCATTCAAATGAATAGAAACCGGCAGCAATTCTAACACCTTTCCAGTTTCAATTTTATTGCATCTGCAGGCATCATGCTGGAATGGTAAACATTTTAATGGTCAGGCCCTGTCCACTTATACCATTACTATTTCCCTATTATCTTCTATTTTTCGTGTGAAACGGAAACGAAAAGGTGTCAGATTATTGCAAATGAAATGAATGGAGATGCCATTTGCATTCAGTTCAGTTGAAGCAAATCCCCTTCTTTCCCATTTCTTTGTTGTCCTTCAGAGAGATCTCTTACAGCTTCTGAAAATCCGTGAGCCAGGCACTATATTTAGATAATGCTGCTGAAACCCCGTGCATCAGTCTGTCACCAATGTGATAATGCTAAACCTGTCTCTATAGAGCCCATCATTTCTTTTTAAATCTAATTGATTCAGATTAATAGAAAGATTTCAGCTACACATGCTCTGAAAAGCTTATGTTTTTTTTTAAATAAGGATGACTCTCCAAAGAATCCAGAGCACAGAAAACCCATATAAAAGCTGATCAGCTTATATACTTGTACCTTTTCTTTAAAATAAGCTTAGCTGAGGCACTGTCTTGTGTTGTCCTTATTAGAGATGAATGTACATTTTTCCATTTCTTTGGCTGAGATACAAGTTGTGAGTGTCGAGTCATATTTAATTGTTAAGCATGCAATGCATAGCATTCTGAATGTACCCTTCCTTCAGGCTGCACTGGGTTTGAAATGTTCCCTTCACTGGTCTATCTGTCTCCCATGCTAGAACTTCGCTCTGGTTTTGCTCCTGTGTTCCTCTTAAGTTTGGGTAAGTGAGCGGTTTCTTTAAAAACAGAGTTCTCTGTTCAGAGAACAGGAGTGTTTGGAGTAAACTGTCATGCCTGAGGATTTCTTGTGCAGAGATGCCTCCTTGGGGGACATGAAAGGAGACCCCAGATATGGCTGATCCTCAGGCCTAGAGGTGAAGGAGAAATAACCAAGAGATAGATTACTGAGGTGAGGAGACTATAGCATTGACTGCGTTATCTCAAGAACCAGTCAGCTAGACTGAGGAATTCAGCTTTGCATTTAGAGTCAGCATTTTAAGCTCAGATGTTTTTTTGGGGAAAAGAAGTGTATTTTTCAACCCAATACTGTTCATTGCCCCAAACAGGTAGCACCTGAAATGACTTGTTGCCAGAGGATATAAAAGGAACTCGTGTGATTAAGTGGGGATGTGTAGCCTGTAGTCCTGGTTCCATAGCCATGGCTGTAGGCCTGTTCTGCAACACTGAGTCCCTGCCAAAAAAATAAATGATATTGCTAATTGTAACACGCAAAGAATAACTGAGGATTAATTCTGCTGTGTTTACTTTCTTACCGTGGTCCTGTGGAGATGGGGCGACTTAATAGTATTTTCTTCTGTATTCCACATAGGAGCACAAAAAAAAATACTAATCAGAAAAAGTTCAGTAGAACCATAAAATTAATTAAATTCTGGTAAAAACAGCAGCCCCAGAAGATGACATCCAAATTGCCACAGATCAGTAGTTCATACATTTTCATGTTAATGTGTTTTGACAAATATAAGTTTTTATAGTTTTCAGACAGAGTTTAAAATTGTTTCCAGACAGCTTTATGAGACAGTAGCATGTGCTCCTCTCCAAGTAAAACCTTTTTCCTCCATCTGTGATTTCAGAAGGGCTACCACTATGGACCTGAGAGTCTGAGACAGTCTTTTCTGATTTCACAGAGAGACTGACAATCTCAGAGAGCAAGGTTTTAACCAGAGAAAAGAGATAACTTACAGTGAGGAACCTGAGCAGTTTTTAAAATATTCTAGTTGATGCCCTTAGTTTGTATGATTCAGTTTCAGGTGGTCCTGCAAAGACAGTCCTGGAAACAGTGTGTTCTGGGGGGGCCCATCAGCCTAAGAGCTGGAGAAGGTTGTGGATGCAACTATTCCAGCATGAATTTTAACAGTTTATGTAAGGCACTGACTCAGGATAAAACCAAAATACTCTTATGATGTATGCCTTGATACACAAAGAGACAGTGTAGCTGTGTGTTTGGAATTACATGTACAGCCTATCCTTTGTACACGAAACTCTGAATATAACATGTTTTATGGTATTCTAGAGGCATGCATTTTGTACCTTGGCAAAATTCCTGAATGTGTGATAGAAAGGAAGGCACAGATCCATGTAAAGGTTCTTTATTAACCAGGTTCCAGCCCAGTGGTAAGCTCTCCACATTTCCTTGTGGTATATATACTAAGCCTTCTGCAAAAGAGAAGCTTTAGAAAAAAATCACATTATCAGCCTGAGAAGCAGCCTTTATTGTTTTACAAACATGGAAAAGTCCCAATTCACAGCAAATTTCATACCATTTGGAAACTAACCATAGTTTCAAGCCAGACTATTCCATCTGAAATCCTCCAAGGCTGTTATAGTTCTGATATGAATTTAGATTCAAATGTTGTGACTGGCTCATATGAAATTAAATACAAGTATGGATCCAAGCACTCGTAGGTTTGCCAAATTATCAAGGTTTGGTTTGAAATATCTAGTTCAATCTTTATTCTTAAGTTGACCTTTTCTCTTAACCAAAACTGTCTTTCTCACATATGGTAAGACTAAAAGAGTGTAGTAGAAAAGAATTTTCCAACCACCTTCCATATAATATCTTATGACCCTGGGTTTGCCATTTTTAAATTACATGAACAATTTCTCCCAATTTTGTGCAGTTAGAATCACATTTTTAATCAATCAGCTTGCAGAAGGATGATCATTTTTATGTCACTATGCACTCACTTTAGTTACTAAAGGTGGTTATTTATTAACTTAAGGCTGCAATTATTACTCACAAAGTAAAAAATTAAGGTTTATCCTCTTCAGCTTTTACAGGAGGAACATCCAAAAAGGCACACTGGGAGGGGTGGTGGTGGTGGTATAGGAAAGAGCTTGAATTACTTAAAAATTCTTCCTTCAAAGAAGTTCTTGTGTTTGTACCATGTGGATGGTGAAAAGATTTTTTCTCCTTGTTCCCTAGTGATTGCAGAGAATTTGCTATCTACCCAGATCACATATTCTTGTTCCAAGAAATTAGTTCACATTAAATCTCCACCAGGTTTCTCTGATGTTTATGGACATTTTCTGTATTCCTTTTCCTATTTTTTCCCAAGTTTGTTCTGCCCCTTCTTCAGTAAGAAGTAGTCACTATCCATGTTAGATAAATTGGCTATCTGTGGTGGAATCCTCAAGCTGGCTCATGGCTAAACATCCTTATGCTGAAGGTTTAAAAATAATTTTCATCCCATCTACAGTCCCTCCTAATTTTTATTTTTGCTCTACTTTTGATGAACCAGGGTGGTACAGTTGTGCTGATTACAAGGTAGGGAAATTACTGTCACAAGATGTGGTACAGGTATTGATGTTGGAAAAGGAACAGAAAAATTCAGAGTTTTATGTTCATCATTGATTCCTAAATATGACTATTTAAATGCAATGTCCAGATCTGGAAGTAATTAGTGTCTTTGCAGTCATGTAAAAAAGTCATGTAGGAGCACCTTGGAAACATCAGCAAAGCCTCCCCATTATCTTCCTTCGTCCTTCTTAAATCCATAGTTAGGAAATGAAATTCTGTCTTTTCAGGCTGTTGTCCTCATAGTTTTTTGTTATTTCCTTGTGCTTCATGTGCATCTATGTCTTTTATTTTACTTAAATTGTAAAGCTTTTACTGTTACAGTCACTTTCATATTTTCTGCTTTTCAGAGCAGGAGTAGTGTCTAAGCCTCTAGTACACTGTTATGATAACAGTAACTAAACAGCAGCAGCAGCACTGAATTGCCTAATATAGAAAAGGATCTGTGTACTGACTATTGAATGGGAAGGTCAGAACATAAAGTTTCTCTTGTCTAATGCTCCTGACAGAAGCTCAACATTCAGCAGGAGTTTTGTTTTGTTTGGGTGCAAGGGATGCAACTTTTTATTGGTTTCTTTCCATGTCGCTTCAGAGGCTGTGTCAGGAGGGAAGATGGAGGTTGTAGAAGGATCAAGAACAGCAGTGAAGGAGCAGGAACAGCACTGTTAGCTTTAGAAGGAGTGCAGGGACATTTTTTCTAGGCATCTAGAGGCTCTTGTGTGCATATAGTTGCAATCTGTAAAGTTAAAGTTGCAGCTGGAAGTTAAAAGTTGCTTCTGGAAGAACAATTAAAAAGATAGAATCAGCAGGGATTGCTTTTAAATCCTCTATTTCCTTATTCAGGAGTTCAGAGTTTTCCCATTTACAAAGTTTCTTATTGTAGCCTATTAATTTGCAATTTAAACTATCAGCAAAAATGTACCACAAGTTACTTTCTCCTATACACATAATGCATACACAGCCTTCTCTAGGAAACAAGGACTGCAGGGGTTGTGTACAATTTTTGTTCTGTTTGTTGCATAATGCAGAAAATCCTGGTAATCTAAAACCTAAGCACTTTTGTGAACCACCCTTCCTGGAGAGAAACATTTTATGTGTTTCAGTAATAGGCAGAAAATAAGTTTATAAAGTAACCAAAGATACAATCATAATTTCAGAGCAAATCCTGACAAAGGTCCTGAATAGAGCATTCTGTGCTCTCCAGCAAGTGCCATTTTCCTTGCTATCTTGTTTGCACTTACAGTTGCTTTCTGTGTACATGACAATAGGGCCTGCAATTGAAAAGCAGACTGCAAGACAGGCATGACCAATAACACTTCGCTGCTTTACCGATTCTTTAATAAAATTGGGAAAATCAATTCAATTTCTAGCTTTTCTCCAAGAAGTGTTGCCCAACAAGATAGAGAATGATGAATGTTGATCTCTTAAAACCACTAAAGTATAAAGCATTACAAAAGGGTTTTTTTAATACAACAGTGTGATAAAGCAGGCTTCTGTTGATGAATCACAGTGATGTGGCTGTCCTAATGCTTATCTAAAACTGTGAAAAATGAAGTCATTAGTAAAAATAAAATGCAAATATTACTGAATGCCGGAACATCTTTCTTCCCATGTTTCAGGTTGGATTTTCAACTCCCTGTGTGACATTTACATGCACCAAGATGAAAATAAGATGCATAAACTTAGTTTCTCCCCATATCTCAGTAAAAATTAGTGAACCAAGAGAGTTGAAATGCCACCTGCTATTAAACCAAATCTACCTGACAGGATAAAAGAGAAACCAGGACACATGAGTATCATATACAAGCATGAAAAGAACATTGTAGTTACAATCCATACAATTCTGTCTTTGAATACCTAAGGATGAAACAAGGAAATGAAAAGGCAGAGAACTTGCTGCCCCAATGCCAGCCAAAGACTAATATCACAGTATCTCACAAATACTGAAGTTAGGATAACAAGATGAAGGATACTAATTCAACAAGTTATGCCCAGGTCCACAAGCCTGTATTCAAATCCTACTTACGGCCTCAATCTGTCCTTGACAATTTCTGGTTATTTCAGGATTAGTCCTGGGATGCAGCTTCTCTTCTGGTTTTATAGGCAGCAAACTGTTCCTCTCTCCTGGTAGAAGAGGATGGGGAAAAAGAGCTGTGGACTCACGCTCTGGAGTTTTCCTTCTCTTCACTCCTCTGAAGGAGGTTCCCTCATCAAATGAATCATGTTGCTGTTAACTTTCCTCTGAGCAGGAGCTACAGACAGGGCAGTTTGTCATTGCCTGGAGATGTGTGTACCTACAATTGGTCAACATAGTCCCTTCTTAAGAATATGTTTAGATTATTTTTCCTCTTAGTATTAGTCTGGTTAGAGCTTAATATAGTCTGATCTCATCTCAGACCATAGAAATGCCTTTATGCTTCCACCTTGCATGAAGCCTTCAGGCATTACAAGCTTCTGTCCAGAACAAAACCCTGAAGTGTTGTCATCAGTGCAGATATTATGGGAGTAGCACATTCCTCTTTTGTTTTCTGTCTCATATGATATCAAATTTTAAGATGAAGTTTTGATCTTTTACTTTTGATCTTAGGTTATCTTTTGGCATTTTGGCTTATCAAAAAGTAGTTTATCAAAAGCTTAAAGAGAATGGTCAACAACTGCCTTGCCAAGCCACCACATCTGTTTAAGTCTTGATAATGGACTGGGTATGTGCAGAAGGTGTATTTCTTTGATGTGATGTAGCTAAATAGCAAGTTGAACACTAGGGTGGGAAGGTATACTAAAAACAGATCCAAATAATTAAGTCCAAAGCAGGCTACCAAAAGAACACACTTCACCGCTCATGTTTCTTTGTTCTGAAACAGGAGAAAATAAAAAGTAGGATAGATGGAAATCACATTAATATATGTTGCAGGGGGATGCTCAGGTAACAATATTTGTAATTATAATATTCATAAACAAAAGTCTGCACGTCTGAAAAATAGAAAATAATGCATAAGTCTCTTCTTGTTTGAGAATTTTTTGTCTTAGTGGGAGAAAAATATGTACTAGGCATTCAGAGAATTAAGATTTTGGTTTTCTTCATTGGAAGTTAATTTAGATCTGTTGCTTAGTTGTACAATTCATACAGTTCCTAACAGAGTGTAGTGGTTCTGAAGAATATCTTGGTTAGAGCACTGTTTCCCAATATAGGACAGCATGAGTGCGACTACCTATGTCACTCAGTATGTTTGTATAGTGTAGTGGGATGAGTTTAGCACTGCCAGTTTTTCAGGCACAAAGATGCTGGTGGGTTCTTGAATACCCCTAACTATGTTGAAGACTAGGGTGGAAATTGTAAATGGATCATAGGATATATGGTTGCCTGGGTTTCACCCCAGCTGGCAACCAAGGCCCAGGCAGTGTTTGCTCACTCCTGCCCCAGCAGGACCAGGGACAGAATCAGAAGGGTAAAAGGTAGAAAACTCATGGCTTGAGATAAAGACAATTCAATAGGGAGAGCAGAAGACACATACAGAAGCAAAGCAAACCAAGGCATTAATTCAGTGCTTCCCATGGGCAGGCAGGTGTTCAGCCATTCCAGGAGAGCAGGGCCCCATCACTGTAACTTGGGAAGACAAAACCATCACTCCAAATGTTCCCCCTTCCTCCTTCTTTCCCCAGTTTATATACTGAGATACAATGATGTCCCATGGTCTGGAATATCCCTTTGGTCAGTTGGGGTCACCTGTCCTGGCTGTGTCCCCTCCCACCCTCCCAAGCACCCCCAACTTCCTCACCAGTGTGGCAGCACAAAGAGCAGAAAAGGCCTTGGCTCTGTGTGATCCCTGCTCAGCAATAACAAAAACATCTCTGTGTCATCAACCCTGTGTTCAGCACAAATCCAAAACACAGCCCCATGGCAGCCACTGGGAAGGAAGTCAACTCTGCCCAGCCAAACCCAGCTGAATAGTTCAGATTGGAAGAAACCTCAGGAGGTCTCTTGTAGTTCCCCAGAGCAGAATAAACTCAGAAATCGGGCCAGGTTGTTCAGGGGTTTAACCAGAGAGATCTTGAAAGCTCTGAGGGTGGAGACAACCTCTCTGGGCAACAAGGTAAGGTTATCCTGGAAGGAACATTTGTTTTCCAAATTTGATCCATCTGAACAGTCTTAAATTTAACATTTATTTTGTCTTTTCTGTTTTACCAAATTTCTGTTTTTGAAAAGTGACAATTATTTCCTTAGCACTTCTTAGTTAAAACAGGTTGATATGAAAAAAAAAAAACCAACCCAAAACCTGCTAAGAACAAAAAATTGGAAAAATTTAATTAGGAATGGATGTAGTGGCTTTCCTTTCCAGTGGCTATGAACTGCAACAACGTCTTTCTGTCCTTGGATGTTATTATGAGATGTGAGAACGACGGGTCAATCCTGATTGACGGAGACGAGAGATCTCTGGAGTCAAGCCTAGTTTTGAAGCATGCAGTTTATTGTATAGGGCGTGGGTGAAAGGGCCCTGCTTCGAGCTGCCAGCCACAGCTCGGAGCAGGTGTGAGAGAGAGAGAAGAGAGTGAAGAAGAGAAAGAGCAAGAGAGCGAAATTCCCGTTACAGTACATTAAATCTTCTTCTATACTGAATATTCTAATTTACACCAACCAATCTAGTACAAGATACAAATCCTATAGCATTTATATACAGCCTATAAGAATCACTACATTAGCATACAGTGTTACATTTTAAACTCTAAAAACTACTCTTTGGACCCCTCCTGCCAAGCTGTCAGGGTCTGCTCTGACCCTTAGACTTTCGGTGAGGAGAAGGGCATTGTTTCATCAAGGGGGATTTACTTTCAGCTGACCATACCATTGTTTTTCAGTAGTTCAGTAACTAAAGCTTGGCATCTTAGATATTGAAACTTGCCTTCAACTCTATTTCACTAATATGTTTCATATTCTCTACAAATAAGCAGTCATATTTATAAGGTTTTCCTGTTTCATCCTCCCCAACAATGAGACCAGTCTGGAACCTAGTGAAATTTAGGGGACTTGGCCCCTGAATGAAAATACAAAGATATAAAATATCTTTCCAAAAAGATAATTTGATTTGATTTGCCAGACTAACCTTCACATGATATGAGTGAATAGAAAAATACAATTTCTTATAAGAAAATTAATTTGAAATCAAATATTATTTAACTACAGGGAAACAAGAAGCCTCTTCACCATTCATAATGTGAATATTATTCACATTAATGTTTACCATAATGTTCTTTTGTCTGAAAGATCATCAATACAACATTATTAGTCCTGTTAATGATGATTATTACCTTATTCCATAATTGAATTGTTATTAATTCAAACAGTGTAAGTTATATTCCTGTGTGAAATGTAAAAATAGAGAAATTAAGTAAGTATATGGAAATATGACTAAAGGAACAGGATTTTCTTATAAAATATGTTAATAAATTCTCTCAAACATCAGTGGCTGTTAGAAAATCTTGAAGTAACCAATGACCACCTATCTAGAATATGCATACATTTTATCAGAGCGAGGAAGGATTTTGCAGCTTAGATGATCCATCAAACAAACAGTGCAGAGCTAGAATGGTACAAGTTTGTCATCCAAAGATCAAATTTGTGATAGAAAGCTACATATATGCATCATTTCGTTCACTGCATTCAAACTCCATTTGATGAGACTGACATACAGCCCACATCACTGGCTTTTCCTGAATTGCATTGTCTTTCCAAAGCCATGAGATTGATTACTAATGCACACACAGGACTGTGGTCATCAGAGCACAAATGAGAAAACAGAAAAATATTATCAAGCATAGTAGAATCTGTAAAGTTTTATCTATAATATGCGTATAAGCAAAGACAGAAGGGTGAATGAGGTTCTAGAGTTCCAAACTTTGGCTTTTGACTTCTGGCAACAAATGAGAAGTCCTGAAGTTTAACCACTGATAAAAAGTATTTGCATGCTTGGTGAATACATTAAGTGAATTGTAACAAAATTGTTTTCTTTCTCTCATACTATTTGTTCCACTGAAGGGCTTTTTAAATGCAGAAAGGGGAGGTGCTTTTAATATAGGGATAGTGCCAATTGCAAGCTCTTTGGTGGAGAATATCTTTCTGTGTTTAATATGAACTGGTTTTACATTATTGAATTTATATAGGACACAGAGCACAGATTGCTCAGTACAAAGATCTTGTTTCTCCTTGCATGGAGAGGAGATCAGGGCAGAGAGAAAACACAATCACTGGGAAATGTCCCATCTCTATATAATATATCTTTTTAACACCAGGGAGTCACAGTAGTTGAAGTAATTAGATAAGGCTTTGTTCCTTTCACCTAAAGGAGAAGCCACGTGGTGGTGAAATATAAAAGAAAATTGCTAGACCACATGTATTGCAGTTCTCTATTTCCACTGTGTTGTTTTCTTCAGTAAAATGCTTACTCCAGAATATCAGCATCTACAACAAGGAACATTTCTACGTTGTTAGGTCAAAATTAGGGGTGTGCTTTTGAACTTAAGCACATACCATTTCTGGCAAGTATGTAGGCTGCTTCAAAATGGACTTAAGTAAGAAAATATGTGGATATATGCTGCTTCCTCTAGGCAGATTCTGCCAGTTTTCAAAGCAAAAATCAAAATTCCTAGACTGAGGATTGATTTGCACAAAGATATTTTTTGCAGCAAATCAGTTTTTATGAGTTCATAAAAAGTCCATGAAAATCAAAGCAATCATTTTAAAAATAAGTCAATTATGAATCAAATAGGATTTTTCACAACTCATATTGTTACATTGAAAACAACAGGAAGAGAAATGAAAAAACCAAAAACACAGGAATTGGGTGATACTATCTTGTGTGTTACAGCTTCATCAGTGTTACAATCTGGTTATTAAAAATCTGAGAGATACCCCTGATCGAATTAAGGTGCAAATGAGATCATATGCTGAAGTCAATTGTACGGATTTTATTTAACAATAAATGTGAGGAAATGAGTGAGAAAGAGAGTGACAGATGAAGTAGAAAATACCACCACTCCATGGATGCTGATGGCATCCTGTTGATACTCTTCTTCTGGTGTATTTGGTGGATAGGATCCCAGAAAACACGGCAACCGATGGATTAATATGCAATTTGGCTGGGTGGGGAGGCCCAGGTGCCTCCCTGGCAGGGACAAGTCCGGGCTGGGCTGCATGGGAAGGAGCCAAGGGCAGCAGGACAAGGGAGGTGATTGTGTGAGGCTTGTTTGGTGTGAGGCTTTTTTGGTGTGAGGCTTGGTTTTTTTTGTTGTTTTTTTTTTAGGATGGATTGTATGCATCCTGGTCCAGCAGTATGTAGCGGGGTCCCGACCAGCCCTACTCCTGGGGCTGTGGTGCCAGGCAGGGGCAGCGGAGCAGGCTGCGCAGGGCCCGCAGCGCCCGCCTGAGGCGGGAGGGGCGTTTGTGGCGGGGGCCCCGCTGCTGGCTGAGGGTGCCGGCCTCTGGCACCTGCTCCTGGAGGGCACGGGTGGTTCTGTGCCCTCTGTGAGCCGGGACTTCCACCTGGGGAGGCGAGGCACGGAGCAGCCCCCAGGGGCACGGCTCAGCGGCCCCGTCCTCGACCCAGGCCAGGCGAGGGGCAGGCAGGAGGAAGCTGTCAGCCACTCTTCGCTCTCTGTCTTCTTCACAGAGCTCGATGGTGCTGATGTTATCCCATTCGTCTTCCTCGGGAAGGAAGGCGTTGGCCCAGACGCTCTGTTCCCAGCTGTCCTGCACGAGGTCTGGGTGACTGTCGTTTTCCCAGTTGGACAGCCGGGATGGTCTCGTTCCATTGCTTCCAGACCCCTCCTCTGCAAAAGAGTCTTGCTCTGGAGAAAGGTCTGGGCCAACGCACTCCTCCCAATCTGATACTTCTTCATAGCTGGTGACATCACTATGGGACAGCTGATGTTCGCTGGACTCTTCCCAGTCTGAGAGATTTTGGGAGCTACCAACTTGGCCTTGGGAAAGGCCTTGCTCTGTACATTCTTCCCAGTCTGAAACTTCTTGGTAGCTCCCAACATCACTCTGGGAGAGCTCTTCCTCAGTGCATTCATCCCAGACAGAGAGCTTGTGGTAGCTGCCAGCTTCCTCTAGAGAGAGCCCCTGCTGACCTGGGGCTTCCTCATGGGACCCTTCCTGGTAGCTGCTGGTTTCTGTTTGTGACAGGTCCTGCTCAATGCAGACTTCCCCTTGGGTCTCTTCCATGTACATGCTGGGTTCTGCTGGGGACAGCTCCTGCTCAATGCAGGCTTCCCCTTCGGATTCTTCGTGGTAGCTACCAGGTTTTTCTAGGAAGACCTTCTGCTCAATGCAGGTTACTTCTTGAAACACTTCCTCGTAATTACCGGCATCTCCAGGGTACAGCTCCTGCTCAATGCAGGATTCCTCTTCAGACCCTTCCTGGTTGCTGCTGGGTTCTGCTGGGGGCAGCTCCTGCTCAATGCAGGATTCCCCTTGGGTCTCTTCCATGTAGCTGCTGGATTCTGCTGGGGGCACCTCCTCCTCAATGCAGGCTTCCCCACTGGACCCTTCCTGGTAGATGCTGGTTTCTGCTAGGGACACCTCCTGCTCAATGCAGGCTTCCCCTTCGGTTTCTTCCATGTAGATGCTGGTTTGTGCCAGGGGCAGCTCCTGCTCAATGCAGGCTTCCCCTTGGATCTCTTCCTGGTAGCTGCTGGTTTCTGCTAGGGGCAGCTCCTGCTCAGTGCAGGATTCCCCTTCAGGCTCATTGTGGTAGCTACCTGCTTCTTTTAGGGAGGGCTCCTGTTCAATGCCGGCTTCCCTTTGAGACTCTTCTTGGTAGCAGTTGGTTTCTACTAGGGACAGCTCCTGCTCAATGCAGGCTTCCCCTTGGGTCTCTTCCATGTCGCTGCTGGTGTCTTTGGGGGGCAGCTCCTGCTCAATGCAGGATTCCCCTTCAGACTCATCGTCATAGCTACCTGCTTCTTTTAGGGAGAGCTCCTGCTCAATGCAGGCTTCCCCTTGGGACCCTTCCTGGTCACTGCTGGTTTCTGCTGGGGCCATCTCCTGCTCAATGCAGGATTCAACTTGGGACTCTTCTGGGTAGTAGCTGGTTTCTGCTGGGGCCATCTCCTGCTCAATACAGGATTCCACTTGGGACCCTTCCTGGTTGCTGCTGGTTTCTGCTGGAGCCATCTCCTGCTCAATACAGGATTCCACTTGGGTTTCTTCTATGTCGCTGCTGGTGTCTTTGGGGGGCAGCTCCTGCTCAATGCAGGCTTCCCCTTCGGATTCTTCGTGGTAGCTACCAGGTTTTTCTAGGAAGACCTTCTGCTCAATGCAGGTTACTTCTTGAAACACTTCTTCATAATTACCAGCACCTCCAGGGTACAGCTCCTTCTCAATGCAGGCTTCCTCTTCAGACCCTTCCTGGTGGCTGCTGGTTTCTTCTGGGAGGAGCTCCTGCTCAATGCAGGATTCCACTTGGGTCTCTTCCTCGTAGGTGCTGGCTTTTGATGGGGACAGCTCCTGCTCAATGCAGGATTCCACTTGGGACCCTTCCTGGTACCTGCTGGTTTCTGCTGGAGCCATCTCCTGCTCAATGCAGGATTCCACTTGGGACTCTTCTTGGTAGTAGTTGGTTTCTGCTGGAGCCATCTCCTGCTCAATGCAGGATTCCACTTGGGACTCTTCTTGGTAGTAGTTGGTTTCTTCTGGAGCCATCTCCTGCTCAGTGCAGGATTCCACTTGGGACTCTTCTTGGTAGTAGTTGGTTTCTGCTGGAGCCATCTCCTGCTCAATGCAGGATTCCACTTGGGACCCTTCCTGGTCGCTGCTGGTTTCTGCTGGAGCCATCTCCTGCTCAATGCAGGATTCCACTTGGGTGTCTTCCATGTAGATGTTGATTTCTGCTAGGGGCAACTGCTGCTCAATGCAGGCTTCCCCTTTGGTCTCTTCCTGGTCACTGCTGGATTCTGCTGGGGACAGCTCCTGCCCAATGCAGAATTTCCCTTGGGACACTTCCTTAGAGCTGCCATTTTCTTCTGGGGAGAGCTCCTGTTCAGTGCAGGCTTCCACTTGGGAACCATCTTGGTGTTTACCCATTTCTCCTTGGGGCATCTCTGCATCTTCATCAGTGTCCCCCTGGGAAAGCTGAAGCTCCCCAGCCAAGGCCCCCTCCTGGCTCTCTTCCTCTGCCAGGACTGATTTCCTGTCTGCCTCCTGCTGCTGCTCACTGAGCGCCTGGGCTGCCAGTGGGCTGGGCGAGGGGCTGCGGGGGCAGCAGGGGCTGTGCGGGGCAGAGGTCGGGCTCTCTTCCCGTTCTCCTGCAGCTGCTGCTTCCAGTTCTGCAGCCGTGCTCTGCTCCAGGTGCCCCTGTTCTTCTGGCTGCTGGTCAGGTGTCTGGACCTCAAGCACAGCCTGGAGCAGCACCTCAGAGCTGCTGTGCCCCGCTAAGCCCAGCAGAGGCTGGCTGCAGCCTGGCGGGCTGCATGCGGCAGGGACTGGGCTCTCTGTCCCTGCCCTTGGCACCTCCTCACTGCCAGCAGGAGAACCTGGTGCCTTTCCCACCTCGGGAGCCAAAGGCTCGGGGGGCTCCTCCTCCTCCTCAGCGGCTCCAGCTGCAGCAGCTGCCAGCTTGTCCTCGGTGGGGCTCTGTGGGGCAGGAGAGGCGCTGGGCAGCTCAGGGGCTGCCTCTCCTGCCACCTGGGTGCCCACGCTGCTGGGAGAGCCGGGCCCCTGCTGGGCACAAGTCTGGGCATCCTCATCCTTCTCTGGCTTCATGGGCTTGTCCCAGCTCTTGTAAGTGATGCCTTCTGCCCACTGAGACAGCTCCTGGCTGCTGACACTTTCTTCCCACGGAGCCAGCTTTTGGAGACTGTTGTCTTCTCCTTGGCATATGTTGTTGTTGCTCTTGTCTCCCACTTGGGACAGCTCTGGCTCTCTCTCATCTCCTTGCCACTGGTACATGTGCAGATGACCTTGCACATCTTCCTCCAAAGGAGAGAGTTCCTGGTCTCTCTCCGCTTCCCACTGGGACAGCTCTTGGTATGTCAGATCTTCTTCCCACTGGGACAGTTCCTGGTAGGTGTCATCTTCTTTGTCTTGCTGCTGGTAAAAGTCTTGAACTGTCATCTCTTCCCAAAGACAAAGCTTCTTGGTGGTAACATCTCCACACTGGGAGAGCTCTCGATCCATGTCGTATTCCCAGTCTCCCTCCATTTTGGCCAAGGGCCCCTCCTGCTCAGTGTCCAACAGGGACAGGCCTGAGCTGCCACCTGCCGGCGGCCACTGCCCGCTGAGGGCCTGCTCTGCCAGCCAGCGGGGCGAGGGGCTGAGGGCCTGGGAGCTGGGGTTCACCTTGTCCTGCTCTGTGTCTGACCTCCTGCAACGCAGAGGGGGATCCCGGGAGCTGCTTCCTCCTGAGCAAGCGGTCTCCTGGGACTGGGCAACGCAGGGCCCCACGCCCCTTATATACCCCTCTGCAGGGCGTGGCTCTGCCATGTCACAGGGCCCCTGGACACCACAGGGTTCCAGCGTTGCCCAGGGCCCTGACGGAATGCTCCTGTGTCACAAAGGGCCTCGCCGGGCACCCCCTCAGCAGCCAAAGCCCCTGGAAGTGGCACGGAGCCCCAGGAGGGGTGGGCTTCAAGCCCCTTGTTATGATCTGGTTATTCAAATGATCAGAAATGCCTCTGCCCGAATTAGGGTGCAAATGTGAGACCATAGGCCAAAGTCAATAGTATGGGTTTAATTCAACAGGAAATGAAAGACAGAGAGAGAGAGAGAAAGAGAAATAAATAGTAAAGAGGAGGGGAAGAGAAGGAGAGTGACAGAGACAGATGAAGTAGAAAACCTCCCCACTCTGTGGATCCCAATGGCATCCCATGGTTGCTCTGCCTCAGATCTTCTTGGTGCTGAGGGCCCCTCACAAACCCTGAGTTCAGAGGGTTGATGCACAACCCTTGGGCCAGGAGGGAAGGCCCAGGTCCCTCCCCTGGCAGGGACAAGTCTGACACAGTCCCTTGCAGCAGGCTCTGGATGTGTGCCAGCCCTTTGCATCACCAGCAGTGCTCTGCTGCAAGGCCTCAGCAAGGAGCCTGGGCAGCGCTTTGGGGCTCCTGGATGGATGATGGCACCTCCTCAGCTGCCCCTCATGGCAAGGTCCCGTGGGTGTGGCCTTGCCGGGGTGGGGATTTTCCAGCTGAGCCAGTCTGTGTGAGGGAGGATGGGTGTTCAGTGCCTGTGAGCAGAGGTGACAGCACAGGCCCAGAACTCTCCTCCTCCCTTCCTGGCTGTGGGCAGTGTGTGCAAAGGTGGCCTCAGCAGAGGAGCCTGGGGGCTCTGGCCTCCCCTGCCCAGCCTGGCCCAAGCCGATTTTCAGGACAGCTGCTGGCTTTGGCTTTCTTGTGGATCCATTCTCCTGCCTTAGTCTTGTTTCCTTGTCCCTGGACCAGAGGTAATTGAGCAGTAGTGTCACCTTGATGGTATCTCAGGTTGTGTCAGGCAGCTCAAGTCCCAGGCCCAAGCTGCAGTCAGGGGAAGGAGGGCTGGGCTTGGGTGGTCTCAGCCTCTTTCTTGAGTTTTGCCATCCTGGGCAAACCTCCTTGCCAGCAGTGTTTAGGCCATGACCCCAGGCATGTCCGTCCCTGGCAGGGCTGCTGTGCCCAGAGCCCCTGTGAGGCGCCGTGGCACTGGCAGAGAGCCCCAGCCCCGGCGTGCCCAGGCCCGGCTTTGCAGGGTGGGCTCTGCGGGCCGTGAGGAATGGGCGGGATGGACGCAGCCAGGGAGCTGTGCTCGGTGGCTCCAGGTGCAGGTGGAGGCCGGGGATGAGGGGTGTCCCTCAGGGAGGGCTCTGCCTTGGCCCCGGGGCCCTGGAAGGGCTTTGCCAATGCCGCAGAGAGTGGCTGGAGCTCCCCCTCAGCACGGGGTTTGAGGGGACAGGGAGCTGAGCGGGGCAGGGGCTGAGGAGAAGCCCTTGGGGTGTGCATGGAGGAGAAGCTCGGCGTGAGGCGGCAGTGTGTGCTGCCAGCCCAGAAAGCCGGGCCTGGGCTGGGCTGCATGGGAAGGAGCCAAGGGCAGCAGGACAAGGGAGGTGATTGTGGCCCTCTAGCCCAATTTTTTGAGACCCCACCTGCAGCGCTCCATGGGTGTGTGGGGTCCCCAGCATAAGAAGGACATGGACCTGCCAGAATGAGTTCAGGGGAGAGCGATGGGGATGCTGCAAGGGCTGGAGCAGCTGTGCTATGGAGACAGGCTGGGCAGAGAAAGTGTTCCAGTTGGCTTAGGGAGAGATGCCTGTGCCCAAATTGAGGCGTAAATGCCACGATAAGATGGCAACATCCAGATTTTATTTCACATGGATTTCATTTCCCAAGAACTGTGAGGGAGAGAGATAGAAAGAAATAGGAGCAAGGACTACTCAGAGAGGGAGAAAGAGTGCGTAAGATCTTCAGATGGAAGTAGCTGATTTTTGAGGTCCTTCCCAACCCAAACTGTACTGTGACTCTAGAGCATGTGTGGATGTGCATTTTCACTTGGTATTAATAACATGATCATCAACATCATTTTATTTTTTAATTTTTATTAGAACTATTTACTACTACTATTCTTCTTCTTTTTCTTCTGCCTCTACTTCTTCTTATATTTACCGCTACTACTATTTCTTCTTCATCCTAGACTTCTTCTTCTTCTTCTTCTAATTCTTATTTGTCTACACTTTCCTGTTCCTATAACTATTTCTTCTTATCTGCTTCTTCTTCTTGCTCTTCTACTTCAACTATTTTTTTCTTCTTTTTTTCTTATTTTATTTACTACGACTACTTCTTCTTCTATATAATTGTATTCCTATTCCTATTCTAATTCCAATTCCAATTCTAATTCTAATTCTAATTCTAATTCTAATTCTAATTCTAATTTTTAAGCTTATTCTTTTGGAGGTTTTGTCTTTATTCCTAGGTCCTCTGTTTCTTTTCAATTCTTATTAATATTCCCACTTCTTTCTAGGTTTTTTACTCTTCTTATTCCTTTTCCTAATTCCTATCCTTATACAATGCTACTGTCTCTTCATCTTCTTTGTTTTCTACTTCTTCTTATTCCTATCCTAATAGTTTTCATTTGTCTTCCTTCTGTCTTTTTTTGTGTCTTCGTTGGTGTGAGGTTTGCTTTTCTCTGTCTTTTTAGGAAGGATGGCATTTCTCCTGGTCCTGCCGTGCTCAGTGGGGTCCCATGCGCCCTACTCCTGGGGCTGTGGCGCCAGGCAGGGGCAGCGGAGCAGGCTGCGCAGGGCCCGCAGCGCCCGCCTGAGGTGAGAGAGGCGTTTCTGGCGGGGGGCCCGCTGCTGGCTGAGGGTGCCGGCCTCTGGCACCTGCTCCTGGAAGGCACGGGTGGCCGTGTGTCCTCTGGGAGCCTGGGCTTCCACCTGGGGAGGCGAGGCACGGAGCGGCCCCAAGGGGCACGGCTCAGCGGCCCCGTCCTCAACCCAAGCCAGGCGAGGGGGAGGCACGAGGAACCCGCCTCCCGCCAAACCTGCCAGTTTCCGCTCTCTGTCCTCGTCTTCAGAGAGCTCGAGGACGCTGATGTTGTCCCACTCGTCCTCTTCTGGCAGGAAGGCCTTGGCCCAGGTGCTCTGCTCCCAGGTGTTCTGCAGGAGGTCTTGGTGACTGTCATTCTCCCAGTTGGACAGCACGGACGGTGTCTTTCCGTGCCTTCCAGAGCCCTTCTCCACAAAAGAATCTTCGTCTCGACAAACCTCTTGGCCAACGCACTCTTCCCAATCCGACACTTCTAGGTAGCTGCCGATATCTCTGTGGGACAACTGATGTTCACTGGATTCTTCCCAGTCAGAGCGATTGTGGCAGCTACCGACTTCCTCTAGGGAGAGCTCCTGCTCAATGCAGGCTTCCCCATGGGACCCTTCCTGGTCGCTGCTGGTTTCTGCTGGGGACAGCTCCTGCTCAATGCAGGATTCCCTATGGGACCCTTCCAGAGAGCTGCCTGTTTCTGCTGGGGACAGCTCCTGCTCAATGCAGGATTTCCCTTGGCACCCTTCCTGAGAGCTGCCTTCTTCTTCTGGGGAGAGCTCCTGTTCAGTGCAGGCTTCCCCTTGGGAACTGTCTGGGTATTTACCCATGAAGGGTCTTGATTTTCAGATCTATTCAGAGTGCACTAGGAGGTGCTGGGGATCAATATCAACTGGGGATTGCTGATATCAATCTAGAAAAAAGAAAAGAAAACGCAACTGGACAAAATGATTCTCTCCTCTTTGTTTTCAATATACTCTATTTACTTTGAACACACTTCTGAAATCTGTCTAATTAACCACAGAAGAACTGAAGACTTGAGTTATTCCCAGTGGCTTATCTTTTTTGGTTGTTTTGAACAAATGTTTATGAACTTTGTCACTGAATTTCTCACCTGAAGAGCTCAAGAAAGAAGAGGCCTCTGGAATAGTAAAATTCATCACAAAATTCCAACGTATCTTAGGATCCATCCTCATCAGGGCAGCAATGAACAGAAATGGGCACAGCTTTCTGGCTGCCCCACCTTTGGCATGGGCCCTGGGCCTGCAGCAGGAACAGCTCCTGAGGGCCACAAGGCCGTGGCTGCTGTGCTGGCCTGGGCAGATGGGATGGCAGCAGGGGCTGCAGAGCTCTCAGCATCTCCTGGAGAGGAGAGCAGGGCACACAGGGAGCCTCCTTTTCCTTTGGCCAGGCACCTTCCCCATGGCTGGGGCTGAGTCCTGTCTGAGCTGCAGCTGCTGCTGTGCCCTTGAGAGGGGCTGAGGCCGTGGGGCCCCTGCCCAGAGCAGCCTGGCCTGAGCAGAGCTGTGGGGCCAATTTTGGCCATGGGTGCCTGGGCAGGAGGGATGGTTCTTTTCCATGGGAATGAATGCTCTGACTCACAATGTTCCAGGGGCACATGAGAAGAGACTCCCAACATGCAGAGGTCAGTTGAGCCAGTCAGGCCAAGCTAACCTGACCTATTACCTTTTCCCTTGGTTCCATGGGACCCCATAGTGTCACTGCCCCATTGCAGTGTCAAAATGCTTTCCTTGGTTGCATGGAGCTGCACAATGACACAATGGCCCCCTTGGTTCCATGAGATCACAGAGTGTCACAATGGTCTCCATGATTCCAGATAGTCCAGCAGTGTCACAGTGGTCCCTTGGATCTATTGGGTTCCTCAGGATCACAATGGCCCCTTGGCTGCATGAGGCCCAGCTGCGCCACACAGGCCCATTGCTGTCATTGGGCCCCACAGTGTCACAATTGTCCCCCCTTGTATCCATGAAGCCTGGCAGGGTCACAGTGGTCTCCTTGGTACTGCAGTATCACAACTGACCCTTGGTTAACTAAGGCCCTGCAGTGTCAAAATGGCCTCCTTGGTCCCACAAGGTCATGCAGAGCTCTTTGGTACAATGAGACCTTAGAGTGTCACATTGTCCTTCAGAATTCCATGAGGACCTGCAATGTCACAATGGACTCTTGGTTCCATGTGGTCCTGTGCAGTTAGATGAGTCCTTAGTTCCATGGGGCCCTGTAGTGTCACATTTGTCTCCTTGGTTCAGTGCTGCCACTCAGTGCCACAACTGCCCCTTGGTCCCATTAAGCCCCACATTTTCACTATGGCCCTCTTGGCTCCACAAGGCTCTGAAGTGCCACAATGGCCCTTTGGTTTCCCAAGGCCTCCAGGTGTACAAATGGCCTCCAGGGTTTCATGAGGCTCTGCTGTGGTAGCCTTGGTCACAGTGGTAGCCTTGGTTCCACGGTTTCAGAATGGCCCCTTGCTTCCAAGAGGTTGCTCGGTGTCACAATGGTCTCCTTGGATCTGCAGGATCACAATGGACCATTGGTTCCATGGGGTTCCCTGTGTCAAAATGGTCCCTTTGTTCCATGAGGTTCCAAAGTGTCACAGCAGACTTCTTGGTTCTGTAAAGCCCCACTGTTACCAAATCTCTTAAATATCAGAATAACGCTCCTAAACACTAATTTGCTATTTAAGAGGGTATCATTTATTCAGGTCAGAGGTCTAGTGAGGGATAACTCCTAACCTTACGTGGACATTGAATTCCACCAGAGTATTGCTTACATACAGTCACTAAATGTGTATTGCAGTTTACCCATTTCCATAAAACCCACCCCAAATTCGAGATTCAGATCTTGTTTTCTCTATCACTGCACTCTTGAGCCAAATGTCTTCTCTTCCAACCATCCTCTCTGGGAAAGTAGGCTCTGCATGCCTTGTTCCTGTGCTCAAATTTAACAGGCATGGTAAAAATTGGAAAAAGCCTTTGGTAATCAAGCCCAAGGCTTTGTTGTGTCCAGGCAGAGGCAGGCAGGATGCAGAGCTGTCAGCAAAGGAAGGGGCCAGCCAGGTGGGGCAGCCGGGGGATGACGACAGCCTGCAGGGACAGAGGCGCAGGGCATGGACACCGTAGGACAGCCTGGGCTGCACAGGGCACAGGCATGGGCAGCAGCTGAAAGGCCCTGACACAGCCAACTCCTGCAGCACTTTGGCCATGGCTGCTGGCCCTGTTGCTGAGGCAGGAGGAGGAGACAAGTGACCCTGGCAGCACTGGGGCCTCCTTGCCTCCTTGTCCCTGCTCAGCAGCCTGGCAGGGGCCGCCCCATGGTGCTGCCCTTGGCATTGCACATCCCCACATCCCAGTGGCCTGGGAAGAGCCCTGAGCAAGGAGGGAGGGACAGGATGTGCCTTGCCAGGGGCTGGGGCTCAGGCCTTGGCCCTTTGCATTCCTGAAACACATCCAGGTGTGGTCAGCATCAGAGACACCTTTGCCTTGTTTGTCCCCAGCTGTCATCACTGCCTGCAGTGTTCTGCTCTAACTGGAACCTGGGGACACTTCCTCAGTCTTGTTTCTCTGTGGGACCCATTAAAACTTCAAGTAACTTCAGTGTTTCAATCTAACTTTGAGTTTTTAAAAAGTTTTTTGAACTTCTGAAATCTGTCTAATTACTCACAGAAGAACTGAAAATGTAATTTGTTTCCCAGGGGCTTTTCTTGTTTGGTTGTTTTGAACAAATGTTTATTAACTTTTCTCACTGAGGTTCTCAACTGAAAAGCTCAAGAAAGAAGAGGCCTCTAAAAAAGTACAGTTCATCACTGACCTAAGAGTGTCTGAGGATCCATCCTCATCAGGGCAGCAATGAACAGAAATGGGCACAGCTTTCTGGCTGCCCCAGCTTTGGCATGGGCCCTGGGCCTGCAGCAGGAACAGCTCCTGAGGGCCACAAGGCCATGGCTGTTGTGCTGGCCTGGGCAGATGGGATGGCAGCAGGGGCTGCAGAGCTCTCAGCATCTCCTGGAGAGGAGAGCAGGGCACACAGGGAGCCTCCTTTTCCTTTGGCCAGGCACCTTCCCCATGGCTGGGGCTGAGTCCTGTCTGAGCTGCAGCTGCTGCTGTGCCCTTGAGAGGGGCTGAGGCCGTGGGGCCCCTGCCCAGAGCAGCCTGGCCTGAGCAGAGCTGTGGGGCCAGAGGCGGCTGGGCTGTGCTGGGGAGAGGCCCTTGGTGCTGCTGAGAGCTCAGGGCAGCTGGCAGAGCTTGGAGGGAGCTGGGCTGGGCTGAGAGAGCCTGGCAGAGAAACCATCAGTGTCCATCCCAGCCTGTGTGAGCATGCAGGGGCCAAGAAAAGCACCCCAGGGTGCACAAGTTCTCAGTGTGGGAGCTGAGCTTGTGACCCCTTGAGCCCTGCCAAGTGCTGGGGCTGTACCTCCAGCTGCAGAGGAGATGGGACAGATGGGAACAGAGACAAAGAATTCCTGCTGAATTCTTTCTTGTGTTTGCTTCTATAGGTGACCTGGATCCATATACAGAGGAGGTGGTTTTTGTCAGGTAGCACTCGCAAGAGTTATAAGAATAATATTATTTACCTGAAAATAACATTTCATGCATTAGACACAACGAGAATAAAAGACACATATGATCAGAAGAGCATCTTACTTATTCAGAGGATGAGAGACTCATTGATATTCCAGAAGTCAAACCTGTTGAAATCCTTTCCTCAGGGCTTCCTTGAGATGAGAGGTGACCACCAGAGGCCAAGGCCAGCCAGAGCTCTCTGTCCTGGCAGCTTTTGTCTGGGAGAATCCTTGCATAGAGGGAATTTTTCAGGGAGAGTATCAATTTTGGCGACCATGGGCACCTGGAAAGACAGAAGGTTCTTTTCCACAGGAAGGAAAGCACAGAGCCCCATCAGCTGTAGGGGCTGATGAGAGGCAGCCCTCAGCATTCCAAGGTCTACTTGACCTTTTAGGCGGCCATTGGGAGGCCAAACCAGCCAGACCTGTTCCATCTCCCCTTGGTTCCATGAGGCCCTGTAGTGTCACAATGTTCTCCTTGCTTCTGAGGTGTCACAATGGCCCCTTGCTTCCATGAGGCCCAGCAGGGTCACAGTGGCCCTTTGGTTCCTTAGGGCCTCACAGTGCCACAATGGTCGTGTCATTTTTGATGCTTGGTTGCACGGAGCCCCACTGTGTCACACTGGCCCCTTCTTTCCATGAGGCCCATTAGTATCTTAATGGTCTCTTGCTTCCATGAGGCCCTGCAGAGTCAAAATGGTTTCCTTGGTTCCATGGAGCTGCACAATGACACAATGGCCCCTTGGTTCCATGAGGCCTCAGAGTGTCACAATGGTCTCCATGATTCCTGACAGTCCAGCAGTGTCACAGTGGTCCCTTGGTTTAATGAGGCCCTGCAGTATCACAATGGTCTCCTTGGTTCCACAAGATCTGACAGAGGCCCTTGGTTCAATGAGGCCTCAAAGTTTCATAATGGTCTCCAGGATTCAGCGAGGCCCTGCAATGTCACAATGGACCTTTGGCCATGGACTCTCGCACTGTTACATAAATTCTTAGTTCTATAGGGTCCTGTACTGTCACAATGGACCCCTTGGTACAATGGTGGAACACAGTGCCACAATTGTCCCTTGGTTCCATTAAGCCCCACAGTGTCACTATGGTCCCCTTGGCTCCACAAGGCCCCTAAGTGCCACAATGGCCCTTTGGTTTCCCAGGGCCTCCAGGTGTCCAAATGGCCTCCACAGTTTCATAAAGCCATGCAGTGCCACACTGGATTTTTGGTTCCATGTTGCCCCATAGTGTCACAATGCTATCCTTGGTTCCATGGTGTCAGAATGGACCTTGCATCCCATGGAGACCCACAGTGTTCACTGTAGCCCCCTTGATTCCATCAGGCCCTGCTATGTTATATTGGCTCCTTGATTCTAGTGGGTCCCAAAGTGTCAGAAAAGTCTTGACTGTTGCTTATGGCCCTGCAATGTCACTGTGGTTCCCCTGGTTCCACAGGGCCCCAGAGTGTTACAATGGACTCTTGGTTCCATGAGGTTCCTCAGTCACAATGGCCCCTTGGCTCCATGTGGCCATGCGGTGTCACAATGGCTTGTGGTTCCATGAGGCCCAACAAAGTTGCAATGGACCCTTGGTTCCAGGAGACCTTGCTGTGTCACAATGGAGTTCTGGTTCTGTGAACTTTCATACTGCCACCAACAGTCTCCTTGGTTCCGCAGTGTCACCATGGACCCTCTGTTCCATGATGTCTCACATTATAACATGGTCACTTTGGTTCTGTGAGGTTCAGCAGTGTCACAATGGCCTCCTTGGTTCTACAAGGCCTTGCTGCTCACAATGGCCCCTTTGGTTCCACAAGGCCACACAGTGTCACCATGGTCTCCTTGGATCTGCAATTTCACAATGGACCTTTCAGTCCATCTATCCCAGGTGTGTCTACAGAGGCCCCTTGGTTCCATGAATTTCTGTACTATCAACAATGGTTCCATTGTTCAAACAAAGCCTTGCTGTGTCACAATGGCCTCTTGGTTCCATGAAGCCTTTCTTTGTCAGAATGTACTTTGGATACCATGAGGTTCCAGAGGGTAACAATGGTGTCCTTGGATCTGCAGTATTAAATGGACCATTGGTTCCATGTGGCCCTGCTGTGTCACAAAGGATTTTGGTTCCATGAGGCTGAAGGTATCACAGTAGACTCCTTGGTTCTGTGAGACCTCACTGTTACCCAATATATGAAATATAAGAATAAGACTCTAAAAAAAAATTGCAATCAAGAGGGCATCATTTACTCAGCCATGAGGTCCAGTGTGCGGTAACTCAAACCCTTCCATGAACATGTAATTCTAAAAGAGTATTATATACAGTCACTACATGTGTATTACAATTTAGCCATTACCATAAAACCCATCCAAACTTCCCAGATTCACTCCTAGTTTATTCTATCACTGCACTCTTGAGCCAGATGTCTTCTCTTCCAAAATTTTTTTGCTGGGAAAGCAGGTCCTGCATGCCTTGTTCCTGTGCTAGAAGTTCACAGACACAGTAAAAATGGAATTAACCCTTTTGGTATCAATCCCAAGGCTGTGTGTGCCCAGGCAGAGGCAGGCAGGACGCAGAGCTGTCAGCAAAGGAAGGGGCCAGCCAGGTGGGGCAGCCGGGGGATGACGACAGCCTGCAGGGACAGAGGCGCAGGGCATGGACACCGTAGGACAGCCTGGGCTGGACAGGGCACAGGCATGGGCAGCAGCTGAAAGGCCCTGACACAGCCAACTCCTGCAGCACTTTGGCCATGGCTGCTGGCCCTGTTGCTGAGGCAGGAGGAGGAGACAAGTGAGCCTGGCAGCAATGGGGCCTCCTTGCCTCCTTGTCCCTGCTCAGCAGCCTGGCAGGGGCCGCCCCATGGTGCTGCCCTTGGCATTGCACATCCCCACATCCCAGTGGCCCGGGAAGAGCCCTGAGCAAGGAGGGAGGGACAGGATGTGCCTTGCCAGGGGCTGAGGCTCAGGCCTTGGTCCTTTGCATTCCTGAAACACATCCAGGTGTGGTCAGCATCAGAGACACCTTTGCCTTGTTTGTCCCCAGCTGTCATCACTGCCTGCAGTGTTCTGCTCTAACTGGAACCTGGGGACACTTCCTCAGTCTTGTCTCTCTGTGAGACCCATTAAAACTTCAAGAAACTTTGGAGTTTCAATCTCACTTTGAGTTCTTGAAAAGTTTTTTGAAGACACTCTCAGGGACTGAGTCTGATGTAAACAACACCAAAAGCCCCAAGAGGGTCATTAAAGTCCTGGTGCTTTGTCTGTGCTGCTGAGCTGGGCTGGGCTCCTGGCACAGAGGCAGCTCCTGGCAACCAAGAAGAGCTTCAAAAAGACAACCTGAGAAGTAGCTCCTCTCCCAGCCCAGCAGGGCTGAGGGCATTTCTTGCAGGTACCTGAGAGCAGTGAAGCAGACAGAGGCTTAAAGAAACTGGAAGGACATTTCTGAGCATCTTGGTGGAGAAATCATCAGAACTTCTGACACAGTCAGTCTCTGGCTGTAGAGATCTCCTAAAGCTGACCCAGGACAGCACTGACAGGACTGTAAGGATGGCTCTGCTGCCCTTTCTGGGTTGGGGGAGGATGTGCTCCAGAGCGGGGCTGCCCTGGGCACCGTCAGAGGGACAGGGCAGGACGGCTCCTGCTGCCAGGGACGGCTGCAGGGGCTGAAGCTGGGGCTGCAGCCAGGGGTGCCCAGGGCTGTGGTGCAGAGCAGCTCCTGCAGCCCTGAGGGCTCTTGGCCAGGCCAGGGGATCTGCCACCTGCCAGGGGCAGCTCTCAGCCTGCCTGGGAGCTCCCATGCATGGTGGAGGGGAGCTGTGGGTGCAAGGAGTGACTGCTGCCAGGGCAGGTCCTGCTGCTGTGGAGAGGGTGCTGTGTGGGCCAGGGCTGCTCAGAGCTCCAGCTCATGCCCAGGTCATTTCTGAGGGGACTTTTCATGAGCTCATTCAGGGCAGGAGTTTCCTGCTTGAGTCTCTGCTTTCCTGAAGCTGTGCTCCCACTTTTCCCTGGCTCAGCTTGGTGGCAATGGAAACTCAGCTGAGCAGGGCAGAGCAGGGGCTGAGGCTCTTAAACCATCACACTGAGCATTCCTGGGAACCTCAGCAAGTGCCTCCAGCTCCCCAGCCTCCAGATCCATGCAGCATCCCCTTTCCATGGTGCCCAGGCCTGGGGGAGCTGTTCTTTAACCCCTGCAGCCCCGAGCAGCTGCAGGGCAGAGCTGGCCCAGGGGCTGGGCTGGGCTCTGGCAGCACTGGCAGGGAAGGAGCCCGGGGCCACAGGAACAGCTCGGGCTGGGACAGCTGCAGCAGCAGAGCCGTGGGCAGGGAGGGAGGGAGGCAGTGCTGAGGGAAGCCCTGCTGCAGGGGACATGTGGCACCTGCCAGCCCTGCCCTGCAGGGCACACACTGCCCTGAGCAGCACAGCTCTTGTGTCCCCTGGCAGCCAGCACAGCCCTCAGCCCGGGGGCTCGGGGCCCTCAGTCCCCTCCTGGGCCAGCAGAGCAGCCCCAGAGATGAAGGGCATCTCTCCTGCCATGTGCCCATTCCCTGCTGAGCAGGGCCTGAGGGCCACTGTCCTGCACTGCTGCTGCCTGGCAGGGGCTGGGCAGGGCTGGGCAGGGAAAGGCTTTTCCTCAGGGCCTGGCTCTCTCTCTCCTTGCCTTGCCCAGGTGCTCCTGGCATTGCTGACTCTGGGCTCTCTGGGAATGGCAGTTCCAGCTGCAGGCTCAGGCCCAGCCCTTGGGCTCCTCCTGTGCAGGCTGAGCACAGCAATGGGGTGTCCCAGCTCCCTCTGCCCTGGGGAGCTCTGGGCAGGGCAGGCTGGCAGGCTGGGAATGAGCCGACTCTCCTCCAGCAGTGCCATGGACAGGACCCTTGGTGTGTCCTGAGGATGCCATCCAAGCTGTGAGCTGCCTCCAGGGGACACTGGGGGACAGGAGTGTCCCTGGCCAGGAGTGGGGCTGAGACTCTGAGAAAGGCTGAGCCACTTTACTCTGCTGTGGCTCCCTCTGCTCTCAGCTGTGTCAGGCTGATTTTCAGGGGAACACAGGTACTGCCCTCAATCTCAGAAAGGGCAGCTGGGGACAGATGGAGTGACAGAGCAGCTCCCCTCACCCTTCACTGAGTTCCAGCCAATGCTCTTGCATTGCACAGTTCTCTCTGATCTCCCTGGGCACAGCAGGAAACCCTCTCCAACTGCCTTTGGCCATCACTGTTCCTTAGCCCTGGGACAGGAGATGCTGCCAAGCTCCTCTGCCTCAGGAGCAGTTTGGGCTGCTGAAGTCCAACCCCAGGACTGGCCCCTGTCCCTGTTCCCATGACCCCACTGCTGCACAGCAGAGCTGATCCCTCGGTGTCCATGGGCAGAGCCCCTGCTCATCACAGCCACGGGGCCACATCCCAGCAAAGCTCCAGGCATGGGGCTGAAGGAAGGGCTCTGAGAAAAGGAAAATTGGGTGGCACAGAGTGGTAGGGGCAGGGCTGGGAGAAAGGATAGGAACATTGCTCAGCAAAGTCTCCCCTGACTTTTCACTGTCTCCTCCTTTAACAGGTCTCCATGTCCAGAGGCAGGAAATGTCCAACAGCAGCTCCATCAGCCACTTCCTCCTGCTGCCATTGGCAGACACGCGGCAGCTGCAGCTCCTGCACTTCTGCCTCTTCCTGGGCATCTCCCTGGCTGCCCTCCTGGGCAACGGCCTCATCATCAGCGCCGTAGCCTGCGGCCACCTCCTGCACAGCCCCATGTTCTTCTTCCTGCTCAACCTGGCCCTCACCGACCTGGGCTCCATCTGCACCACTGTCCCCAAAGCCATGCACAATTCCCTCTGGGACACCAGCACCATCTCCTACACAGGATGTGCTGCTCAGCTATTTCTGTTTTTGTTCTTCATTTCAGCAGAATATTATCTCCTGACCATCATGTGCTATGACCGCTACGTGTCCATCTGCAAACCCCTGCACTATGGGACCCTCCTGGGCAGCAGAGCTTGTGCCCACATGGCAGCAGCTGCCTGGGCCTGTGGCTTTCTCCATGCTCTGCTGCACACGGCCAGTATATTTTCCCTGCCCCCGTGCAAGGGTAATTCCTTGGGCCAGTTCTTCTGTGAAATCCCACACATCCTCAAGCTCTCCTGCTCCAAATCCTACCTCAGGGAACTTGGGCTTCTTGCTGTTAGTGTCTGTGTAGCTTCTGGCTGTTTTGTGTTCATTGTTTTCTCCTATGTGCAGATCTTCAGGGCTGTGCTGAGGATCCCCTCTGAGCAGGGACGGCACAAAGCCTTTTCCACCTGCCTCCCTCACCTGGTCATGGTCTCCCTCTTTGTCAGCACTGGCAATTTTGCCCACCTGAAGCCCCCCTCCATCTCTTCCCCATCCCTTGATCTGTCCCTGTCAGTTCTGTACTCAGTGGTGCCTCCAGCCCTGAACCCTCTCATCTACAGCCTGAGGAACCAGGAGCTCAAGGCGGCAGTGAGGACAGTGATCACTGGACGATTTTTGAAACACTAAACTGCTGGCCAAATTTTTACCAATCCCTTGTAATAAAAGTCATCTTTGATACTTCTTGCTGGTTTCATTTTGGAGGTTCTTTTTCTTTGTTAAACTTTTTAAATATTGTCCACAAGAAATGACATTTTTTCTGCCCTTTCTCATTTGGTTTCTCTAAACGTACACTGTGGCCATAGGCTGTGTCCATGAGGAGCCGTGCTAACAGTAGATTTCAATTAAAAAAAGGCATCTCCCAGCAGTTTTAACCGGAGATCCCTTTTTTGCTCCCTTGTCTGCAGCTGCAGCAACAATGTCTGTGTGCAGATCAGTGCTGGCACAGCAGCTGTGCCCAGCAGCAGCAGCAGCCCTTGGTGTTGCCAGTGCTGCTGCCGTGGCCCTGCCCCGCTGCCCTGCTGGCCCTGGTGTTGCTGTAGGGCCTGAGTGCTCTCGGGGCCGGGCACAGTGCTGGGGGTGGCAGTGCCGGGGCTGCAGCAGGGACAGGCCATGGGCACTGCTGGGGCAGCGCTGACGCCTCAGGCCAGGCCCTGGGGGCTGCAGGCTCCTTGCCCAGGCTCTCTCAGGAACACGCCCAGGCCAATGCTGAGCACAGAAAAGGCCCGTGAGCAGCCCCAGGGTGGCCGTGGGCAGGCTGGGGGCAAAGAACATGGCTGGGGCTCTGCAAGGTCCCTGAGGGACACAGGAAGGAGCAGCAGAGCAGGGGCTGATCCATCCCCACTGCTCTGGACACCCCAGGGCAGCGTCCCACAGCGTCCTCATGCACCTGCCAACAACATCCCCCCTCTGCAGCCCTGGCCTCTCCCCCAGCTCACACAGGTGCTGCATCCTTGCAGGCACAGACACGGCAGCACTGCCTCAGGAGCCCCTGTTTGCACTTCCCAGAGCAGGCGTGAGCACCCCCATGGTGTTGGTGTGGGGAGATGAACCTGAGGGAGCACAAATGCCATCAGCCCCTGGGGCCAGGAAGGGCTGGGGGACAGGAGAGAAACTACTCAGGTTTGTGGTGGCCTCTGAAGTCAGCCAGAAAGTTTGTTCCCATAAGCTTTGAGTTTCCTTTGCCACTGCAGATGTTGCTCAGAGCCAGGGCTGCCTGGCAGCCATCCCCCAAACTTCCCTGAGTATTTCCTTGTCTTCACCTTTGCTTTCTTTCCAGGCCAGGTGCCATTTGCCTTCTTGGTCACCTGGGCACACTGCTGCCTCATGTCCAGCCTGCTGTCCAGCAGTGTCCCCAGGTCTCCCTTTCTGCCTGGCCACTGTCCAGCCACTCTGTCCCCAGCCTGTAGCACTGCAGGGGTTGTTGTGGCCAAAGTGCAGGACCCAGCCCTTGGTCTTGTTAAACCTGACATGGTTGGATTTGGGCCCTGGATCCAGCCTGTGCAGGTCCCTGTGCAGAGCCCTCCTACCCTCCAGCACATCCACACTCACACCCAGCTTGGTGTCATCTGCAAATTTGCTGATGCTGGACTCAATCCCCTCATCCAGATCATCAGTGCAGATACTGAAATCCACGCTGGCTGGCTCTGATCCCTCGGCCATCCTGTGGGTGCCCTGTGATGGCACTCAAGGTGATCTGTTCCATAACCTTGCTGGGCACCGAGGTCAGGCTGACAGGCCTGGAGTTCCCCAGATCCTCCTTGCAGCCCTTCTTGGGGATGGGCTCACATTGGCACCTCCAGACCTCTGGGACCTCCCTGGTGAGCCAGGCCAGATGAGAAATGATGGAGAGCAGCTTGGGGAGCTCATCCAGCAGCTCCCTCAGGCCCCTAGGATGGATCCCATCTGGTCCCAGAGACACCTATGAAATTCTTAGTGGCTCAGCAGGTCCCCAGCTGCTTCCTTCTGGATGACAGGGGGGCTCTTCTGCTCCCTCTCTCCTAATCTACCAGCTGACCAGAATTCTGGTCCTGAGGAACACCTGTAATTGCTGAAAACTGAGGCATAGAAGGGGTTAAGCACCTCAGCCTTTTCCTCATCTTTGGTAACCTTATCCCCTCAATAAAGATGGAGGTTGTCCTTACCCCTCCTTTTGCCAGTAATGTATTTATAAAATAATTTTTGTTATACTTCACAGAAGCAGCCAGGTTAAGCTCTAATTTGGCTTTCACCTCTTTTTTTTTTTTTTTTTAAATTTTTGCATGACCTTACAACATCCTTAAACATTTCTTCCGTTTCCTGCTCCTCTTTTTAAAGGTGATGCAGCCACTTTTATTTCTTTGAGCTATTGCAAAAGCTCCATGCCCAGCCAGGCCAGTACTTTTCCTTGCTAGCTCACTTTTTGGCAAAGTGGGACAGGCTGTTCCTGCTCTTTCAAAATTCCTTTTCTGAAGTATTCCCAACCTCCCTGTACACCCTTATTCTTAAGAGCTTTTTCCCTTAAAAAAATCAGTAGGTGATTCAATCCTACCCAAATCTGGATCTTGAATAGGACGGAGACTATTCTCTCTAAGTCCAGTGTAGAAGTTTTGTTGAAGACTCTCTTTCTTTAAAAGAATTATTAAAAACTCAATAATTTCATGTGCCTGTACCACAAATACCCTCTGGCCACCACATCTCCCACCAGTCCTTCTCTATTTGTCAACAAGAGAAGACAGAGCTTTCTTTGGCTGTGGGAAGAAAAGGAAACCTCCTCAAAGTGCAGCTTGGAAGGTTCACACGGGAGGGGAGGAAAAAGAAAAGTCCCTCCCAGGGTAGAATTTTGGTGCACCAGGTGTCCCAGCCCAGGTGAGCCTGGGCCATGGCCTGGCTCTGTGTGCCAGGAGCCGGCAGCGCTGGGTGCAGGGAGCCCAGGGAGGGCCCAGAAATGCTGGGCTGAGAAATGCTGGGGGCACAGCCAGATGGGCGTGTGCAGCCGGCCAGGGCACAGCAGCAGCACGCACAGGGGGCACAGCCTGCAGGACACATGGCCAAGGGCTGGGCACGGCTGGCACGGCCACAGGCACCCAGGCCTTTGTCCCCTGGGCTCTGGCAGCGCCTCTGGAGGCCCCACTGAAGGAACTTTCCTTGCAGGGGCTGCACTTTGCTTCTGCCTCGCCCCTCCCTGAGGAGGCTGGCAGGGTCCCACAGCTTTAGGACATTTGTCCTTGCTGCCCCTCCCATCCCACTGCCCCACCAACAGCCCCGAACCACCCGGGAGGGACAGGCCCTGCTGTGCCAGGCCTGGGCTCAGCCCTTGGCCTTTCTGCTTCCTCCAGCCAGCCCAGGCCTTGCTCAGCATTGCAGTTCCCTGCTCACAGCCTTGGGCTCCCTGCAATCCTGGCCTCAAGGATCTGCTCTCACCAGTCCCTGCGGAGCCTTTGGCACTCCCTGCCCTCACTGGGGCCCAGTGATGCTCCAAGGGCCTTGGAGTTTTGCTTCTGACTGTTAAAAATAAACAGGGCAGGAGATCGTTTTTACTCCTTTTGATGCCTTTATTAAAAATCGGGGGTGCTCGGGGAGGGTCTCTCGCTGCCTCTGTTGCTCTCTGTAGACGCCCGGGGACACTACCGAGGAGAAGGTCCACGTCGTTCCTGCTGCTGTGCTGCAGAGCCGGGAGTTCGCCCTCACGGGGGTTCCCAGGAACTCGAAAAACTTGGGCTCACTCTAGGGGTGCTTCTCTGGTCAACTTCTTTTCAGGTCGTGGCGACCTTTTGTGGAGCTGAGCATGCTGGGTGTCTTTTTCCATTGGTCGAGTTCATTTGCATGTGGGGCGGTGTCTCGAGGTCTTGATGGACAGGCTGGCAGGGAGCAACAGAGGCCTAACCCGGAAGAGGAAGGGAGGGACTTGGGAAGAAGGGCATATAACTTGGGTGTCAGAGAAAATGGGGTACAGCAAGGGTACAGATAACAAGGTAAGAGCTTAACATGGGTTTTTAAACAGCACAATAACAATAACAATAACTGAGTGGCACAGTATAATAACAATAACAATAACTGAGTGGCTCATACAACCCTGTGTGAGGTAGGTTCTGTTCCTTTCAATCCCCCCTTTATTTCTTTGATCGGACTTTTGTCCGCATCAATCAACTGACTCTGATTCTTGGGAGCATACTTTCTTTAAATCTGGTATTGATCATAAATTTGTTTTGCTGTGCTTAATTCTTCTTCATGGGGGCTCAACCTCATTATATTCACAGATTTCTGTGTGCTCATTTCGGGGATCTGGAGACTGGCTTGTACTGCAGATGTTACAGTCCGAATCAGGCAGGGAAGCAAGCAGGGGAGGAGTAGGAGGCTGGCAAATGCACTTACTGCTACAAACATTATTTTCTTCCACCAGGCTCCTTTTAATGACCAGAAGTTGTCCCACCAATCAGTATTAATTAAAGGCTTCCACTCTTGGGTACCAACATATGCAATTTTTCTAATTTCTTTTGATATGTTCTTGATCACTTCACTTTTATCATCAATTTCTAGGCAGCATTCGGAGGAATTAAACTTCCCACAGATGCCACCTTCATTGGCTAATAAGTAATCGACTGCCAGCCTAATTTGGTAGACCACTGCTCTCGTTTGGGCTAGCTGATTGCTTATGTGATCAAGGGCTAGAGCAGTTTTGTTAGAAATTATTTCGAGTACTGCTTGCAGTCTAATAATTCGATTCAGCATATAAATTGGTGTCCGGTACCCCCATGACCCATCCTGAGCCCATGTTGCTGGTCCATAGGTTTTTACTATTTCTTCTGGTGTCCAGATTTTTCCTTTCCACTTCTGGGTGCTTCCCATATCAATCACAGCTCTCCTCTTTTTGTTGGTTTTCTTTAAGTTATCATAAAGGGGTACGCCTAAGTGGTTCCCTGATTCTCGGGGTAATAGGAAAAAGGAGGGTCTTATAATTCCTATGGTACAGCTGCCTGCCCAATCTCCTGGGAGATGGGTATATGCCTTATCTCCACAGATCCAAAACAGATGTTTCGGGGCTCTCCATGAAGTGTTTTGTATATCAAATGGGTATTCCCAATATTTAGATATTTCTCTAATTCCCCAGAAGGGGTTTATCCCTTGGTCAGCACACTCGTGTAGATTATAGCCCTCATGATAGATGCACCCTGTCTTTTTCTTTCCAATGGACCAGTATGTGTCAGGTTCTCTAGGGACCCATTCTTGCTTCATTTCTTTTATCATTAGATATCTTTTACAGGCTAATGCCCCTACAAATACTTTATACCTTTTTCCTGTCCTCCTTATGCACTCTTCTCCAATTATTTTGGATTTCAGATCCCATTGTTCTTTTCTCCTCTCTCTTTCATCTGGAGGCTCCTGCCTCATTAGCTTCCATCTTAAAATGTCGAGGGGTGCTAAACTCGTCCCCTCCCAGGGCCATACATCTGCCATTTGTGTGCTCCCACATACCCAACAGTTGGTGATGTTTAATTCATGGCTAATCTTCTCAATCAAGTCAATAAATAAATTTTTACTAAGGGGCTCTTCTATCTCACTTTTTCTTACTATCAGTGGCTTTTCTTTTATCAAGTCGGCGACCCCCTCTATATTGTTTAATTCTTCCATACAGAACCAATCTCTGATAGGGCATTCTCCTGTCAGGCGCTGCTTAAAATTTGCAGCATTTCTAGCGAGCCAATATTGTTTGCCATCTTCCTGGCAAGTGGTTAATTGTGCAATATCAAAACAAGTGGGGTTCACATTTGTGTGGACTCTGATCAGGGCCTGTAGGTTCTCCCCATCATAGATGGGGGAATAACACTTTGAGCATGCTCCCCCTGCTTGCCTGATCACCATCAGGACTACTACCAGCTTCCCTAGGAGTCCAGTATGAACCATCTCCATTGGTCTCACCTGGCCTTGCCTCCTGGGACTTGGAGCTCTCAAGTTTTGGTCTACAGAGTCCTTTTTCTTTCTTTGTGTCCCCACTCAATGTTCTTGGTCTGCCCTCCTGGAGGGTGCCCTATGAGAGACTCTTTCAACTCTTGGTGGCCTTAGTAACAGTCTTTTCAACTTAGTGCAAGGTTCAACTCTTATCAGAACAGTATACTAATTTTTTTCATACAAACTTACAACAAACTATTCACTATTTGACAGTGAACAATCCACAGTAACACAATCTTTTTCTCATGCAAAGTCCCGGCGAACAATTCGCTTAAACTTTTGCTAATGTCCTTTGAATACCAATGAGTCTTTATAGCTCTTCACTTGGCTGTGGGATTCTTTCTGAGGATGACTTTTAAAGGCTTTGGACCCTGAGCAACAGTCCACTGGGAGCCTCGGTTATTAGAGCTCGGGTCGGGAGTATCACTCGGTGGTGGTACTGGTCCTTTCACCCTCGTGATGTGAGTCCAGCCCTTCTCTCTCGTTCGGACAGCAGTGTGAGTAGTCAGGAGCACCTGGAAGGGACCTTCGAATCTTGGAGTTAGTGGGGTGTTGCTCCAAGACTTAATCAGGACCCAATCCCCGGGATTGATCTGATGGGTTTTAGACTCAAGGGGGGAAGTCTGGGGGATATACCCTTTCTTTCGGAGATCTTCTAAGATCTTTCCGACTGTCTTTAGATACTTCTGGGCTGCAGTTTCCCCTTCTTGATAACTCCCAGTGCTAAAGGGGGTCAGTAGGAATGGGAGCCCAAACATCATCTCATAGGGGGAAACCCCCAGGTCAGATCAAGGCCTAGTTCTTATTCTCAAAAGAGCAAGAGGTAGACACTTGAGCCAATTCAATTGGGTTTCTTCCATTAATTTAGTTAATACATTCTTCAATGTTCTGTTCATTCTTTCTACCCTTCCTGAACTTTGGGGATGCCAGGGAGTGTGAAGTCTCCACTTCATCCCTAGGGCTTCAATTGTTTTCTGTAAAATTTTAGCAGTGAAATGGGGGCCTCGATCTGAGTCGATGTTATTAACCAGCCCATAACGGGGAATTATGTGTTCGAGAAGGATCTTGATGACTACTTCTGCAGTCTCTTTCCTCGTGGGGAATGCTTCCACCCAATGGGTGAGGTGGTCTACCATTACTAGAAGGTGTTTGTAATTTTGCACCGGGGGCATCTCGGTGAAGTCTACTTGAATATTCTGGAATGGCCTCAGAGCCAATTCTCTTCCCCCAGGTGTGGTTTCCCTCATGACTCTTTGGTTCACCTTCTGGCAAATGGCACATCCCTGAGTCACAGCTTTTGCTAAGCTGTATACTCCTAAGCACAAATGTTCCCTTAGAAAGTGGTCACACATTCCTTGAATTCCCCAGTGTGTTAATTCATGTATTTTGGTTAGCATTTTCCTTGCTAGGGGCTTATTCAGGAACTTCCTCCCGTCTAAGATTATCCACTCCCCTTGTTTTCCTTTTTGCATTTTTAGCTCTTCTATCATTTTCTGCTCCTTCTCACTGTATATTGGCTCTGCTTCTTCCCTCTCTTCTCTCGGGGCTTCACTTAATGCCAGCATCCTAACTGGTTTATCTGAACTTAAGGCCGCCCTTTTTGCCTCCTGGTCTGCTAATTGGTTCCCTCTCTTTTCAAGGGTGTCCCCTTTCTGATGACCCCTTACATGGACCACTATCTCTTTGGGCTTCAACAGGGATTCTAATACTAGTTTTATAATTTCCCTGTGTACCAGGTCCTTCCCTTTTGAATTCAGATATCCCTGTTCTTCCCAGATCCTTCCAAACGTATGGACTATTCCAAAGGCATACTTTGAGTCTGTATATATTGTCCCTCTGTCTTTCTCTAATGCATCGAGCCCTCTCTTCAAGGCGTACACCTCACAACATTGGGCGGACCAATTTGAAGGTAATCTCCCTTTTTCTAAGACCTCTAAGTCCTCTTCTCCTATACTCTCAATTACCGCATAGCCTGATGCTCTCTTCCCCTCTAACACTCTAGAGGACCCGTCTGTAAATAATATCCTCCCGTACTGCAGGGGTACATCCTCAAGGTCTTCTCTAACTTTTGTCTGCAGGTCTATGACTTCTATGCAGTCATGTTCTAGTGCAGGGGTGGGTTCTCCTGAGAGGAATTGCGTGGGATTCAAGCTTGTGGATATTGTGAGCTCTAAGTCATTAGCATTTGTCAGAATCACCTCATACTTCAATATTCTGGAATCGGTTAACCACTGCTGGGCCCTCTGGCTCAATACTGCCCTGAGATCATGAGGTGTGTGAGCTGTGATCCTCCCTTGTAGGGTTAATTTCTGCGCTTCTTCTATGAGGACCGCTGCGGCTGCTACTACCTGAAGAAAAGTTGGCCATCCCCTTGCGACGGGATCCAGGAGTTTTGAAAGGTAGGCTACGGGCTTCTTGTGTCCTCCCCATTCTTGAGTTAACACCCCATAGGCAACCCCCTTTTCTGCATTTATAAATAAATCAAACTTCTTTTTAAGATCAGGGAGACTTAGCACTGGAGCTGAAGACAATTTGATTTTAAGTTCTTCTAACTGTTTCTCGTCTTCAGCTGTCCATCTTATAGGTTCTGGTTGGACCAATTTCTCATATAAGAATTTAACATTTTGGGAGTAATTTTCTATCCACAGCTTACAGTATCCAAATAGGCCTAATAGTTTCCTTACATCTCTTTTTGTGGTCAGAGCTGGGATAGATACTATGCCTGAGATTCTCTCAGGGCTTAATTTCTTATATCCTTCTCCGATTATGTGCCCAAGATAGGTGACTTGGGGCTCTACAAACTGTAATTTGTTTTTGGACACCTTCAAGCCTTTTTCTCCCAGAAAATTTAGAAGTTCCATACTGGTCACTCTTACTTTATCTTGTTCTCTCCCTGATATTAAGATGTCATCTACATATTGTAGAATCTGCACCTCGTCTCTAGGGGTATATTGTTCCAGTAATTTTTCTAGGGCTTGCCCGAACAAATTTGGGGATTCTGTAAACCCTTGGGGAAGACGCGTCCACCTCAACTGCTGCTTCCTCTGGCTCTTAGGACACTCCCACTCAAAAGCAAACCAGTCCCTGCTCTCTTCAGCCAAAGGACAAGCCCAGAATGCATCCTTCAAATCTATTACTGTGAACCAAGCATGGTCTCTGGGTATCTTACTTAGGAGGGTGTATGGGTTTGACACCACTGGGTGTCTGGTTACTGTTCTCTTATTCACCTCTCTCAGGTCTTGTACTAGCCGGTATTTGTCCTCAGCTTTCTTTACCGCCTAAATTGGCGTGTTGTGGGGGGACATGCAGGGTTCCAGCACTCCTTTTGCCAGTAGCTGAGTTATAATTGGCGCCAGACCATTCTTGCCTTCCATGGAGATGGGATATTGTTTGACCCTTATAGGAGACATCCCTGCTTGCACTTCTATTTTTATAGGTGGTATATCTAAATACCCATATTTTCCCTCCTCAGCCCATACTTCTGGCTTAATTTCGCTCAGATCTTCAATGGTCATCCTCATCATTTGGACTATCATCTTCCCTCCTCTAGGGAGGATTCCCACTCCTACTTGCAAGTCTCTGCCAAGTAAATTACTGTCCAGCTTAGGTAAATATATAAGGTCAGCTATGCACTTCCTTGAGTTCCCTCTTATCTCTATGTTTTCTATGATTGAGGCTTTGAAGGGTTTCCCCTCAGCCCCTAGGACCTCACATATTCGGTCCCCAACTGATGTTCCGCTTGGGAGTTGTCTTATACTGGATCGATCCGCTCCAGTATCCACTAAAAATTCAAATTCTTCATGGTGGGGACCCACCTCAAATTTTACTAGGGGCTCCTCATGATGTTTCATAGGGTCCCCTAGCGCATAGAGCCCATGACACCCCTAATTCTCATCGCCTTCTCCTCTCAACCACTTTTCTAGGGTCTCCTGTTCTCTAGAAATTGCTTCATCAAATGTTAATTTCTGGCAATCTCTTTTTATGTGTCCTACCTCTCCGCAGTAGAAACACCTCCTAGTTTCCCCTTGCCTTTGCAGAGTCTTCCAGGGTGGTAAAACCTTCCCTTTCCCCACCGGGGGTTTGACATTTCCCCCATCTTGGGGTCCCTTGCTGTCTCGAACACTCTCTCTAGCCACAGCCACCATAATTTTTGCCTTCGCTCTCATCTTGTCTTCCTCCCTCCTCAAATAGACTCTCAAAGCCTCTCTCAGTAGCTCATTTATCCCCCTTTCTTGCCAATCTTCTAGTTTCTCTGATTTCCTTCTTATGTCCGGCCAGGATTTAGTGACAAACTGCAGCTTCAAAAACACCTGACCTTCTGGACTATCTGGGTCCAGATTTGAATATTGCTGGAAATTTTTCCTCAGCCTGTTCAACCATGCCGCTGGGGTCTCATCTTTTTCCTGTGCCCCATCAAAGGCTAACTTAGTGTTGTTACTCCGAGGCACTGACTCCTTAATACCTCTTATCATTAGGGACCTATAATCCTCCATATTCCTCCTGTCCTCTTCTCTATTCGGGTTCCACCCTGGGTCAGCTACAGGCAATTTCTGGTCTGCTGGGGGACCTGCTCGGTTTTCTCTCTCCCAAATCCGCATTCCCGCGGTCCTTACTAGCCGGACCTCTTCAGGGTTGAAGAGGATGTTCAAGATAGAATTCATTTCTCCCCAGGTGTAAATGTTTGGGCCTAGGAACTGGTCAATCTGATTAGAGATCCCCACGGGATCCTCCACTAGATTCCCCAGTTCCTTTTTAAAATTCCGAACTTCTGATGCGGTTAGAGGGGCATTCACAAATCCTACTCCTCCCATTGCTCCTCCCATCGGAACTTCCCTTAAGGGGAAGAGTTTTGTTTTCGACCTTGTATTATTATAGGGTCCATCTGAGGTCTCAATCACTTGGGGAGAGTTCGTGCTGGGGGTTGACGAGCCTAGCTCCCATGTGGAAGGAGGCGCAGGAAGGGCTGAAGGTAAGGGGGAGATACCTGTGCTCAGGTCCGGGGAGAAGGGGGGCAGAGCAGGAGAGTAAAAGGGGTTGGCCTTTGAGAAGGTTAGGTTTGACTGAAGTGACAGAGGGGTGGTTGTTTCCGATGGCCCTGCTAAGGAAGGGACAGGGGTAGTAGCCTGGGAAAATGGGATTTGGCTCGAAGGTAAGGTGGGAGGGTTTCCAGGGATAGCTTGGGGAACTTCTGGGTAGACTGGAGGGGGAGGAGGTAAGTGGTCAAGGGGGTCCCAGGCACGACTATCCTCCCTCTTCCCTAGCTCCTCATTCTCCTTTTTCTGCTCCTTGAGTTTACAAATCCTTGCTTTCTCCTCCTCATTGCTATATCTTTTCCAGCAAGCAGCATACAACACTTGCTCTGCAATAAGGTTCTTTTGGGCCTTCAGGTGCTGACATAACTGGGAGCACATCCATGAGTCAGTGGTCCCGCACCATGGCCATCTCTCTGGCAGATCTAAGGCGGGCCAGACCTCAACGCAATAATGGATCATTTTGAGCTTATTCAGCTCCCTCGTGGCCTCTCGTTCCTCCCATGGCTCGAGCATCCGCCCAAGTGGGCTGTCAAGTGGTATATTCTGACGTGCCTTCTTATCTCCCTCCCCTGATAGCCTTTTCTTACTCGCACACGCTCCCATTCTCACTAGGCTACAAACAAAATCTTATGGTGCCCTTACCCGAAAGGAAAGGTAAAACAGGGCAACACAAACTAAAATACTTAGCCTCCTCAAAACAAAAACTCTTGTTAAGGTGCCCCTACATGAACAGAAAAATACTGACGGGCAACTCAAACTTCAACTTCACACTCACTCCGGTACCCCGAAGGTAACCCCCTTTGTTACCCCGGCCAGTACCCCCAAGCAGGCGAGTGCCCCGTCGGCAGCCCCGAGCCCCCAGCCAGCACTTCGCTGGTACCCCGCAAGCAGCCCCTGACCGCCTGGTACCCTGTGGGTAACCCTCTGTTACCCCAGCCAGTACCCTCTACAGGCTTCGGCAGCTGCTTCGGCCAGTACCCCCTTTCACTCGCCGCGTGCTACAGGCCCCCGAAAGTGGGCCGGACAACCAACGGCCGTGCAGGGCCGTTGTCCCCACCGCAGCCAGCACCCGAGCACACGGTGCACAACTCACCCACTCCCCCTACTTCGGACCCCTTGTGCTTAGGGCCCCCTACCACTCACTCCCTGCACCCCGGTCGGCTACGCCGGTTATAGCCCCAGCCAGTGCAGCTCTCTCACTCCGTGCCCTGTCCACTACCCCAGCCAGCGCCTGGGCACTCTCCCTGGGTCCGAGCCCCCGAAAGTGGCCTGCCACCACCGCAGCCAGCACTCGGTTTCCCTAGTGCCTCAGACACCCCGGGCTATAGTCCCAGCTGACACCTCTTTCACCCTCTGTGTCCTGACAGCTACTCCCTGGGCCCCCGCAAGTGGACCGCCTGAGCCCCCGAAAGTGGCCCAGCCACCGCAGCCAGCACTCAGGTCGGCCACCACAGCCAGCACCCAGTCAGCACCTCAGCCAGCACAGTGCACGCCTATCACTCCCCTGGGCCTCCCGCGCACTCCGACTGGCCCAGGCGTCCCACCTCCCTATGTACTGGGGGGGGTCCCTTTTCACCCTAGGCGTGCCACTCACACCTACTGTCCTCCGCACGCCAGGAGGGGGCCCCCTCTATGCCCCTGGAGGCGCCTCACTCACTCGTTGCCAGTCGCTTCCCCCTGTTCCCGGCCGGCCCCATCGCGGGAGTCCGGAACTGCGGTACTAAGGGGTCCACACTCGCTCCGGGGATCTGAGCTGCCAGTCCCCGTCTCACTCGCTCCACTCACTCATTCGCCTCCACCCCCGCTGCCAGTTTTTTCCTTACCAGCTCTCCTTAGTGCGGTCCCGCGGCGTCCTTGGTCCGGATGAGGCCAGCTGTCCCCGGAGGTCCAGGGGCGGGTGGCGCCTTCCCGTCCGTTGTCCTCTTCGGGCGTGGCCAATCCCAGACGAGCCCCCAGAATTGTTAAAAAAAAACAGGGCAGGAGATGGTATTAACTCCTTAAATGCCTTTATTTAAAATTGGGGATGCTCGGGAGGGGTCGCACGCTGCCTCTGTTGCTCTCTTTTGACGCCTGGGGACACCACCGAGGAGGAGGTTTACGTCGTTCCTGCTGCTATGCTGCAGGGCCGGGAGTTCGCCCTCACGGGGGTTCCCAGGAACTCAAAGAACTTGGGCTCGCTCTAGGGGTGCTTCTCTGGTCAACTACTTTTTAAGTCACGGTGACCTTTCTGTGGAGCTGAGCATGCTGGGTGTCTTTTTCTATTGGTCGGGTTCCTTTGCATATGGGCGGTGTCTTGAGATCTTGACAGACAGGCTGGCAGGGAGCAACAGAGGCCTAACTCGGAAAGGGAAGGGAGGGACTTGGGAAGAAGGGCATATAACTTGGGTATCAGGGAAAATGGGGTACAGCAAGGGTACAGACAACAAAGCAAGCGCTTAACATGGGTTTAAACAGTACAACAACAATAACTGAGTGGCCCATACAACTCTGTGTGAGATCGGTTCTGTTCTTTTCACCTCCTGTGCCCCAGCGAATGGCTGTGGCTGTAAATGTGTGTTTGCCTGCAGCACAGGGCCAGGGCAAAGCTCGGCAGCCTCATCAGACCCCATGGCCGTGGCGCTTCCCTGCTGGGGCCCTCACCTGGCCTGGCCCAGCCTGGCCCGAGCAGCCCGGACTGGTCTCAAAGAATGGGCTCTGTCTGCCCACTGTGCCCAAGGGGTGGGCCCAAAGGCTTTGCAAAAGGCTTTTCCCCAATTTTGCAAAACCTCAGCCAAGAGTGTCCCCTTTGCTGTCCTAAGAAGGGTAAAAAACACCCCTCAAGTTTAAACCCGCTGCACACCTCCCAAGGGATCCCTGCCTTAGGAGAGACCATAAATATTCCTTTGTGCCTCATGAGGGGTCCATGCACACCTTAGCAGAAAGCCCAAAATAGCCTTAATGTGCTTCCTTAGGTGCAGGCCCATGTGATGGCACTGCAGGAAATGTGCCCTCAGCCCAGGGACGCTCAGCATGGGCTCCCCCAGCCCCTCGGGGCCCCGCTGCTGGTCACTGCAGCCCCTGCCTGGCCCCTGCCTGCCCACACCGTGGGCATCCCGGCCATGGAGCTCAGCCAGTGCTGCTGCCCTGTGGGCTTTTTTAATGGTAAAGACCCAGGCATAATTGTGACAACTCCATTTCTTTATTTGAATATAAAACATGGGCCAACTCCTGCCTAGGTGGACAGGGCCTGACCCCCTTCAGTCCTGTCAGGGGAGCAGAGCCAGGGGACTCTGGGGGAGAGGTTCACGTTTTGGGCGATTGGGTGTTGGGAAGGGTTCAAGAGGGTGGTGCAGCCACGGCAGGGCAGATGGGGACAGTAGTGAAGGGCTGCGACGACAGGGCAAATTCTCTCTGCCTGAGTTAAATAGCTGGTCTTTTAAAGCTGCACAGGGGCTCCTGTGGAGAGAGGAGGCCCCAGCTGGCGCTGGCACACAGGGACCCTCCTGCACAGCAGGGCCCAGAGCTGGCACGGCTCCCCAGCACAGCTGCAGCTGCTGGCACAGCTTGGCCCAGCTGCACAGCTGCCCCTCCAGGCCCCGGCCAGCAGGGCCTGGCTCTGGGCAGGGGCCCTGGCCAGGAGGGCGCCCCAGAGCGCCTCTGCCTTGCAAGGGCAAGCTGGGCCCTGCTCTTTCTCCTGCCCACCTTGCTCTGCTTCTGCCGCTGCCCCCGGGGCTGCTCTTGGCCAGGCAGCCTCAGTGGGAGGCAGCACTGGCTGCAGCCCCAGTGCGCTCCCCAGGACAAGGGCCAGCAATTAGGAGGCCAATGAAAGCACTGGGCAGCACCAGAACCCTGAGCAGAGTTATTTGGGCAACCACTGACTATCCACAGCTCCACAGCAGCACCACTGGGAATGTTCCCTAAATATCAGCAGCCTTGAAAGGAAGCTGTTTGCGGCAAAGATCAGCAAAACACTCATCATTTTTTCTTCCAGCAATACCAGATGTCAGCAGAACAAATCATCAGGAGAAGCACCCCACAAGCCACAATGCCCATTAACTTATTTGAACACCGTGGTCCCCAGCAGAAAACTGGGGCCTGGCATGGGCTCATGGTTTTCCACATAATGTCATCCTGTGTTGTGGTGCCGGCTGCATCTGTGGGAGCAATGGGGAGTGTGAGCCCGTGCTGTGCTCCACTGCTGAGCTGGCAGCACGGAGCACACGGCCAGGACGTTCTCTGTTCCCCCAGAGCTGGGGCCTGCAGGCACCTTGGCACACCTTGGTACAGGACTGCTCAGTACCCAAGCTCCTGAGACTGCCTGGCAAAATTTCTCTGTGCTGTACCGCTCTACTCCAGGCAATATTGGTCAAAGACATGGATAGGGACAAGGAAATTGCCCACGGTTTTGGAGGTGCTTCAGGGCCCTCCCCCCTCTAAACAGCCGCCTCTCTGGATCTACCCAGAGACTGGGAAATTGCAGGGATCTCAGGGTGGGCATGGCCCGTGGGGAAGTTTGGGCTCCCTGGCAGCTGATGCCAAATGCCTTCCTGCAGAGGCTGGGGAGAAGCTGCAGCCAGGCCAGGCTGGCAAACAGCCCTGCAGGGTGTGAAAGCAGCAGCGGGGCAGCGAGGCTGCCGTGGGTCCCTTCCCACTGTGCCGGGCACGGCGTGTGCAGATGTGCAGAGAAAGGGCCCGGCTGCTGAGTCTCAGGGGAGGGCTCAGGGACATGTACCCACCACGGCGTCTCTTGAGTTCCCTCAGTATGTGGTCCAGATGTTTGGATTCCTCCAGGGCCTTACTATCTGCTGTAGGTTTCTTCTTCCTTCTCAGGAGACCTTAAGAGAAAGGATTTCCATTTCCCAGGAATGGATCCCACAACGTCAGGGCTCAGCCTGTGGGGTCAGCAGGGACACACTACTCACCCCTGCGATGGGAGCTGGGTTTTTGTGGAAAATCCACCAAAGGAGCATGAACAGTCTTTCCTGCAGACACACCTGTAACACAACAGGCACAGAAGCTTCTGTCACCTGTGCTGATGTGCACAGGCAGCACAAAGCCGCAGGAGTGGTGAGGGGAGCGCGCAAGGTGAGGGCACACACGTGCACGGCTCTGTCCTGGCACCTGCAGTGATGCCCCTTTGGGCCAGCTTAGGCTCTGAGCTGGCAGCTCTGCCAGGGGGAATTGTTGTGACCTATCCTCACCATCTCGCAGGGGCTCAGTCTTGGACATGGGTTGGGAAGCCGGATGACCTTCAGCAACAGGCTTGGCTGCAAAGAAAGGCAGGGCAGAAGAGCTCCCGTGGCACTGCAGGAGATCCTCAGGCTCCCTGGAGGTGGCCAAGGAGGTGCACAGGGCAAAGCCCCTGGGCCCAGCCCCTTCCCTGTCTGCTCTTCTCCGTGGCTGCACAGAGCCGGGCACGGCATGTGCAGCTGTGCAGAGAAAGGGCCCAGCTGCTGAGTCTCAGGGGAAGGCTCAGGGACATGCACCCACCACGGCGTCTCTCGAGTTCACTCAGCATCTGGTCTGTGTATTTGGATTGCTCTAGGGACCTTTTGTGTCTGTTTGTTCCTCTCTCTTGGAGTAATTTAATGCAAAGAATTTCCATTTCTCAGGAATGGATCCTGCAAAAGCAGGGCTCATCCTGTGGGGTCAGCAGGGGCACACTACTCACCCCTGCGATGGGAGCTGGGCTTGCGTGCAGCAACCAACAAAGGAGTGTGAACTTTTCATCCCTGCAGACACACCTGCAACTGAACAGGCACAGAAACTTGTGTCACCTGGTTCCTGCCAGATTGTCAATGATCATTCATTTTGGAACATTGACAACATACCTGCAGGAGGCTCCAGAGGCTGCAAAACTTCATCAAGCCATGCTTCTGGAGAAGCCTTCCTAGCACTGTGATCTAGAAGGGAGCACAGATGAGAACCTTTTTCAGGGTGGGCTGGGATCTCCTTCTGCCTTTGTGGGCTGGGCACTGCCAGGGGGTCAGGTAAGGCCGTGGGAGCCAGATGTCACTGGGCATGGCCAAAGCTGCACAGGGGCCTGGGGAGCTCTGGGCTGGCTCTGCTCACTCTCCTAACTCTTTCCATGGCCTGTGCAACATCCCTGGAGGGGCAGCTGGAGCAGCCCAGGGCCCCTGGAGGCTCTGTCCACCCCTCCCCCAGAGGAAACCCTCCCTAAAGGCCTGGGGAAAACCATCCCCAAGGCTTCCCGGGGAGAAGGGAGCGCTGTCCCGGCAAAGGGCAGCCAGGCTGCAGGCTCGCCACAGAGCAGCCTGGGCAGCCCTGGCAGGCAGGGCCACTGCCAGGAGCAGCAGGAGGAAGAGGCGCAGAGCAAGGGCCATGGTGCCTTGCCCTCTGCCAGTCCCACAACTCCTGCTGCCACCACTGTCCTGAGCTCACTGTCCCAAAGTCAGCACCACTGCTGCCACCACCACTGCTGTTGCTGTAGTTGTGCCCAAGGACCGACTGCTCAGTCGCTGTGGGGCTGTGCAGCCATGGGGCTCTGGATCCTCTGTGACCTCAGAGCCTGCTGTGACCTGAGCCTGCTGTCACCTCAGAGCCTGCTGTGACCTCAGAGGCTGCTGTGACTTCATGGCCTTAGGTGTAGTGCCAGAGTGTTCCACCATCTGTACCCATAGACTGCCTTGACTGCAAATGTTTGGCTTCATCAAAGGGCCCTGGCTCAGCAAAACCTTTGTTTTGCCTGCTGCCATTGCAGGTCAGGCTGTGCCCCTGCAGATGCTCTCAATGGTTTCCCTCTTTTCTGGTCCGTGTCAGTGGAGGAGGTGCAGGCCCATGTGATGGCACTGCAGGAAATGTGCCCTCAGCCCAGGGACGCTCAGCATGGGCTCCCCCAGCCCCTTGGGGCCCCACTGCTGGTCACTGCAGCCCCTGCCTGGCTCCTGCCTGCCCACACCGTGGGCATCCACGGCTGCTCCCGGCCATGGAGCTCAGCCAGTGCTGCTGCCCTGTGGGCTCTACTGGGGAGAGCACAGGGACACTGGGGTGACAGCTCCATCTCTTTATTGGAACAGAAGGGCTGAACTAGGAAGCTCTCAGTCAAGGTTCACTTCAGTGCTTCCAAATCCTTTCCTGGGGGCTTCACCTTCAGCCTTTGATGGAGGGCTAGGCCTGTGGCCTCAAAGCACCACACAGCTTGAAGGTGCAAATATTTACTAGTCAGAGCTGCTGCTGTAGCTCTCCTGGCTGAAGAGGTCTCGGGTCAAGCTCCAAGCTTTCAGCTTTTCTTCAAGGAGGTGCTCCTGTGGAGAGAGGAGGTGTCTGAGGCCCCAGCTGCCACTGGCACACCAGGACCCTCCTGCACAGCAGGGCCCAGAGCTGGCACGGCTCCCCAGCATGGCTGCAGCTGCTGGCACAGCTTGGCTCACCTGCACAGCTGCCCCTCCAGGCCCCGGCCAGCAGGGCCTGGCTCTGGGAAGGGGCCCTGGCCAGGAGCAGGCCCCAGGGCGCCTCTACCTTGCAAGGGCAAGCTGGGCCCCGCTCTTTCTCCTGCCCACCTTGCTCTGCCTCTGTCCGCTGTCCCCAGGGCTGCTCTTGGCCAGGCAGCCTCAGTGGGAGGCAGCACTGGCTGCAGCCCCAGCGCGCTCCCCAGGACATGGGCAAGCAATTAAGAGGCCAATGAAAGCACTGGGCAGCAGCAGAACCCTGAGCAGAGTAATCGGGGCAACCACTGACTATCCACAGCTCCACAGCAGCACCACAGAGAATGTTCCCTAACTATCAGCAGCCTTTAAAGGAAGCTGTTTGTGGCAAAGATCAGCAAAACACTCACCATTTTTGCTTCCAGCTCTGCCCACGCCTCCCCCAGAGGAAACCCTCCCTAAAGGCCTGGGGAAAACCATCCCCAAGGCTTCCCGGGGAGAAGGGAGCACTGTCCCGGCAAAGGGCAGCCAGGCTGCCGGCTCACCTGCTCACCACGGTGAAGCCTGGGCAGCCCTGGCAGGCAGGGCCACTGCCAGGAGCAGCAGGAAGAAGAGGCGCAGAGCAAGGGCCATGGTGCCTTGCCCTCTGCCAGTCCCACAACTCCTGCTGCCACCACTGTCCTGAGCTCACTGTCCCAAAGTCAGCACCACTGCTGCCACCGCTGCTGCTGCCGCTGCAGTTGTGCCCAAGGACCGACTGCTCGGTCACTGTGGGGCTGTGCAGCCACGGGGCTCTGGATCCTCTGTGACCTCAGAGCCTGCTGTGACCTCAGAGACTGCTGTGACCTTATGGCCTTAGGTGTAGTGCCAGAGTGTTCCGCCATCTGTTCCCATGGCCTGCCTTGATTGTAAATGTTTGGCTTCATCAAAGGGCCCTGGCTCAGCAAAACCTTTGTTTGGCCTGCTGCCATTGCAGGTCAGGCTGTGCCCCTGGAGATGCTCTCGATGGTTTCCCTCTTCTCTGGGCCCTGCCACTAGAGGATGTGCAGGCCCAGGTGATGGCACTGCAGGAAATGTGCCCTCAGCCCAGGGATGCTCAGCATGGGCTCCCCCAGCCCCTTGGGGCCCCACCGCTGGTCACTGCAGCCCCTGCCTGGCCCCTCCCTGCCCACACCGTGGCCATCCACGGCTGCTCCTGGCCATGGAGCTCAGCCAGTGCTGCTGCCCTGTGGGCTTGGCTGGTGGTAAACACCCAGACATAACTGTGACAGCTCCATTTCTTTATTTAAATATAAAACATGGGCCAGCTCCTGCCCAGGTGGACAGGGCCTGACCCCCTTCAGTCCTGTCAGGGGAGCAGAGCCAGGGGACTCTGGGGGAGAGGTTCACGTTTTGGGCATTCTGGTGTCAGGAAAGGTTCAAGAGGGTGGTGCAGCCGTGCCAGGGCAGATGGGGACAGTAGTGAAGGGCTGTGACGACAGGGCAAATTCTCTCTTCCTGAGTTAAATAGCTGGTCTTTTAAAGCTGCACAGGGGCTCCTGTGGAGAGAGGAGGCCCCAGCTGGCGCTGGTACACAAGGACCCTCGTGCACAACAGGGCCCAGAGCTGGCACGGCTCCCCAGCACGGCTGCAGCTGCTGGCACAGCTTGGCCCAGCTGCACAGCTGCCCCTCCAGGCCCCGGCCAGCAGGGCCTGGCTCTGGGCAGGGGCCCTGGCCAGGAGGGTGCCCCAGAGTGCCTCTGCCTTGCAAGGGCAAGCTGGGCCCTGCTCTTTCTCCTGCCCACCTTGCTCTGCCTCTGCCCGCTGCCCCCGGGGCTGCTCCTTTGCAAGGCAGCCTCAGTGGGAGGCAGCACTGGCTGCAGCCCCAGCGCACTCCCCAGGACAAGGGCCAGAAATTAGGAGGCCAGTGAAAGCACTGGGCAGCAGCAGAACCCTGAGCAGAGTAATTAGGGCAACCACTGACTATCCACAGCTCCACAGCAGCACCACTGGGAATGTTCCCTAACTATCAGCAGCCTTGAAAGGAAGCTGTTTGCGGCAAAGATCAGCAAAACACTCACCATTTTTTCTTCCAGCAATACCAGATGCCAGCAGAACAAATCATCAGGAGAAGTGCCCCACAAGCCACAATGCCCATTAACTTATTCGAACACCGTGGTCCCCAGCAGAAAACTGGGGCATGGCATGGGCTCATGGTTTTCCACATAATATCATCCTGTGTTGTGGTGCCGGCTACATCTGTGGGAGCAATGGGGAGCGTGAGCCCATGCTATGCTCCACTGCTGAGCTGGCAGCACAGAGCACACAGCCAGGACGTTCTCTGTTCCCCCAGGGATGGGGCCTGCAGGCACCTTGGCACACCTTGGTACAGGACTGCTCAGTACCCAAACTCCTGAGACTGCCTGGCAAAATTTCTCTGTGCTGTAACGCTCTTCTCCAGGCAATATTGGTCAAAGACATGGATAGGGACAAGGAAATTGCCCACGGTTTTGGAGGTTCTTCAAGGCCCTCCCCCCTCTAAACAGCCGCCTCTCTGGATCTACCCAGAGACCAGGAAATTGCAGGGATCTCAGGGTGGGCATGGCCCGTGGGGCAGTTTGGGCTCCCTGGCAGCTGATGCCAAATGCCTTCCTGCAGAGGCTGGGGAGAAGCTGCAGCCAGGCCAGGCTGGCAAACAGCCCTGCAGGGTGTGAAAGCAGCAGCAGGGCAGCGAGGCTGCCGTGGGTCTCTTCCCACTGTGCCAGGCACGGCGTGTGCAGATGTGCAGAGAAAGGGCCCGGCTGCTGAGTCTCAGGGGAAGGCTAAGGGACATGCACCCACCTTGTTCTCTCATTTCCTTCAACGTTTGCCTCAGGAGTTTGGATGAGTCATGGGATTTCATATGTGTTGTGGCTTTGTTCTTCCCTGTTGGAGGACCTTGACAGAAAGTATTTCCATTTCCCAGGGAATGGATCCCACAAAAGCAGGGCTCAGCCTGTGGGGTCAGCCTCTCAGCTTCTCCTCACAGCCCCAAAGCCCATCCTGTCAGTCCTGCAGAGCCTCTGCAGCTCCTCCTCCTTGCCCAGAAAAGGGAGTCCCACAGCCAGACACAGCAGCCCAGATGTGCCCCCCTGGCCTGAGGTGCCTCTGGCAAGGGAGGAGCAGGAGACACTGCAGGAGCCTGCAGACAATTCCTGAAGCACTTGGAAAATGATCCTGCTCCCCAAGGGACATTCCCATGGTGCCAACTCAGGAACTGAAATGGGGAGTGGGGCCACAGAGGAAAGGGCAACCAGGGATAGGCTGTTTGCAGAGGAGGGGACAAGGATGGGCCAGAGTAAGAAATCTGGGGCAGGGAAGAGGTAAGAAAGCAAAAGTGAAGCAGAGATAATGCTCAGGGCACTTTGGGGTGTGGATGCTGGGCAGTCCTGGCTCTGAGCAACAACGTCTGTAGTGGGACAGGAAACTCACAGCTCATGGGAATAAACTTTCTGTGTGACTTCAGAGGCCACCACAAACCTGAGTGGTTTCCCTTCTGTACCCCAGCCCTTCCCTGGCCGCAGGGGCTGATGGCATTTGTGCTGACTCAGGTTCATCTCCCCACACCAACACCATGGGGGTGCCCATGCCTGCTCTGGGCAATGCAAACAGGGGCTCCTGAGGCAGTGCTGCTGTGTCTGTGCCTGCAAGGATGCAGCACCTGTGTGAGCTGGGGGAGAGGCCAAGGCTGCAGAGGGGGGATGTTGTTGGCAGATGCAGGAGGACGCTGTGGGACGTTGCCCTGGGGTGTCCAGCGCAGTGGGGATGGATCAGCCCCTGCTCTGCTGCTCCTTCCCGTCTCCCCCAGGCACCTTGCAGAGCCCCAGCCATGCTGTTTGCCCCCAGCCTGCCCACGGCCACCGTGGGGCTGCTCCCGGGGCTTTTCTGTGCTGAGCATTGGCCTTGGTGTGTTCCTGAGAGAGCCTGGGCAAGGAGCCTGCAGCCCCCAGGGCCTGGCCTGAGGCGTCAGCGCTGCCCCAGCAGTGCCCATGGCCTGTCCCTGCTGCAGCCCCGGCACTGCCACCCCCAGCACTGTGCCCAGCCCCGAGAGCACTCAGGCCCTACAGCAACACCAGGGCCAGCAGGGCAGCGGGGCAGGGCCACGGCAGCAGCACTGGCAACACCAAGGGCTGCTGCTGCTGCTGGGCACAGCTGCTGTGCCAGCACTGATGTGCCCCCAGCTCTGCACACAGACATTGCTGCTACAGCTCGAGAGGAGGGAACCAATGGGGAATCTCTTGTGAAAACTTTACTGGGAGATTCTTAATTTCATTTAAAGCCACCAAGAGCACCGCCCCTCATTGACACAGTCTTTGGTCACAGTGAAAATGGAGAGAAACAGTACAAGAAAGGGCACAAACAATGGCCTTGCTGTGTGAACATCATAAAAAATTAAAACAAAGAATAAAACCCCAACAACCAAACCAAGAAGAATGATTAATGATGACTTTTATTGCAATTCATTTAAGAAATGGAACAAAAAAGGGATCTCTGCAAAAAACTTCTGGGTGATTATTTTGTTTATTTAAAAGCCCCGAAAAGCACAGCCCCTTATTGACACAGTCTGTGGCCACAGCAAAAATGGGGACAAACAAATAACAGGACTAAAACAATGGCCTTGCTTTGTGAACATCACTGAAAACGAAAAGGAGAAACAAAAACCTGAGAACCAAACCAAAAAGTGCTAACAAAGAGAACTTTTATTACAAGTGATTTGTGGAAATTGGCCAGCAGTTTAATGTTTCTGAAACCATCCAGTGATCAGTGTCCACACTGCAGCCTTGAGCTCCTGGTTCCTCAGGCTGTAGATGAGAGGGTTCAGGGCTGGAGGCACCACCGAGTACAGAATTGACACTGCCAGATCCAGGGGTGGGGAGGAGATGGAGGGGGGCTTCAGGTAGGCAAAAGTGCCAGTGCTGAGGAACAGGGAGAGCACGGCCAGGTGAGGGAGGCAAGTGGAAAGGGCTTTGTGCCGTCCCTGCTCCGAGGAGATCCTCAGCACAACCCTGAAGATCTGCACATAGGAGAAAACAATGAACACAAAACAGCCAAAAGCTAATGCAGTAGTTAAAACAGAAACCCCAAGTTCCCTGAGGTAGGATTTGGAGCAGGAGAGCTTGAGGATGTGTGGGATTTCACAGAAGAACTGGCCCAGGGCATTGCCATGGCACAGGGGCAGGGAAAATGTATTGGCTGTGTGCAGCAGAGCAGTGAGAAAGCCACTGGCCCAGGCAGCTGCTGCCATGTGGGCACAAGCTCTGCTGCCCAGGAGGGTCCCGTAGTGCAGGGGTTTGCAGATGGACACGTAGCGGTCGTAGCACATGACGGTCAGGAGGGCAAACTCTGCTGACACAAAGAAAAGAAAGAAGAAACACCTGCGCAGCACATCCTTCATAGGAGATGGTGCTGGTGTCCCAGAGGGAATTGTGCATGGCTTTGGGGACAGTGGTGCAGATGGAGCCCAGGTCGGTGAGGGCCAGGTTGAGCAGGAAGAAGAACATGGGGCTGTGCAGGAGGTGGCCGCAGGCTACGGCGCTGATGATGAGGCCGTTGCCCAGGAGGGCAGCCAGGGAGATGCCCAGGAAGAGGCAGAAGTGCAGGAGCTGCAGCTGCCGCGTGTCTGCCAATGGCAGCAGGAGGAAGTGGCTGATGGAGCTGCTGTTGGACATTTGCTGTCTCTGGACATTCCAACTGGCAGAAGGCGGAATGACAGTGACATCTGAGGGGAGATTTCTCATAGAAGAGTGAAAGCCCTTTCTCATAGACCATTCCCTGCCACTAAATACCTCCCCCATGTCTATGTCTAGAAGAACTTCCTTCACCTTGTTTACTGGAGCCCTGATTGCTGCTGGCCAATGTTTTGTGAGGAGCCAGACCCTGACCTGCAGGACACCTGGGAGTCAGCCCTGACCCCCAGTAAGTGCAGGGAAACAGTGAGGGCAGCAGCTGGTCCTGGTGTTTGAATTTGGACAAAGAATCTTCTCCTAAGGCACAGGAGCTGCCAGGGCAAAGTGATGCGGATTGCAGGACTCAGAATGAGATTCTGCTGCACCTGGGGAGAACAGACAGTGCAGTGAGGTAGGAAAATAATCTGAGCCTTAGTGCAGACTGAGGGGAGCTGCTCTGTCCCTACGACCTGTTCCCAGCTGCCCTGGACTTGCATCTTCTTGAGCTCCACTTTTTTATTACCCTGGAAAGCCAGGAGACACTGCTGAGAGCAGAGGGATCTCTGGCACACAAAGTGGCTCCTGCCTTTCCAAAACTCAGGAAGAGTCGGCTCATTCCCAGCCTGCCAGCCTGCCCTGCCCAGAGCTCCCCAGGGCAGAGGGAGCTGGGACACCCCATTGCTGTGCTCAGCCTGCACAGGAGAAGCCCAAGGACTGAGCCTGAGCCTGCAGCTGGAACTGCCATTCCCAGAGAGCCCAGAGTCAGCAATGCCAGGAGCACCTGGGCAAGGCAAGGAGAGAGAGAGCCAGGCCCTGAGGAAAAGCCTTTCCCTGCCCAGCCCTGCCCAGCCCCTGCCAGGCAGCAGCAGTGCAGGACAGTGGCCCTCAGGCCCTGCTCAGCAGGGAATAAATGGGCACATGGCAGGAGAGATGCCCTTCATCTCTGGGGCTGCTCTGCCAGCCCAGGAGGGCACTGAGGGCCCCAAGCCCCCGGGCTGAGGGCTGTGCTGGCTGCCAGGGGACACAAGAGCTGTGCTGCTCAGGGCAGTGTGTGCCCTGCAGGGCAGGGCCGGCAGGTGCCACATGTCCCCTGCAGCAGGGCTTCCCTCAGCACTGCCTCCCTCCCTCCCTGCCCACGGCTCTGCTGCTGCAGCTGTCCCAGCCCGAGCTGTTCCTGTGGCCCCGGGCTCCTTCCCTGCCAGTGCTGCCAGAGCCCAGCCCAGCCCCTGGGCCAGCTCTGCCCTGCAGCTGCTTGGGGCTGCAGGGGTTAAAGAACAGCTCCCCCAGGCCTGGGCACCATGGAAAGGGGATGCTGCATGGATCTGGAGGCTGGGGAGCTGGAGGCACTTGCTGAGGTTCCCAGGAATGCTCAGTGTGATGGTTTAAGAGCCTCAGCCCTGCTTTGCCCTGCACAGCTGACTTTCCATTGACACCAAGCTGAGCCAGGGAATAGTGGGAGCACAGATTCAGGAAAGCAGAGACTCAAGCAGGAAACTCCTGCCATAAATAAGCCCATGAAAAGTCTCCTCTGAAGTGACCTGGGCATGAGCTGGAGCTCTGAGCAGCCCTGGCCCACACAGCACCCTCTCCACAGCAGCAGGACCTGCCCTGGCAGCAGTCACTCCTTGCACCCACAGCTCCCCTCCACCATCCATGGGAGCTCCCAGGCAGGCTGAGAGCTGCCCCTGGCAGGTGGCAGATCCCCTGGCCTGGCCAAGAGCCCTCAGGGCTGCAGGAGCTGCTCTGCACCACAGCCCTGGGCACCCCTGGCTGCAGCCCCAGCTTCAGCCCCTGCAGCCGTCCCTGGCAGCAGGAGCCGTCCTGCCCTGTCCCTCTGACGGTGCCCAGGGCAGCCCCGCTCTGGAGCACATCCTCCCCCAAGCCAGAAAGGGCAGCAGAGCCATCCTTACAGTCCTGTCAGTGCTGTCATGTGAAGATTTCTCCATGAAGAAGCTCAGAATTGTCCTTCCAGTTTTTTTGAGCCATTGTCTGCTTCACTGCTCTCAGGTACCTTCAAGAAATGCCCTCAGACCTGCTAGGCTGGGAGAGGAGCTTCTCGTCCAGATGTCTTTTTAAGCTCTTCTTGGTTGCCAGGAGCAGCCTCTGTGCCAGGAGCCTGGCCCAGCTCAGGACTTTAATGACACTCTTGAGACTTTGGTGTTGTTTACAGTGGTGTCAGTCCCTGAGAGTGCGTTTAAAAAACTTTTCAGTAATTCAAAGTTATATTGAAACATGGAAGTTTCTTGAAGTTTTAATGGGTCCCACAGAACTGGGGACCCACACACACACAACTGAGGAAGTGTCCCCAGGTGCCAGTTAGAGAAGAACACTGCAGGCAGTGATGACAGGTAGGGAAAAAAAAGGAAAAGTTGTCTCTGATGCTGAGGAAACATGGATGTGTTTCAGAAATGCAAAGGGCCAAGGCCTCAGCCCCAGCCCCTGGCAAGGCACATCCTGTCCCTCCCTCCTTGCTCAGGGCTCTTCCCGGGCCACTGGGATGTGGGGATGTGCAATGCCAAGGGCAGCACCATGGGGCGGCCCCTGCCAGGCTGCTGAGCAGGGACAAGGAGGCAAGGAGGCCCCAGTGCTGCCAGGCTCACTTGTCTCCTCCTCCTGCCTCAGCAACAGGGCCAGCAGCCATGGCCAAAGTGCTGCAGGAGTTGGCTGTGTCAGGGCCTTTCAGCTGCTGCCCATGCCTGTGCCCTGTCCAGCCCAGGCTGTCCTACGGTGTCCATGCCCTGCGCCTCTGTCCCTGCAGGCTGTCGTCATCCCCCGGCTGCCCCACCTGGCTGGCCCCTTCCTTTGCTGACAGCTCTGCATCCTGCCTGCCTCTGCACGTGCACACAAAGCCTTGGGATTGATACCAAAAGGGTTAATTCCATTTTTACAGTGTCTGTGAACTTCTAGCACAGGAACAAGGCATGCATGGCCTGCTTTCCCAGCAAAAATTTTTGGAAGAGAAGACATCTGGCTCAAGAGTGCAGTGATAGAATAAACTAGGAGTGAATCTGGGAAGTTTGGATGGGTTTTATGGTAATGGCTAAATTGTAATACACATGTAGTGAATGTATATAATACTCTTTTAGAATTACATGTTCATGGAAGGGTTTGAGTTAACGCACACTGGACCTCATGGCTGAGTAAATGATGCCCTCTTGATTGCAATTTTTTTTTAAGAGTCTTATTCTTATATTTCATACATTGGGTTACAGTGAGGTCTCACAGAACCAAGGAGTCTACTGTGATACCTTCAGCCTCATGGAACCCAAATCCTTTGTGACACAGCAGGGCCACATGGAGCCAATGGTCCATTTAATACTGCAGGTCCAAGGAGACCATTGTTACTCTCTGGAACCTCATGGAATCCAAAGTACATTCTGACAAAGAAAGGCTTCATGGAACCAAGAGGCCATTGTGACACAGCAAGGCTTTGTTTGAACAATGGAACCATTGTTGGTAGTACAGAAATTCATGGAACCAAGGGGCCTCTGTGACACACCTGGGATAGATGGACTGAAAGGTCCATTGTGAAATTGCAGATCCAAGGAGACCATGGTGGCACTGTGTGGCCTTGTGGAACAAAAGGGGCCATTGTGAGGAGCAAGGCCTTGTAGGACCAAGGAGGCCATTGTGACACTGCTGAACCTCACAGAACCAAAGCGACCATGTTATAATGTGAGACATCATGGAACAAAGGGTCCATGGTGACACTGCAGAACCAAGGAGACTGTTGGGGGCAGTATGAAAGTTCACAGAACCAGAACTCCAATGTGACACAGCAAGGCCTCATGGAACCAAGGGTCCATTGCAACTTTGTTGGGCCTCACGGAACCACAAGCCATTGTGACACCTCATGGCCACATGGAGCCAAGGGGCCATTGTGACTGAGGAACCTCATGGAACCAAGAGTCCATTGTAACACTCTGGGGCCCTGTAAAACCAGGGGAACCACAGTGACATTGCGGGGCCATAAGCAACAGTCAAGACTTTTCTGACACTTTGGGACCCACGAGAATCAAGGAGCCATTATAACATAGCAGGGCCTGATGGAATCAAGGGGGCTACAGTGAACACTGTGGGTCTCCATGGGATGCAAGGTCCATTCTGACACCGTGGAACCAAGGATAGCATTGTGACACTATGGGGCAACATGGAACAAAAAATCCATTGTGGCACTGCATGGCTTTATGAAACTGTGGAGGTCATTTGGACACCCGGAGGCCCTGGGAAACCAAAGGGCCATTGTGGCAATTCAGAGCCTTGTGGAGCCAAGGGGACCATAGTGACACTGTGGGGCTGAATGGAACCAAGGGACAATTGTGGCACTGTGTTCCACCATTGTACCAAGGGGTCCATTGTGACAGTACAGGACCCTGTAGAACTAAGAATTTATGTAACAGTGCGCGAGTCCATGGCCAAAGGTCCATTGTGACATTGCAGGGCCTCGCTGAATCCTGGAGACCATTATGAAACTTTGAGGCCTCATTGAACCAAGGGCCTCTGTCGGATCTTGTGGAACCAAGGAGACCATTGTGATACTGCAGGGCCTCATTAAACCAAGGGACCACTGTGACACTGCTGGACTGTCAGGAATCATGGAGACCATTGTGACACTCTGAGGCCTCATGGAACCAAGGGGCCATTGTGTCATTGTGCAGCTCCATGCAACCAAGGAAACCATTTTGACTCTGCAGGGACTCATGGAAGCAAGAGACCATTAAGATACTAATGGGCCTCATGGAAAGAAGGGGCCAGTGTGACACAGTGGGGTTCTGTGCAACCAAACATCAAAAATGACACGACCATTGTGGCACAGTGAGGCCCTAAGGAACCAAAAAGCCATTGTGACTCTGCTGGGACACATGGAAGCAAGGGGCCATAGTGAAACCTCAGAAGCAAGGAGAATATTAGGACACTACAGGGCCTCATGGAACCAAGGGAAGATGGAAAAGGTGTGGCTGGTTTGGCTACCCAGGGGCCACTTGACAGGTCCAGCTAATCTTGGAATGCTGAGGGCTGCCTCTCATCAGCCCCTAGAGCTGATGGGGCTCTGTGATTTCCTTCCTATGGAAAAGAACCATCCATCTTTCCAGGTGCCCATGGCTGCCAAAACTGATACTCCCCCTGAAAAATTCCTTCTATGCAAGGGTTGTCCCAGACAAAAGCTGCCAGGACAGAGAGCTCTGGCTGGCCTTGGCCTCTGCTGGTTTCCTCTCATCTCAAGGAAGCCCTGAGAAAAAGATTTGAACAGCTTTGACTTCTGGAATATCAATGAGTTTCTCATCCTCTGAAAAACTCAGATGCTCTTCTGATCATTGGTGTCTTTTATTCTCATTGTGTATTATACATAAAATGTTATTTTAACCTAAATATTATTATTCTTATCACTCTTGCAAGTGTTACCTGACACAAGTCACCTCCTCTACATATGCTTCCAGGTAACCTGTAGAAGCAAACACAAGAAAGAATCCAGCAGGAATTCTTTGTATCTGCTCCCATCTTTCACATCTCCTCTGCAGCTGGAGGTGCAGCTCCAGCACTTGGCAGGGCTCAAGGGGTCACAAGCTCAGCTCCCACACTGAGAACCTGTGGACCCTGGGGCGCTTTTCTTGGCCCCTGCATGGTCACACAGGCTGGGATGGACACTGATGGTTTCTCTGCCAGGCTCTCTCAGCCCAGCCCAGCTCCCTCCAAGCTCTGCCAGCTGCCCTGAGCTCTGGGCAGCACCAAGGGCCTCTCCCCAGCACAGCCCAGCCGCCTCTGGCCCCACAGCTCTGCTCAGGCCAGGCTGCTCTGGGCAGGGGCCCCACGGCCTCAGCCCCTCTCAAGGGCACAGCAGCAGCTGCAGCTCAGACAGGACTCAGCCCCAGCCATGGGGAAGGTGCCTGGCCAAAGGAAAAGGAGGCTCCCTGTGTGCCCTGCTCTCCTCTCCAGGAGATGCTGAGAGCTCTGCAGCCCCTGCTGCCATCCCATCTGCCCAGGCCAGCACAACAGCCGTGGCCTTGTGGCCCTCAGGAGCTGTTCCTGCTGCAGGCCCAGGGCCCATGCCAGAGCTGGGGCAGCCAGAAAGCTGTGCCCATTTCTGTTCATTCCTGCTCTGATGAGGATGGATCCTCAGACACTTTGAGGTCAGTGATGAACTATACTTTATTAGAGGCCTCTTCTTTCTTCAGCTCTTCAGTTGAGAACCTCAGTGAGAAAAGTTCATAAACATTTGTTCAAAACAACCAAACAAGAAATACCCCTGGGAAACAAATTACATTTCCAGTTCTTCTGTGAGTAATTAGACAGATTTCAGAAGTTAAAAAAACTTTTTAAAAACTCAAAGTTAGATTGAAACACTGAAGTTACTTAAAGTTTTAATGGGTCCCACAGAGAAACACGACTTAGAAAGTGTCCCCAGGTTCCAGTTAGAGCAGAACACTGCAGGCAGTGATGACAGCTGGGGACAAACAAGGCAAAAGTGTCTCTGATGCTGACCACACCTGGATGTGTTTCAGGAATGCAAAGGACCAAGGCCTGAGCCTCAGCCCCTGGCAAGGCACATCCTGTCCCTCCCTCCTTGCTCAGGGCTCTTCCCAGGCCACTGGGATGTGGGGATGTGCAATGCCAAGGGCAGCACCATGGGGCGGCCCCTGCCAGGCTGCTGAGCAGGGACAAGGAGGCAAGGAGGCCCCATTGCTGCCAGGCTCACTTGTCTCCTCCTCCTGCCTCAGCAACAGGGCCAGCAGCCATGGCCAAAGTGCTGCAGGAGTTGGCTGTGTCAGGGCCTTTCAGCTGCTGCCCATGCCTGTGCCCTGTCCAGCCCAGGCTGTCCTACGGTGTCCATGCCCTGCGCCTCTGTCCCTGCAGGCTGTCGTCATCCCCCGGCTGCCCCACCTGGCTGGCCCCTTCCTTTGCTGACAGCTCTGCGTCCTGCCTGCCTCTGCCTGGGCACACAAAGCCTTGGGCTGCTCTAGGTTCTTTCTGAGAGTCGTGTTGCATCATAGCCCTGCCCTGGGTGGGAAATTCCTCTTTCCTTAAGACCACTCTGGCCCTCCTCAGCAGCACTTTGCATTAAATCTTTTTTTCTCTGGCTGTTTTCTACCTTGTCAAAATGATCCAGCATCTCTGAAACTACCCTTCAATCCCTTTCAGGGCTCTCCTCCCCTGTCCTCAGTCTACACTGCACTGAGCACAGAGCTCCTTTGTCCCTATATAGTGCTCATGTGCTTGAGGCCATGGGCGCCTGGACAAGAAGGATTGTTCTTTTCTTCAGGAAGGAAACCACAAAACCCCAGGGTTGTGAAGGCAGATGAGAGGCACTCACCTGAGACCAAGGCAAGCAAGATCTGTCTGTCCTTGCAGCTTTTGTCTGAAAGCAACCGTTGGATATATGGAGAGTTTTGGACGTAGAATTCCATTTCAGCTGTGGGTATGTGGACCAGAATGACAATTCTCCTATACAGGAAGGAAAGGGCAGAGCCCCAGTTTTTCAGAGGCTGATTAGAGATGGTCCCAAGGAGGCCAAGGCCAGCCAGACATTTTTACCTTGGAAGCTTTTTCTGGGAGCTAACCTTGGATATAAGGAATTTTGGAGGCAGATTCCCAGTCTTGGCTATGGATACTTGGACTTGAAAGACGCTTTTTCCAGGGCAAGAAAAGTACGACCTCCCAACTGTTTGGAAGGCAAATATGAAGTGGCCCCCAAGAGGCCAAGGCCAGCCAGAGCTGTCTGTCCTGGCAAACTTCATATGGGAACAATCCTGGATTATAATGAAATTGGGAGGTAGAATGCCAATTTTGGCCATGGGCACTTGGAGGAGAAGGACAATTCTTTCCCACAGGAAGGAAAGCACACAACTCCAGGATTTCAGGAGAAGATGAGAAGCAGCCCTCAACATGCCAAAGTTAGCTGGACCAGTCAGGTAGCCCCCAGAGGCCAAGCCAGCCAGACCTGTTCCATATTCTTGGATCCTTTGGCCTCGCAGCATCACAGCTGCCCCTTGGTTCCATGAGGCCCCATAGTATCACAACAGAACTTTGAGGCCCAGCAATATCACAATGATCTCCTTGCCTCCACAGTGGCACAGTGGCCCCTTGAGGCTTCCATGAGGCCTTGCAGTGTCAAAATGGTTTCCTTGTTTACATGGGGTTGCAAAGTAACACAGTGGCCCCTTGGTTACATGAGGTCCAGAGTGTCACAATGGTCCCCATGATTCCATAAGATCTTGAAGTGTCACAGTGGTGTCTTGGCTCTATTTGGCTCCCCAGGATCACAATGGCTCCTTCGTTCCACGAGACCTGGCAGTGTCACAGTGGTTGCCTCGGTTCTGTGAGGCCCTGTGGTGTCACAATGGCCCCTTGGTTCCATGGGGACTCAGAGTGCCAGAATGGTCTCACTGCTTCCATGAGGCCCTGCAGTGTCACCATGGCTCCTTGGTTCCTCAAGGCCCTGCAGATCCCCTTGATTCACAAGGCCTCTGTCGTGGTTTGGACTCATGAGCTGAGATGAGGACTGGGAGAAAAACACTCTAAGGGCAAAAGAGGTTCAAATTTCAAGGTATAAAGTCCATTTATTAGTAACAGAGAAGGCTAATGAGAAGTTAAAGAAGCCTTTAAAATACCTTTTTGCCCCCCAGCCCCTCCTTCCTTTCTACTGATAGTGCAGGGAGACAGGGAGTGGGCATTTTTTTCCAGTTCATCACCTGAGATCTTTTTCTGTTTACACAGGGAGAGGAGTTTTTCCTCTGCTGTCATCAGTCCCTGCCATGGGCAAAACAGTCTTCCCAATACTGTTGTGGCATGGAACACTTGTCTGTGGGGTGCAGTCTTTTAAGGATAGGCTGCTCTAGTTTGGAAGCAAAGGTCCTCTTTCTTTATCTCTGGGAGCAAGGGCCCTCTCTCTCTGTTCAGGTCTCTCACTGGATCACTCTTTCCTCTGGCATCTACCCGCTCCAGTGTGAGCACTTTTCCCACGGGCTGCGAGTGGATCTCTGCATCCCCCATGGACTTCATGGATTACAGGGGGACAGTTTGTTTCACTATGGTCCTCATCACGGTTTGCAGAGAAATTTTGGCTCCAACTCTTAGAGCACCTCCTTTTCCACTGACCTTGTTGCCACCATGTTGTTTTCTCTTACATGTCTTCACTTCCTCCTCTTCTCTATCTAAAAGAAGATTTGCTGCCTGTAGGTACCATTGCCAACAAGTTTGACTAATTCAAAGATTCTTGCAGCATCTTGTAGTGCTGAGAGGTTGATTTTGTCTAATTTCTGCATTGGGGAATCGCTCATTATGTTTCCACTACCAGCCACACAACTGGCATGGTGCTGATGCTACTAAATGTCTTTCTTCATGTGGGGCACCGAGATGGAGAAGCCGCCACAGCTGCCCCTGCCCTTGTGCCCAGGGTGTGGCCAGCTAGGGGCGGCCAGGCAGGCAAGGCTCGCTGTGCCCACACTGAAATGACGGCGGCTGTGGTGGCGCATCGCTGAGGGCCATGCTGGGATGTCCCAGCAGCAGCGGCTTGTGACTCCTGGAAACAACTGTGTGTGAGCTGTTTTGATTTTCTTCTTAAATATGTCATCACAGAGGTGTTACCAACTTCTCCCATTGGGCCAGCAGCATGTCCATCTTCAGAGCAATCAGAGATTTGCTCTGCTGGACATGGTGGAAGCTTCCAGTACCTTCCCACAGAAGCCATCTCTGTGGCCTCCACCACTACCAAAAACCAGGCCATGTAAAACAATACAGCCTCAGAGTGTTGTAATGGTCTCCAGAATTCCATCAGGCCCTGCAGTGTCACAATGGTCTCTTTTTGTTCCTCAGTATCACAATGGCACCTTGGATTCATGAAGCCCTGAAGTATGGAATGGCCCCTTGATTCCATTGGGCCCCTCACTGTTACATGAGTTCTTAGTTCCTTTACTGTAGTGTCATAACGGATTCCTTGGTTCCGTGGCCCTGCTGTGTAACAATGGACCCATAGTTCAATGACATTCCGTAGTGTCACCATGGTGTCTTTGGTTCCACAAGGCCTTGCTGTGCCACAATGGCCCTGTGGTTCCATGAGGTTCTGTACAGTGAACAGGAATCTCCTTGGTTCCTCAGTGTCATAATGGACCCTTGGTTCCATGAGGTGCCTGGCCTCCCACAGTGCCTCACAGACTCTTGTGGCCCCTCAAGGTCCCTTCAGAGCCCCTAACAAACCCTTTATGGCCCCTCACAAGCCCTCATAGCCCCTCACAGGCCCCTCATTTCTCCTCCCAGCCCCTCATAGCATTTCACAGCCCCTCATGGCTCATCACAGCCCCAAGTACTGGTTTCCTTCTAAAGGTGAAGGGGTCAGGCCCTGATTCTTCTTCTTTTATTTTGGTCCCTTCACAGCCATGAGTAAAGAAAGGGTGGAATGGAGCCTTTCCCCAGCATTTCCCTCTGGGTTGATTGCAGCTGAAGCTCTGTGCTGGTGCTGGCCCCAGCACAAACATCCCTGCAGCCCCCCAGGCCTTTGCTGTCCCCCCGTGTCCATTCCCTGTCCCCGAGTCCCGCCCGGCTCTGGCAGCAGCAGCAGCTGCAGCGCAGTGGGCGCCGGCCCGGCCCAGCCGGGGCTCCCGGGCAGGAGCAGCAGCAGCGCCGGCCCCTTCCCACCTGCTCCTGCCTCGGCTTCCAAGGGGCTTTTCCAGCTGAATTTCTGGAGTAGAGCAACAATCACTCACAAACAGCCCTGAGTCCTCAGGGCCTGGCTGTGCTGCCCTGACCCAGCCTGCAGAGAAAGAAAGGATTGGGTTCCAGTGCTGTTTTCAGCACTGTTTTACTCACCCTGAGGTGACAGCAGGAGGCTGCTGCTGCCTTTGCCTTGGGAATTGTAGCTGTGAGCTGCTCTTGCCCCTCTTCTGCTTGCCATTTGAATTTTACCTGTAACATTGCAATTGCCTCTTTCAATCGGTGTTACCCAGAGTGCTTTCGTGAAAGAGAACTTGGTTCTTTTGTTGCAGGCATCATGATCAGCAGATCGCAAAATGCTCACAAATCCCTGGGCACTAAGTCAAGGAGAATGAAAGACACACAGTGCTCAAACACAGCCCTGTTGCTGGTTCTACTGAAACAGAATTAACTCACAGACGCCATCACAAAATTTGCCTCTGGAGTTTCAAATGAGATGAAAAAATCCACCAGGAGAAAGAGAAACCAGAACTTCTCTACTTGCTTCATTGCTTCTTCCAAGCAGCAGCAGAAAGTGGAGATGCCCAGAGGTATTTCCAGCTGCTGCTGATCCCAGCTGGAGCCCAGCCTGCTGCCCAGTCCCAGCAGGAACCTGAGCCCAGCCCGGGGAGCTCCGGCAGTGTCGGGAGCTCAGCGCACGCGGGGCCAGGCCCAGAGCCCCGGGCACGGCCGCCGATTGCGGGGCAGCGGCGCAGGCGGAATGTCCTGCGGCCCAAACCTCCTGCTCCTGCCACACAGTGCCCATCATTCTCCTCCTCCTCTCCCAGCACAGCACAAATTCCAGCTTAGAGGAGGCTTCCCAAGACAGGGCTCATGCTCCTGTTTCAGCCTGAGTGTCCCTGCAGAGGAACAGGGCATCTTTCAGGCAGTTCCACAAGCTCAGAGTTCTCATTTCATGCGGAATCTGAAATGAAAATGGCCTTGTTAGGAAGGACAAAAGCAGAGGGAATCAACTGGAAATTATTAGGAAAAAATGACCGTTCTTACAGACCAAGTTCACCAAGTCATTCCCTAGATTTTTTCTTTCCAGATTCTTTCAGGCATTTACCCGCAGAGCTCCAGCTTGTCATGCTGCTTCCAATGAACTGATTGTACACTTGATTTATATCAATGCATGAGATGTAGAATCATCTAAACTGAATACAGAAGCAAACTCCCTCTGTCAACCCATTTTCACATTCTAGATCACTTTCAAGGTGTCCATGGGGGTGTTGGAATGATTACCACACAACTCTCTAGTTCTGGCTGCTGGCTCTGGAGATTCTTTCTCTGCATTCAGCCAGGTTTGGATTCCCTAACGATTCACAGAATCACAGAATCACTGGGTTGGAAGAGACCTTCAAGATCATCGAGTCCAACCCATGCCCTAACACCTCTACTAAACTATGGCACCAAGTGCTTTTAAACATCTTTTTTTAAACAGTCTTTTTTTAAACACATCCAGGGATGGTGACTCTACCACCTCCCCGGGCAGACAATTCCAGTACTTTATCATTCCTTCCATAAAAAACTTTTTCCTAATATCCAACCTGTATTTCCTTTGGCACAGCTTAGGACTGTGTCCTCTCATTCTGTCAGTTGCTGCCTGGAGAACGGGACCAACCCCCAGCTTACTACAACCAGCCTTCAGGAAGTTTTAGAAAGTGATCAGGTCACCTCTGAGTCTCCTTTTCTTCCTAAACAACCCCAGCTCCCTCAGTCAGTCCTCACAGGACTTGTGTTCCAAGCCCCTCACCAGCCTTGTTGCCTCCTCTGGATGCTCTCAAGCGTCTCAACCTCCTTCCTAAACTGAGGGACCCAGAACTGGAAACAGCACTCGAGGTAAGGCCTCACCAGTGGTGAGTCCAGGGGAAGAATGACCTCCCTGCTCCTGCTGGCCACACCATTCCTGATCCAGGCCAGGAGCCATTGAACACCAGGGCACACTGCTGGCTCATGTTTAGCTGGCTGTCGACCAGTCCCCCCAGGTCCCTTTCTGCCTGGGCACTGTCCAGCCACTCTGTCCCCAGCCTAGTAGCATTGAAGGGGGTTATTGTGCCCAAAATGCAGGACTCAGCACTTGGACTTATTAATCTTCATCTTATTGGGCTCTGCCCATCCATCCAACCCTTCCAGGCCTCTCTGCAGAGCCCTCCTACCTTTCAACAGATTGACACACACTCCCAGCTCAGTGTCATCTGCAAATTTACTAATGAAAGACTCAATACGCTCATCCATACCGTCAATAAAAATATTGAACAGAGCTGGCCCCAGCACAGAGCCCTGAGGAACACCACTGGTGCCTGGCTGCCAGCTGGATGCAGCACCGTTCCCCAGCACTCTCTGGGCCTGGCCATGCAGCCAGTTCCTGACCCAGCACAGAGTGCTCCTGTCCAAGCCGTGGGCTGCCAGCTTTTCCAGGAGTGTGCTGAGGGAGACAGTGTCAAAGGCCTGGCTGAAGTCCAAACAGACAACATCCACAGCCTTTCCTGCATCCACCAGGCAGGTCACCTGGTCATAAAAGGAGACCAGGTTGGTCAAACAGGACCTACCCCTCCTAAACCCATGCTGGCTGGGTCTGATACCCTGGCCATCTTGTAAGTGCTGCACAATAGCACTCAGTATGTACTGCTCCATTATCTTACCTGGTATGGAGGTCTGGCTGTCTGGCCCATCATTACCAGGATCCTCCATTCTCTCCTTTTTATGAATGGGAATCATACTGGCCAGCTTCCAGTCCTCTGGAACCTCACCAGTGAGCCAGGGCTGTTGGTAAATGATGGAGAGCAGCTTCGCAAGCTCATCTGCCAGCTCCCTCATCAGCCTGGGATGGATTCCATCTGACCCTACAGATTTATGATCATCCAAGTGGCTCAGCAGTTCTCTGACTGCCTCCCCCTGGATAACAAGGGCACCATTCTGCTCCCTGACACCATCTACCAGCCCAGGAGGGCAGTTGTCCTGAGGACAAGTTGTCTTCCCACTAAAAACTGAGGCAAAGAAGGCATTAAGCACATCTGCCTTCTCCTCATCTGCAGTTACTAAGTTCCCTCCCAAATCCAGTAGAGAGAAAAGGTTGGTCTTACCCTTCCTTTTGCCATTATTATACTTTCAAGAACATTTCTTATTATCCTTTACAAAAGTTGCCAAATTTAGTTTGAACTGAGCTTTGACCTCCCTAATGTTTTTCCTACATGCCCTAGAAACCACCTTAAATCCTTCCTGAGAGACCTGACCCTCCTTCCAAAGATGATACATCCTATTTTTATTCCTAAGTTCCTTCAAAACCTCCTTGTCCATACAGGCTGGACAATTACCTCATCAACTCATCTTTCAGCCCACAGGGACAGTCTGTTCCTGTGCCCTCGAGATCTCTGCTTTGAAGCACATCCAACTTTCCTGGACTCCTTTGTTTTTAGGGGCTGCTTCCCAAGGAACTCTCTGAATAAGTCTCCTAAATTGGCCCAAGTCTGCCCTCGGGAAGTCCAGTGTAAAAGTCTTACTTATGTTCCCTCCTGAGTTCACCAAATATCAAGAGCTCCATAATTTCATGATCACTGTGCCCCAAGCAGCCTCCAAGCACCACATCTCCCACCAGCCCTTCTCTATTTGCAACAACAGGTCTAACATAGTCCCTGCCCTGCTGGGCTTACTCACCAGCTGTGACAAAATGTTGTCCTCCATACACTCCAAAACCTTCCTGAGCTGCCTCTTTTCTGATGTATTGAGTTCCCAGCAGATGTCTGGTAGGTTGAAGTCACCTACAAGAACAAGGGCTGGTGATCCTGAAACATTCTCCAGCTGTCTATAGAATAAGTTTTCCACCCCTTCTTCCTGGTTGGGTGGACAATAACAGACTCTCAGTAATACTCCTGGTAGCCCATCATGTTTTCTTAGGGTAGAACAGTAACAGTGAAAACCGTACCAATGGCACAACTCCCCAGTCCACAAGGAAAAGAAAGGACAAGTTGTCAAGTTCTTCAAATATTTGTCCTGCTCTGCTGTAAGACTCGCTGCATACACAGCGTGGAAAGCCAAGAGAAGCTGCAGTTGGTGGCACAGCTTGTGACAGAAGCTGCACCTCATTCTGCAGGAAAGGTTCTTGGAAAGAGCAGACAGGACAGTGGAGAAGATTCTGGGAAAACTGACACAGCTGTTAAGAAATGAAATGAAAATGGAAAGAAACAATCCAAGATGTTTTTCTCTCTTTATTTCTGTGGCCCTCTTTTTCATCTTGCATTACTTCTCCATCCCATTAATTCCAAATGGGTATCTTAAGATCCATGAGTTGTTAAGTTTTAGACACTGTAAAATACCATGAGCTACATCCAGTCTGCCATCTCCTGTTTTTCTTGGAAAGTAATGCTGGAGACACAAGTGCGCTGCTTGGGTGAGGTATGAATTCTGCATTCAGGGAATGTGCTCCGACAGTGTCTGACCCTCAGCAGGGACAATGCACAGCAGCAGCCAAGGGGATTCCTCTGCCACAGTGCAGGAGTCAAGACTCTGGGTCTTGGCCCAACATGGCAAAGTTTCTGTGATTGGAGAGAATCTGGGGCTGCCCCAGGGAGCAGGGGTTTCGGGGTGGGGGTGAGCGGGCAACGGACAAACGGACACGGGGACAAACGGTCCCAGGGCTTCAGTTGCAGCAGCAGCAGCGGCAGCAGCAGCAGCAGCAGCAGCAGCAGCAGCGAAAGCAGCGACTTTGTGGAGTCCCTCTTGCTTCTCCTCTCCCTCTCCCGCAGTTCCTCACCCTCTCCCGGTCTCTCTTTCCTGGTGTCCCTCTCCTCTCCCACTCTCCCTCTCCCCTGCTGGGACAGGCCATGCCCCCGGCCCGCCCCCGGCCCCGGGCGGGGCTGCCCCGTCCCCATCCCCGTCCCCATCCCCGTCCCCGGGCGTCCCGCCGCGGTCTCGCCTCCGCCCGGCTCTGGCCGTACTGGCGGTGGCGCTGCTGGGCAGGAATCAGTGCCTGGGGCTGGGGCGGCATCGCCGCCCTTTGGCTTCACCTGTGCCGAGCCCGGCCCCGGCCCCGGCCCCGGCCCCGGCCCCCCCGGCCCCGGCCCCGGCCCCGGCCCCGGCCCCGGCTCCTCCCGGGGCCCGCAGAGGACACACACGGCGCGGCCGCTCCCGCCGCCTCCTCTGCTGCTTCCCCAGCCCGAGCTCTGCTGTTTGGCAGCGCGGCCGCCGGCCTCGAGCCGCCGCTGTCCCGTTGCAAGGAGCGAACGCCTGGGGATGCCCGGCCCGGGGCGGTTGAGGGGCGCTCAGGGGCCGTTCCTGGCCCCGGGCCGAGCGCTGACAGCCGCGTCTCGCCGGCAGGGAAGGCGCAGCAGGGCCTCAAGGAGCAGTACCGGCTGGGTTCGCTGCTGGGGCATGGCGGCTTCGGCAGCGTCTTCGCGGCGACGCGGCTCTCGGACGGCGCCCCGGTGAGCGGGAGGAGGGGGCACAGGAGGAGGAGGAGGGTGGAAGAGAAGGAGGATGGGGCTGGGCAGAGCGGGCGGAGAGCTCAGCCCGCTGCTCCCCTTGGCTTGCAGGTGGCCATCAAAAGGGTGCCACGGAACCGTGTCCAGCACTGGGGCGAGCTGGTGAGTGAGCGGGGCCAGCGGGAGAAACCGGGGCGTGCCGGGCAGGGATGAACCGAGGCCCAGCAGGGTGGGGCCACCAGGACGCCTCAAGGGAGAGCAGGCGTGGGGCCAGTGGAGGGTGCAGAGCATCCTGGGCTGGGTGAGGGCTTCCCCACCCCTGGCACAGCATCAGCCCCACTGATGGCATCATGGTCCTCCCACAGCCCAATGGCACCAGCGCACCACTGGAGATCGTGCTGCTGGACAAGGTCTCCACTGGCTTCCCTGGTGTTGTCCAGCTGCTGGAGTGGCTTGAGCTCCCCAACGACATCATCATGGTCATGGAGCGCCCGGAGCGGTCTCAGGACCTCCAGCGTTTCATTCGGGCACGGGGGTTCCTGTGCGAGGAGGTGGCGCGGGAGCTGTTCCGCCAGGTGCTGGAGGCCGTGCGGCACTGCACCAGCTGCGGGGTCCTGCACAGGGACATCAAACCAGGGAACATCCTGGTTGACCTGGCCACCGGGCAGGCCAAACTGATCGACTTTGGCTGTGGCACCTACCTGCAAGACACAGCCTACACTCACTTTGCAGGTGAGCCCATGCAGGGGTGTGCTCCCAGTTCTGGACATCTCATGGCCCAACATCTCACAGCCTAATCTGGGTGTGGCAGTGGGGGTTCTCCCTTCTGCTGCCAGTCATGGCTCAGAGTCTTTAGCTGAGTTGCTTTTGAACAAGGGTGGGTGGGGGTTAGGGTTAGGGTGGGGGGCCAGCTTCCATCCCTGCTGGCAGCCTTTGCCAGCCACTCTGCTCAGGCCTGGGGCTGGGGCAGCCAGACCAAAAAAAGCACCTGTGAGTAGGGGTAGAAGAGAGGGAGGACCCTGAACCAGTGTACCAGTTGTTTTGGTGGGCAGGCAAGAAAGGGCTTGGACTGCTCCGCTCACCTTCTTTCCCTTGACTTCATAATGTTTTTTGGGGCAATGCAGGCAGGGAGGAGGAAGGCATGGTTTTTCCCCAGCACTGAGTGGGTTTTTCCTTGTCATGGTCAGGCTTTGCCAGGGCTTCTGCTGCCCTCTTCCAACACCAGTGGCTTCTTTTAAAACCCCTAGTTTGTACACAAGTCCCAGGTGCTGCTGAGAGGGCAGTGGGTCATACCATGTGCTACTGGGGCAGCCCCAACATGCCCAGGGATGCTGGGGCCAGGCTCTGGGAGCAGCAGCACCCCTCTGATGAACTCCATCTCTATTCCATAGGAACACCATCATACAGCCCCCCGGAATGGACCCACTTTGGCTGGTACTATGGCAAGCCAGCTACCATCTGGTCCCTGGGCATCCTGCTGCACCAGATGGTCTGTGGGGAGCACCCTTTCAGGAGGGGCCAGAGCATCAGCTGGGACCATCAGCTCTCGCTGCCACAACGGCTCTCTCAAGGTGGATCCTCATCTCTGGGCACAGGGGGAATCCCAGTGCTGGGAGACAGCAGCAGGCTTGTGAGCATCCTGCTCTGGCAGCTGCTGAGGAGGTGGCACATGTCCTGCTCTCCTGCTCTCCTCCAAAACTGGGAACTGATGGGAAAGTTTAGGCCCAGCTCTGAGGACATACAGCATGGCCTGGGCATGGGAAAAGTGGGGCAAAGCTGACAGGAGCCTTCTCCAACTGATCAGAGGTTTCTGGTGTGTCTCCCCAGAGTGCCAAGATCTGATCAGGCGGTGTTTATCCATGCTGGATGTGGACAGGCCCTCATTAGAAGACCTGTTCTGTCATCCTTGGATGCAGGATATTCATCTGCCCTAGAAGAAGGGAGAGAGCCACAGGCACACTTTGATGCAGGGCCCTGGTAAGTTCCAGCTCCACACATGCCTTGGCAATCAGAAGCAAAGAAACCCAGCCTTTTTTGTCCTGCCTGTGTCACTGCACAGGGATCATCAGATGGGAACATGCAGCCCTTGTGCTGGAGCTGAGCTGCTCTGCCCAGCACTGGTGGCTGCCATCCAAGCTGGTTTGGCTTGTCCTGGTTCACTGACAGCTGGGGCCCTGGGCAGAACCCTGACAGCCTGGTCTCACCCCCAGGGAAGGAGAAGGAGCCCCTGGAGAAGTTGTACCAGGTGGGGCTGCTGCTGCTGGAAACAGCAAGGACAACATCAAGGATGACAACCTCTTCCTGGACCTGGCCACCACAGAGCTGAAGCTGATGGACTTTGATTCTGGCACCTTCTTCAAAGCCAGGCTCCACAGTGAATTTGCAGATGAGTCCACATTCAGGGGGATGCTCCCAGATTTGGGTATTGCACAGCCTGGCCAGGAACCAAAGGTTCCCCCCTTTTCTGGGGTGGATGCAACTGATTCTTCAGTGGGCTGCCCAGCTGCTTTTTGGCAGGGCTGGGGGCATGGGCTGGGGTGGGTATGAAATGGGAGTCACCTCCTGGCCCTGCCAACAGCCCCCACCACCCACCGTGCCCTGGGCTGGCGCTGGGGCTGGGGCAGCCAGCCCGACACAAACAAACCCCCATGGCAGGAGCAGAGGTGGGACTCCAGAACCAGTGCACGGCTGCTTTGCTTTGCAGGCAAGGAAGGGCTTGGGCTGCTGCACTCCCCTTGTTTGCTTTGGGATCACCATTACTTTTGGGGAGCAGTGCAGGGGGGGAAGGGACAAAGCATGGGCTTCCCTCACCAGTGGGTGGGTTTTTCCCAAGCATGTAGGGGTTGGGACTTCCTCAAGCCCCTGACAGAGACAAAATTTTATACCTCTTTTCTTGTTTCCCCTTTTTGTTTGTATTCTATTTTCATTTTTTTGTTTGTTTTTCTAAAGGAACGTTCTAGGTGGTGTCCAGTCTGGATGAGGAAGTGCTTGGGACCAGCTGTGGTGTGGATGGGCCGTGCCCTTGGAGAAGGCTGAGGACATTGTTTGGGAGCAGCTTTTTCTCCAGCGGCGGATGGCGTGAGGTGGGTCCCTGTCTTCTTGGCATGGGTGGGATAAGAGCTTTTGGGAGATGGCAGCGAGCACAGGAGCATCCTGCTCTGGGCAGCTGCTGAGGAGGTGGATGTGCCATGGCTGGCTGCAGGCTGGGCACATGTCCTGCCCTCCTGCTCTGCTGCCAAGGGCAGCAATGATGGGCAGCTTTGGGCACCGCTCTGAGCACGGCCAGCATGGCCTGGGCGCCGTGGGCAGCTGGGACAAGGGGCACAGGAGCCTTCAGCTGACGGGCAGGTTCTGGTTTCTCTCCTTGCAGCCGGGGTCTGCGGATGCTGAGGCTGCTCTGGGCTCTGCCAGGGCTCTGCTGGAGCTCAGCACCAGGCCGGAATCAGCCAAAGAAGAAATGGTGTGACCTGCAGCAGAGACTTGCTTGAGCATTTCATCAATGCAGCTCAAGTTTGCAGAGTGTACACCTCCAAGGGAAAACATGACATTCCCTCCCAAAAATAAACTAGTTCAATAACTTCTGAAATTAAATCAATCTGGGATGCCCCCAAATGGCATTTTTCATTTTGCTCAAGCTGTAGCTCAGCCCTTCTCTGAGCAGTTGTCTCCTCCACCTGCCTTTTACTTCACAGCTGCTCCCTCTTTTCCCCCACTGAGTTCCCAGTCCATCCCAGTCTCCATCACACTGTTGCCTTCCTTGATGCCTCTCACTATGAGGAAGACAGAGCCCCAGGCTTAGGGACTCATTTTGTCACTGGCTGAAGAACAGCAATGTCTTAGAGGTCAGTGGCATTTTTGTGTCATTCAGAGCTGCTCTCCAGCCCTCAGCTCTCCTCACTGCTGAGTTCCCACTCCCTTTTCCTTATCCTTCCAGCAGGATGACAGGGGGCTCTTGGATGTCTCTGTATCCATGGACAGAAGGGTCTGTGTGTGCCAGGGGCTCTTGGATGTCTCTGTATCCATGCACAGAAGGGTCTGTGTGTGCCAGGGGCTCTTGGATGTCTCTGTATCCATGCACAGAAGGGTCTGTCTGTGTAAGGGTTTCCATAATGTCTTTGTACCCAGGGGTATGGAATGAACACAGGGAGTGAAAGTGTCAGTCACGTTGCTTGCACACTCCTTCCTTTCTATACAAGACACATCCACACACACCCCCATGTATAGATATATTCAAAGGATAGGGATGGATAGAGATTTCCCACAGAGCTCTAACTTTGACATAACTCACCTTGAAGCTGGTGGCCAGGAGATTTTTTTTTTCCAGTTCTGTGTGAATAGAATGTCCCAGAGGTGAAGGGAGCAGCATTCAGAAGCAGTTTCAGGATTTCTAGGCAGGAAGGGGAGCTGACAACCATCTGCATAACTTGCTGTATTCATCAGGATGGGCTGCAGGTTCTTTAGGAATATGGCACAATGGAGACACAAGACTTGAGAAAATCCCAGCTCACTGTGGATCTGTGCAAAGGGGGGAGCAGCAGGAACACTTTGTGTCTGCTTTGGGGGACACAAGGTCCAAGGAGCTGTGGTGGCAGAAGGTGACCTGGGCTGGTGGCAGGTGAAGTCCCATTTCATGACATCCCAGAGTGGCATAGGAGAAAGCTCCAAGCACCCCCAGCCCCACTGATGAAGTCCTTGGGGTGCTGCCCATACTCGAGGAAAAGCTGCTGTCACACAATCTATTGGGATTTATAACTTTTTTTGCAATATTTTATGTCCAAGTTTCAAACTGCAAAATTTTTACATTCAAGAAACAGTCAAGCACAACCCATCTTTCAATTTCATATTGCTTCAACCACAATTCAAAGTAATTTAATATTGGAAACATACCCCAAAATCTTTTTAGAAAGGATGCTTAGGTCAGTAAGATGGATCCATGCCATCAGAACATTTACAAAGTAAATAACTGAGTTCTCATTTTAAAAAGATCAGTTACCTCTTAATCCTAAGTTACAGAAGATTTTTCACTACACTTTGCTTTTTGCTTTCTCTTTTTTTGTTGTTGTTTCTTTTTTGTTTTTTAAACAGAGAACACGTTCAAAAAGAGGAATGTATAGCAAAATGAGATACATTTCAGATAAACAATGAAAATGTAGGCTCCTCCTCCCTTTACTTTTTTCTGTATACTCTGAAGAAAAAATCTAGCAGATACCAGCAGAGATGTCAAGTGGTTGCTTTGGACTAAACTGGAGTTCAGCACTGGTGACATCCTGATCCAGTCAAGAGTTGCAGAATGCTTTTGCAGATCTCAAACCATGTGTTTGCAGGCACAGCAGCTGCAGTGCTGATGAACCAATGCACGTGAATAACTCCATTATTCCCTCATAGAATTTGGGCTCTGCCCAAGAACAAGGTGCTACAGTCCTTTGCTCCTGGTTCCTATCAGAGCTGGGCCCTCTCACAGCAGGGTTGGAGCCTCCCCTGTGGCTGGAGGCACCTGCAGGAATTCCCAGTGTCCGGGAGTGGCTCTGCAGTCCTTGGCTGGGACAGCTTCCCCCAGCTGATGTGTGGGTGTGGGTGATGGGAGAGTCTGAGGGTAACTGGTGCTGTCTCTTTCTGAATCACTGCAGGCAATCCTTGTTAGTGATGATTTGGTGCATTTCTGAGCTTCTCCTTTTGTGATTCTTTGCTGCTTTAAACTACAGTAAATGACACTGATTCCTTTAATTGGTGTTTGTGTCTTTGGTGCTGACCCTGCCCACTGGTGAAACAAACTGGGTGTTATCTGGCCAGACCACCACAAATTGTTGCTTTTTAAATGTAAAGAACCAGTCCTGTCTGAAATTCCCAGATGGGAAGCCCTTCCCTAGAGTCTGATGGCTCTGGAGTGGACTGAGGTTGGAGCACCACGTGTGCAATGGGGAAGTCAGCTGAAAGAAGCTGAACCACTGGATGTCTTAAAGTGCATCCAAAACCTGTATATGGAAAAAGGAAAAAGCTTGTGGGTTTGGGAAGATGAGGGTGAGTTTTGTTAACAGCACCAACAGAAGGAACAATTGTTGTTGGAACAATCCCACATGGAGCAACAAAAGAAGTTTTTAATCTTGAGCTCAAATTTGTTTCTACAAGAGAAAAAAATATAATAAATAATTACATACATATATAAGATAATACAAATTTTACGCGTATATTTACATACCTATAATAACATTGTAAAATAATGTTCCAAATATTCATTTGTTAGCTTTGGCTGCTTAGGGATGTAACACTAAATACCCTACAGAAAATGATTGGCCAGGACCCAAACATCATTGGTAAACTCTGTGACATTGTATACAACTAATGAAGGAGGAAGGGTTGATATTGGCTGTTTTTATAGGGTTTGCTGACACTAGGATTTTGAATGCTGTGAAAAATAAAGTGAGTAAGACTGCTGGGTTTTTCATGTACCAGACTACCCACAAGCTGCAGCATTGATTGAACATGAAGGAGTTGTTAAAAGAGCAGCTGAAGAAAATAGGAGATGGGGACCTGTCACAATGAAAAAGCCATCTCTCAGATGTGCTCCATACCCTTAACAATGGTGCCACTGGGGGAATGGAAACCCCCTGGATGTGCATGGCTGCACCCGATTTGTAAATACAGCCATGGACAGTGACACTTTGACTTCCTGGGAAATTATTCCAGGTGTGATGGCCCCTGACAGGGCCACCCCAGAAGGTGAAAGGCTGGACCTTTATGCAATAGAATTAATTAGGATAAATCAGAAGCAAAAGGGAGTTATCAATACAGGAATAGGAATTCAGATTCCTCCAGGAAACTTTGGTTTATAACTGCTCACTCCAGCTTGGCCTTGAAAGATGTTCATGTCATGGGAGGAGTGATTGGTGCAGATTATCAAGGAGAAGTTTAAGTAATTCTGTTCAACAGCAGTGAACAACACAGTGGATTATTCAACCCCATGGCAGGTAGCACAATTCCTGATATTGCAGTTTTTAAAACAACTGTGAAAAAAGGAAATCCACCTACAATCACTGCTGTTCATTGGGATAAAGGATTTGGATCCAGCAGTGCTAATAATGGAGCCAGAGTGTGGGTCCAGAGGCCAAATAGCCCTCCTGAGCAAGCTGGAGTAACAGCTCTGGGGAAAGACAACACTGTTTGAATCCTGAAACCTGGGTGAGAATAATGGGAATAGGTCCCTGCAGCCAAGTGTTCTGTGTGAGAACAAGCAGATGTTATAGGATATTGTTTTACAGATCCTGCAGGACCAAATCTCCCTGTTTGTCCCAACAGTCCCTTTGGAAAATGCTCTGAAGGGCTCAACTGAAGGGTGATGTGACACTGAGGGACTTCCACAGAAAGAAGAGAAGAGAACAACTTAAGAGGGGAACTATTGTTGATATTGTTGATTTTTTGTTGTCATTGTAATCAGAAAATTGGCTAGGAAAATAGATTTTTTACAGCAGGAGCAGAGATAGGGAACTCATTTAACGTCAGTAATTGTTGTGTGTGTGAAAGTCTGGAAGGATTCAGACACTGGCCTTGGCTGGCCCAGCCCAAATGGTGGGTCAGCAACTTGAGCACAGTTCAGGATACAATGGAATTCTGGACTGAGGATGGCGATCCCTGGCCACTGCATTTTCAGAAAAAAGGCATTTATTGCCTAAATAGGATAAAGAGGGATATATGTAGGAAAAAGTGTCTGTGAATGGAAGTTGTCTCCTGGAAAAGATTGTATCCACCCACACTGTAAGCTGCTCAATTGTACCCAGTAAAAAGGGAAATGGAATCAAACCCACATCCAGCTCTTTAATCAGAGCTGGGTTAAATGTTCCTATGAAGATTGTAAAAAGATACCCTTAAAGAACTTCTCATATGGTGTTTTGGCTTGTCAAAAAAATAATTCTAATACCTGAATCTGAGATTGTATTATTAAAGGATTGTTACGAAGGTTGTAGTTCATCTCTAGGTCAGTGGTCCAACGGAAGTAAAGGCCTGAAGCGAGGCCTGAACAACAGGCCCTGACTGAAGCCTGAACAAAAGGCCCTGAGGCAAAGCTGACCTCTAGATAAACCTTCCAACAAAAGGATACAAAGATAGGATTTGCAGATTAACAAAGTATTATTTTATGCAATATAAAGCGATATGATTTATGTATCTGTTCATTGGTGAAACAGGGATTTACATTTCTGTATTTAGAAACCAGACAAGGCCCCATCTGGCCTTGTTTGGGGCTGTATGGTCAGAGTCAGCTCCCTTGGTTCCTCCTGGAGCCCTGGCCAGGCTTTGGGTGGAACCCAAGGGGAGAGGATGAAACCAGATGTTCCCACTCTAGAAGTTATGTCACTTTGTTTATTCAGCACTATCAGAGCTGGGCCTCTCACAGCGGGGTTGGAGCCTCCCCTGGGGCTGGAGGCACCTGCAGGAATTCCCAGTGTCCGGGAGTGGCTCTGCAGTCCTTGGCTGGGACAGCTTCCCCCAGCTGATGTGTGGATGTGGCTGATGGGAGAGTCTGAGGGTAACTGGTGCTGTCTCTTTCTGAATCACTGCAGGCAATCCTTGGTAGAGATGATTGGGTGCATTGCTGGGCTTCTCCTTTTGTGATTCTTTGCAGGTTTGCATTATAATAAATCACACCATTCCTGAACTTTGTGTCTGTGTCTTTGGTGCTGACCCTGCTTACTGGCAGAACAGACACTGTGGGCCCAGAGAACCAAAGGTGCCTTGTGACACTGAGGGGCCTGGTGTGACCAAGGGGACCAGAGTGACACTTTGAGGCCACATGAAACCAAGGAGAGCATTGTGATACTTTGGGGCCTGGTGCAACCAAGGGTCAGTTGTGACACTGTGCAACCATGGATACTACTCTCATTGCAGGACCCCTTGGAACCAATCAGCCTGTGTAACACTGCAGGGCTTCATGGAACCATAGAGATCATTCGGACACAGTAGGGACTTATAATCAAGGGTCCATTGTTTTCCTCTCCCTCTCCCTGTCTGGCCCTGAAGCAGGAACTGGAGGCACTGGAGGTCATGGACAGCCACTCTGGCTCAGGAATGCTCAGGAGATGCTCAGCTCAGGCAGCTCCTGCAGCCCCAGGGCCAGCCCCACTGCCCAGCACAGCAGCAGAGAGTTGGCCCTGGGGCTGCTCAGGCAGCTCCTGCTGCCCCAGGGACAGGGCAGCCTCTTGCCAGGGCTCCTCTGCACACCCACGGGCTCCTGCTCTGCTCTTGGCACATGCCAGCTGCCCCCAGAGCCTTTCCCAGGGGAACACATCTGTGCTGGCCTGAGCAGCCATTGCTGCAGCCCCTGCCCTGCTGCCCACAGCCCCGAGCTGGGGCTGCTGCTCTGCAGAGCACGGGGGCTGTGCTGCCCGGGGCCCTGGGCTGCCTCTGCTGGGCTCTGCTGCTCAGCCTGGGAGACAGAGGCAGCTGATGCTGCTCCCTGCACTGACCCCCTCCACTACAGGCTCTGCTGGGGCCATGCAGGCTGCTCAGAGGTGCCTGCCTTGGTCCAGGGCTGCCACATGGCCTTGGAGCTGCCCTGCATCCTCCTGGGGAAGTTCCCTGAGGGTCAGAGCAGTCAGTGCCCACACTCCTTTCCCTGTGCCTGCTGTGTCCCCTGGGGCTGCAGAGCTCTCCTGGCTCCCAGCAGACATTCAGGCCTTGATCTCGGGCTGACCCCACCCTGGCCAGGCCTGTGCCCAGGGAGCTCCACTCCCTGCTGGTCCCTGGCACACACTGTCCCTGCAGGTGCCCTGTGTTCTCCTGGCAGCTCCCAAGGCCCTCCAGACAAACCTTCCCCTGCCATCAGCCCTGGCACAAGCTGCAGAGCCCCAGGAAGGTTCAGCACACACCATTCACCATCTGATGGGCCCTGGCCACCAACAAGCAGAACCTGAGCCAGACCTGAGTCCCCTGAAGGCCACACTGGGACCCTGATCTCATCCCACTGAGCCCTGGGAGAACAAGGAACACAAGGAGCCTCTTCAGAGTCTGTTCCTTGGGCCTGTTCCTGAGAGTGACTCTGGAGGAACAGCAAAGCCTTCCTGCCCTGCCCTCAGGAGATGCCCTTTGCTGATGGAGCTGCTGTGCTGGAGCCCAGCTGTGTCCCAGCAGTGCCCATGGCCTGTCCCTGCCTGTGCTCACAGCAGGGACATGCAGCAGGACAGTGACCAAGCTGCCAGAGCACTGTGGCCTTACAGCCCCAGAAGGGCTGGGAAGGAGAGGGTGGAGTTAGGAACAGCAGATGTGGGAAGAGCCAAGGCCATTGTCCCTGGCTGTGCTGCTGTGCTGGGAGTCTCTTCCCTCCACCTCTGCTCACAGGCACTGCCCCTGCAGAGCCAGAGAAGGGCTCAGGAAGCATCTTGGAAACACAAGTCAGGATAGTCACTTGTTTTTATTTAAATCCACAGGGAATGTTAAAAAGCTTTTGTTCTTCAAAAGAAAGGTATATATTTATGTAAAAATGCTAAGACAAATAATACAGTATGTTATAAAAACATTACAACAGTAGAAAAAAAATAAAAAAAGGTACCAATGAAAAAAAAGACAAATAGGAAAAAAAAAGGTTAAGATTGTAGAGTTACATTCTGAATGCCCTGCATCAGGAAAGAGATAGTTTACTTTCTCTGAAAACATACAGTCATCATTTTCCTCAGGGCATCCTTGAGCTCCTGGTTCCTCAGGCTGTAGATGAGGGGGTTCAGGGATGGAGGCACCACTGAATATAGAACTGACAGGGCCAAATCCAGGGATGGAGAGGAGATGGAGCGGGGCTTCAGGTAGGCAAACAGTGCAGTGCTGAGGAACAGAGAGACCACAGCCAGGTGAGGGAGGCAGGTAAAAAAGGCTTTGTGCTGTCCCTTCTCAGAGGGGATCCTCAGCACGGCCCTGAAGATCTTCACATAGGAGAAAACAATGAACACAAAACAGCCAAAATATAGTAAAGCACTTAGCACAATGAGCCCAAGTTCCCTGAGGTAGGATTTGGAGCAGGAGAGCTTGAGGATGTGTGGGATTTCACAGAAGAACTGGCCCAGGGCATTGCCCTGGCAAAGGGGCAGGGAAAATGTATTGGCTGTGTGCAGCAGAGCATAGAGAAAGCCACTGGCCCAGGCAGCTGCTGCCATGTGGGCACAAGCTCTGCTGCCCAGGAGGGTCACATAGTGCAGGGGTTTGCAGATGGACATGTAGCGGTCGTAGCACATGATGGTCAGAATGGCAAGTTCTGACCCAAGAAAGAAGACAAGCATAAACACCTGTGCAGCACATCCTTCATAGGAGATGGTCGTGGTGTCCCAGAGGGAATTGTGCATGGCTTTGGGGACAGTGGTGAGGATGGAGCCCAGGTCGGTGAGGGCCAGGTTGAGCAGGAAGAAGAACATGGGGCTGTGCAGGAGGTGGCCGCAGGCTACGGCGCTGATGATGAGGCCGTTGCCCAGGAGGGCAGCCAGGGAGATGCCCAGGAAGAGGCAGAAGTGCAGGAGCTGCAGCTGCCGCGTGTCTGCCAATGGCAGCAGGAGGAAGTGGCTGATGGAGCTGCTGTTGGACATTAGCTGTCTCTGGACATTCAAACCTGAGGAGGAAAGAAAGTGACGTTAGAGGGGAGATATCTCATACAAGCATCACAGACCTTTTTCAGAGACAATCCCCTGCACATAAACACCTCCGCGTTGTCTATGTCTAGAAGAACTTCCTTTACCTTGCTTGCTGTAGCCCTTATTGCTGCTGGGCAATGTTATGTGAGGACCCAGACCCTGACCTTCAAGGACTCCTTGGAGTCAGCCCTGACCCCCAGAAAGTGGAGGGGAACAGTGAGGGCAGGGGCCAGTCCTGGTATCTGAACTAGGACAAAGAATCTCCCCCGAAGGCACAGGAGCTGTCAGGGCAAAGGGATGGAGATTGCAGGAGGCAGAACAAGAGATTCTGCAGCACCTGGGGAGAACAGAGAGTCCAGTGAGGCAGGAGGATTGTCTGAGCCTTAGTGCAGACTGAGGTGAGCTGCTCTGTCCCTGCAACCTGTTCCTAGCTGCCCTAGACTTGCACTTGAGCTTCACTCCCGTGTTACCCTGGAAAGCCAGGAGACACTGCTGATAGCAGAGGGATTCCTGGCACACAAAGTGGCTCCTGCCTTTCCCAAAGTCAGAGAGTGTCAGCTCATTCCCAGCCTGCCAGCCTGCCCTGCCCAGAGCTCCCCGGGGCAGAGGGAGCTGGGACACCCCATTGCTGTGCTCAGCCTGCACAGGAGGAGCCCAAGGGCTGGGCCTGAGCCTGCAGCTGGAACTGCCATTCCCAGAGAGCCCAGAGTCAGCAATGCCAGGAGCACCTGGGCAAGGCAAGGAGAGAGAGAGCCAGGCCCTGAGGAAAAGCCTTTCCCTGCCCAGCCCTGCCCAGCCCCTGCCAGGCAGCAGCAGTGCAGGACAGTGGCCCTCAGGCCCTGCTCAGCAAGGAATAAATGGGCACATGGCAGGAGAGATGCCCTTCATCTCTGGGGCTGCTCTGCCTGCCCAGGAGGGGACTGAGGGCCCCGAGCCCCCGGGCTGAGGGCTGTGCTGGCTGCCAGGGGACACAAGAGCTGTGCTGCTCAGGGCAGTGTGTGCCCTGCAGGGCAGGGCCGGCAGGTGCCACATGTCCCCTGCAGCAGGGCTTCCCTCAGCACTGCCTCCCTCCCTCCCTGCCCACGGCTCTGCTGCTGCAGCTGTCCCAGCCCGAGCTGTTCCTGTGGCCCCGGGCTCCTTCCCTGCCAGTGCTGCCAGAGCCCAGCCCAGCCCCTGGGCCAGCTCTGCCCTGCAGCTGCTCGGGGCTGCAGGGGTTAAAGAACAGCTCCCCCAGGCCTGGGCACCATGGAAAGGGGATGCTGCATGGATCTGGAGCCTGGGGAGCTGGAGGCACTTGCTGAGGTTCCCAGGAATGCTCAGTGTGATGGTTTAAGAGCCTCAGCCCCTGCTCTGCCCTGCACAGCTGAGTTTCCATTGCCAGCAAGCTGAGCCTGGTAAGAGTGGGAGCACAGATTCAAGGGAGCAGAGACTAAAGCAGGAAACTCCTGCCCTGAATGTGCTCATGAAAAGTCTCCTCAGAAATGACCTGGGCATGAGCTGGAGCTCTGAGCAGCCCTGGCCCACACAGCACCCTCTCCACAGCAGCAGGACCTGCCCTGGCAGCAGTCACTCCTTGCACCCACAGCTCCCCTCCACCATCCATGGGAGCTCCCAGGCAGGCTGAGAGCTGCCCCTGGCAGGTGGCAGATCCCCTGGCCTGGCCAAGAGCCCTCAGGGCTGCAGGAGCTGCTCTGCACCACAGCCCTGGGCACCCCTGGCTGCAGCCCCAGCTTCAGCCCCTGCAGCCGTCCCTGGCAGCAGGAGCCGTCCTGCCCTGTCCCTCTGACGGTGCCCAGGGCAGCCCCGCTCTGGAGCACATCCTCCCCCAACCCAGAAAGGGCAGCAGAGCCATCCTTACAGTCCTGTCAGTGCTGTCCTGGGTCAGCTTTAGGAGATCCCTGCAGTCAGAGACTGTCTGTGTCAGAAGTGGTGAGGATTTCGCCATGAAGAAGCTCAGAATTATTTTCAAAAATTTCAAGATTTCGCCGTGAATAATCTCAGTACTGTCCTTCCAGTTTCTTTGATCCTCTGCTTGCTTTACTGCTCTCAGATACCTGCAGGCAGTGCCCTCAGCCCTGCAGGGCTGGGAGGGGAGCTGCTCCTCAGGATGTCTTTTTAAGCTCTTCTTGGTTGCCAGGAGCTGCCTCTGTGCCTGGAGCCCTGCCTAGCTCAGCAGCACAGACACAGCACAAGGACTTTAATGACCCTCTTGGGGCTTTGGTGTTGTTTACATGAGACTCAGTTCCTCAGAGAGTGTTCAAAAAACTTCTCAAGAACTCAAAGTCGGATTAAAAACTCCAAAGTTTCTTGAAGTTTTAATGGGTCCCACTGAGGGACATGACTGAGAAAGTGTCCCCAGGTTCCAGTTAGAGCAGAACATTGCCTTCTTTGTCCTCAACTATCATCACTGCCTGCAAAGGTATCTCTGATGCTGAGAAAACCTGGACATGTTTCAGGAATCTGAAGGGCCAAGACTTTGACTATGAATCTACAAGTCCCTTGGCACCACACATTCAAATATTTTTACTCATATATCAATGTACAGATGGTCAAGTCATGGGCAGGTGTTACAGAGGCAATTAAAAGAAGACTTTTTATTAGCCCATATGTAATTTTTTTCACATTAAAGCTCAATGTGCTGTATCATGACACCACTGAAACCTTTATAGGCTGTTTATTCCCTGCTCTTTTTTTCTCTGAAATCTCTTAATGAATCTTTACTGTAACAGAATCAAAATTAGCAGTAGGTGTGTCCTTTGCTGTGTCTTGGGCTACTCCTAGGTGCACAGATGTTGATGAAGCAGCTGGTAAAACAGGATGCAATCTACAGAGGTCACATGAACTTTTGGAAGTTTTGGGTTGATCTTTCTTGTCTTATGACTCTGTCTTGTTTGCCAAAATCAAACTGAAGGTGCAATATAGATTTAGAAGGAAAGAGAATGTGCCTTTAAAATGAGTTAATGGTATCCCAACCCCCATGTTAATGACACTTGCTGGTAAAGGCCAGGAAGCCTTGATGATGGACTGCTGAAACAGGTATGTGCAGAGCAAAATATTGTGTATTGTGCACTTAAGGAGAGCTCAAAATCTGCATTTTTTATATGCAGTTCAGGTTGTCATTTTGCATCTGAAAGAATGGACCTGTTCTCCTGAAGGATTAGCTCAGGTTTAAGGCTTTGAGCTGTGTGTTTCTATGCTCAGGTAGCCATTCCTTGGCTTGACTTGCATAGTACAAAGTAAACCTATTTTGTGTTTCTTCCTTTTTGTTTGCTACTAGGCTCAGTTCTGTTTCTCATTTAGGCTTTGGAGAAAAACATTTCACCAGCATTCAATCACAGGAGCAGGAGAACTTCTTTTTATGTCCTCCACATTTACCTATTTAGGAGAAGTAGATTGTGTGCTTTGTCATAATTGCTCAGGTCTGAGATTGGCTTCTTAAACCCTCATCAGCATTCCTCTGGTGCCTGGAGTTTAGTCAGACATTTCCTAGGACTTGCGCTAGGTAAAAACTGGTTAGTTAAAAGAATAAGGCTGTACTCCAATGTGAAATTAAGGATTTGAAGGATAACTGCTTATTGCAAATTATTGTTAATATTGTGTAGATTGTCATAAACATCATAAACATTGTGATCGTAGCATGGCTTTACAGAATTAATAATCAGAGAGTCTATTAATCCTTTTGCATTGTAGTGTAGGCCACTTGTAAGCTTCAGTTGGGTTCACATTTTAAAGCCACTTGACTTTCTAAATTAATATTTACAATATTTATCTATTTTTTGTGCAGTTGGTATATATGACAATAAGTTTATCTGAATTTCCATTTTTACATAGCAGTTGGGTTTTATTTGGGTTTGAAACATAAATGTCGATTGTAGGTAGATTGTAGAATGTAGAAGATATTGGTCTCACAATCCTTGTAGAATAATTGTGAGACTAATATCCTGCTGAGGGAAAAAACCCTCTTGATAGAAGTGACTGTGAAAAGCAGTTACAGATTCAAGATGCAAAGAGTAGATTGAATAATTCTCTTTCTGTTGAAAGAGGTGAGCGTACATGTGTGTAAATCAGCTTTAGCATTACAAAATTTGAAGTAGTGTTTCTTGAATTATTGAGTTGCTCTTCAAATCTGCTAGAAGCCATGTCTGAAAGTGGCAGGAGGCATGTACTTCAGATCTGTGCATTTTGTCTTTCCAATTATATTTGGAATAAGTTTTATGTGTCTAGATAGATGACTTATTTGCAAAAGTCAGATGAGGGGATTCTCAACACATCTATGGTGTGTAGATCTGTCTAAATTACTAGACTCCAAATAGATTAAAAATAGCAAGAGTACTCTTGAATAAGATCTTGAAGGTGAGCTACCAAACAATTTTCTCTGCATTCCCTGCCTAAAATAACCCTCCTGCCTTGTAATATATAAAGGGTAAGTGTGAACTGTGTTGGCTGGATAACAAAATTCTGTATCATCCATCTTTCCTTGATGCTTTCCAGGACTTTTATAACACCCAAATATCCTGAGTGTTTTGCTGGTATTTTAGAAGTCGTGATGCAGTTCTGATTTATAATCATGGCTCAGGGTTTATCTTGGCAATTTTGTCATTGACTTTAGTGAATGTTGAGTCTGGCCTGTACCATATTATTCAAATTGTATATAAGCTTCTGTAGATAATGATTTGGGGCTAATTCTTTAAATGCTGTATAACTTAGAAAATTATACTTGGAATCATGTTTTGGATGACTTTTTACTTGACTATTATGTGAATAGAATAATTATGCATTTGATGTTTAAGATTTGATATTGAGTGGAATATTTCTGTTTTGGTGGAAACTCCATTAAGCATCTGCTGGAGAGTGGAAGCATTTAACAGCTGTCTGCAAACTTGGAGGCATCTTCTGTGCATTGTGATTTCTTTGCTCTTAGGTGTGGCTTGCAGCTTTGGTGATAAGGTGGTGGAAATAGTGAGGCAGATGAGGGATTTTTCTCTGTCTCCAAGGTCCAGCAAGTAAATCTTGAAACACATCACTTACTAAGACATAGCCTTTTACTTTCAAAAAAAAATATTGTTATAAAAATATACCAGGCATCTTGATACTTACATAATGGTTAAGAAATATTTTTGACTTTGCTGTTCACTCAGCAATATACAGTAGATGTTTAGGGTGATAATTTTAAAAAAATAATGATGAATTACACAAGTGGTGGAGGTTTCTGCAATGCGATTTTATTGGAGGTATCATAGAATAGGAAATGATGTATCATGGAGAAGGGCTGTCAGAACAGCAGGCTTTCTTCATGGGCAGTAATCCTTCTAGGCAACAAAAATCCTGCAGGGAATTTCATAGAGGTGAGGGAGTTATTTAACTGACAAGGAGCTTGGGAGGCACCACAAGAAAGAAAACACCTTTGCTACCAATCAGTCAGTTGGTACATCAAAGCAGTAATTAACCTAAAACTGGCAGAGGAGCACATGAGTGTGAGGAATACATTTACCCATGGCTCACATGTTTCTTCCAAATTTGCACTAGTAGAAATCTCGTCTGTTTTCTTAGGGCTATGTTTTAGGAGCTTTTCTGTATATGCAAAAAAAGTGATCCAGAAATTCAGTGTGTGAAGTGAGATTTGTTGGCTATTTTCTTGTCATGCTCAATTGAAAGTATTTCTAATATAAAGGAAGATGTCTTGAGAGCTCCCTGGAAAACTGTGAGAAAATTCTGTAATAGTTGTTTCACATAAGGTTTTGTTAACCATGTCATGTAGCTGCTGTTGCTATAAATAGATGTTAACTGTTGCTTTTTTGAATGCAAAATAGTCTCAAACTCATGAAATCTGAGATTACCTGTACTCTAATGATTTTTTTATTCCATTGCAAAATTCTTGCAATTCACATTTGATGTTACCCAGAATAACAATCCTTTTATACTATTGAAAATATCAAGAGAAGGCCTGCAAATTAGTTTTGTCTGGGCAGTGATAAGTATTCATGGAATAAATAAATGGGTCATGGTTAAATAGAATGGAAAGTTTTAGATCTATCTCTATCTAAAAATCTCTGGCTTTCAGGTAATTTTCTTTTTTCATTTTCTTGTTTAACTGATGGCATAGAGTGTGAAGTGTTTTTCCAGAAAATTGACATTGTGAGGAGATAAGAGCCTTGTAGAACTACACTGTAATTTGCTTTTTGGACGTAAATAATTCTGTATTATAGGCTTTGTGTGTAGATACAAAGTTGTTTACTGTTTTATTAAGAAGCAACAGTGACTAATTTCTAGCATTTCTTGAAATGGAGGGAGAGGGGTCTGCATAATTTTGGATTGATTTCAAGTGTTGTAGCACTGAGGGTTTAAGGGAATAGGTGTGTAACTTGCTATCATTCCTTGTAGTTTTTATGGACTATATAAACTATGGACTGGTTTATTTGGACTAGTTGGAGCTTTTCCTAGCTTGTAAATTAAGGAGTCAGGCCTGCTTTGACTTGTGTGCAAGGTCACTGGGGACAGTGAGTGGCAGTGACCCAGGACATGGTGCTTGCTTTGAGTCAGCAGTGATCCAGCGCCTCCAACTTGGATATTCCTGGAAGTTATGAATATATATCATCTCAGTCACTGCCAGTTTTATTCCTCTAGCCAGAGCAAGGTACCTGCTGCAGCTGCTGAAACACCATGCGCACTATTTTCTTTTTCAGTTCCTATCTTGTATTTTTTCTTGTGAAGCTGAGAAGGTTCACATAATGATGTAAGGTGAAATGTTGTCCACCTGAACCTTCTTAGATTCCTTAAGAGGTGTGTGTGCACTGGGAGGGATTAAAGTTGGCAAAATTCTCATTAATGCTAAAATTCAGTTTGTAGTGTTGGTGGATGACTTGCACTGGTGATAACTGCACTGACTGGAATCATGCTGGGGTGCAAAGGGGTGTTAGTCCAACAAGGAGATTGAGTATGTGTGTGCATTTATACAGAAATGGTACATGTATATGTTATATATTTATTCACTCTTGGAAGTAAAATAGTTGGACTGAGAGCTGTAGGGAGTTGTTGAAATGATAGTAGAAGCAAACAAAAAAACCCCCCTCATGTGTTCTATCTTAGCTGTTATTTGTTTCACGAGAAAACAGGAGGTAGAGTGCTCAACAAAGGAGAAATATGGGTTGTCAAGGGCCAGTTTCCTTTTTGCAAAAGTGTATAAAAGACTTTGGATTTGATGTACATTGGGAACAAGAGTGACAGGTCTTAGCAACAGTCACCTCTTGTCTTGCTCTCCTTTTCAGTGAAGTGCATTTTCTGAAACTCGGTGTGGCGGCGTACAGATCTTGTTGTGGCTTTAGGAGCTGATTACTTACTGCTCTTTGTTCCCAAGTATCATTGTACTGTGATTCTGTATCTGACTGTAAGAAGAGTTCTTTACTTTTTGATTTCTTTCTGCTGAGGTTGATATTTAAAACATGAAGTTTCTAAAGCCAAACACATGTAAGAAAAATGCAGTGCATATATTCAATAGTGAGAATTTTCTGGCACCATCAGAGGAGCACTATTATTCTCTCAATTTTTTTCAAACTGAATGTAGTATCAACTATATTTTTATTTTGAGACTTTAAATTCTGCTTTTAGTAATTCACTGCCAGTTTAGCATTCAGCATGTCTATGAACTCAGTCTTGTTAGGTTTTTAGAGTGGATAAATTAAGTCTAGCAGGCAGAGAAAAACTAATGAGGAAGCATTCACAGAATGCAGAAATTGTGCCTAATATGAAGTAAACAATATAGGCCTTT